>JAPWDM010000004.1:66831192-67229335 GCA_035578155.1 Brachynemurus nebulosus | reverse complement strand
TTTTTAACACGCATCATATAACTGGAATTTTATTTTACCTATACTCTTTGGAAAAAATGATAAAATGCTATCCGCATGTCTATAATTTATTATTATACTCTTTTGTTATTATTAAAAGTTATCCTATAAATTATAATTTAATAAAGCGGAAAATTCCAGGTGAATTCATTTAATCTTTTTTGCCAAACGGAAATTTTGATCCTTCAAGCGAAATTCTTGTAATTTACTAGTTACGATTGATCTCCTTACTAGATGCACAGTTAATTTCCGTTTTATATAAATTCTTACTTTCTTGCAACAACTTCTCCTCTGATTGAAATAAAATTTTAACTATAAGCTATCATTTGTCCTTAGAGAATATAATTAACCCCCCGCCCCCCCCCCCCCCCCACACACACAAATTGTCATTTATTCCTTCATTATTAAATTCTTCTTAATTTTTTATGAAAGCTTTTATATGCTTTTCATTTTCAGAAACTGAAAAACACTTCCGAAAAGTAGAAATATATACAAATAAGTTTTGAAAAGTACGAAAATTTAGTTTTTCTATTAAAAGTAAAAAGCAGAGCTTTTCTGTCTCTTGATACTGGATAAAAATTTTATGTTTTACATAGGGTACACTTTTGTATTTTATAACACTATACTTATATTTTTATTTAAAGACATTCGTTTAACATTTTCTAATTCAATATATTCGCGAGTGGTAATGTTAGTAATTTATTTTTAAAATCCAGTACCTAATTCTTTTCTGATTTAATTAATCGTTAAATAGTTTCCTGCGTACATCCTGTTAACAGATTGTTTATTTAAAAATAATTTCTATAAATTATAAATTTATAAAACAATGAAACATTAAAATGGTATGAATCATTCTATTAATATGTTACCATAAATTATTTAATTATTAAATGTAAATTTATACCGCATCAATAGAATATAATACACTAAAAACTGCCTTTTCATACGATATTTTTGCGTAATAATATTTAAAAAAGTCTTACACAACAATTTCAATTTTTTCCGGTTTCCATTCGCAAAAAAAGATTGTCCTTCGCGATTTTCCCTGTTTTTATGTTATAATTATTTTTAGTCAAAATTTACAATCTCCAAGGAGCTCATTTTCTGGATTCAAATATTAATAGGCTGAAATAGAATTCTAATAAAACTGAAGTTGTCTGACAAGAAAGGGTCCAAATCAAATGAATTTTATTAACGAATTTAGGTACTTATACAAGAATATAACGTTTACAAACGTATCGTTATACTAGAATCATTGTTAACAAGTTAAAATATGAACAATTAGGCTCGATCTACATTATCACTCCGTTTTCGGTACGATATCGCTACGCTCCCGATTCGATAAAATATTCTTACACAAGAAACAATGAGTGTATTCACATCATCATCGCTCCAATACCGCTCTGATATCAATCGCGGTACGCTCTCGCTCCAGCACCAATACCACTCAGATAATATTTTATCGGAGCAATATCGGAACGATATCATACCTACATATATCGATAGTGTGAGCACTTTTTTGATTCCACTTCGCTCCGTTTGCATTCAGTTATTATGAAAAAAATTTTTGTATCGAACTGGGAGCGTACCGAGAGTGAAATTATAATGTGAATGGAGAACGAATAGATACCAGCATGATATCTGCACTGTAATGTGAACACAAGATTATATCGGACCGAGATCGGAGCGGGAGCGTACCGATATCGGCACTATAGTGTGGATCGGGCCTTATACCTAACCCATATAGGTACACATACGCACTAGACGTATTCGCGTCTGGTTAATGGAGGTAATAATGTACTAAATAAAATGTCTTCGTCAAAAAATATTGTGTCCGCGTCCGGTTAACAAGGAGTCCGTTTAAGAGAGTGCTTAATGCATTGGTTTTAGTATAGTATACCACCGTCATAAAAAAATTGTCCGACTATACATAGAAGGGGTCCGGTTAAGAGAGGTGTCCGTAATCAGAAGTTCTACTGTATTGTAGATGTTTTATATTTATTTAATACTTTATTAGTAGAGTGGGGACATTGGTCCGCACAAACGGGGTGTCCAATTTTTTATAGCGGATTTTAGCATACACTACGTCGTCAAAAGTATGGGGACACCTTGGCCCAGGGGGTGTCCACACTTTTGACGTGGTACTGTACTTAATGTTATTATACACTGCCGTGTCAAAAATGTGGGCACTCCCTGAGCCAAGGCGTCCCCATACTTTTGACGACGTAGTGTATGCTAAAAGGCGCTATAAAAAATTGGTCACCCCTTGAAAACGCGTTTGTGCGGACCAATGTCCCCACTCTATTTATTAGTATACGAAATCTGATCGAAATCGGTGAGGGGCATATCTGAATCCCTGCTTGTGGCTGAGATTAATTAATTTTTAGCAGTCAAATTTCTGATGGCTGAATAAAACCGATGGCAAAACTATAATATATAATATATCTGTCGATGAAAATACTAAAGCATTTTGAATATTAGAGATATTAACAATTTCTGAAACAAATTGCATAAAAATCACGTAATTGAAGTAATATTACCGTTTTTTTTAAACTCGCAAAAATTGCAAATTTCGTTGCAACATTACTGTTTTCTTTACACTTCCATTATTACAGATTTGGTTGCATTCTCAAACAGTGTTACCCTTGCTATGGAAATTTTGACTTCAAAAAAATTTTTAAATACTAAAAAATAGATTCAACAAAAGATTTATAGAATTTTCCTGCGCTCCAGTATCATTATTGCAAATGTTAAATTTGTAAAGGAATTTTACAAATTTAACACTTAAATCACACACATTTAAATCTACACTTAAATTTAACACATTTAAAGGAATATTATTTAAATCAAAACTGATATATCGTGTAAAAGAGGAGTTTAATATACTCATATTTATTAAAAATCAATACATATAAATGATTTTTTTATCTTTAATATTGACGCAAAAACATAATAATGTTTATGTATTTTACTTTAATTTGCATATTACACTTTTAGCAGAGTGACTGTAAATGTTCTGCAAATGAAATATTAATTAATTTATAAATAAGATACAATAAAATATATTGTGTGCATAAGTAGCCCCGTCAATTCAATTGCGTTTTAAGTTTAACGATACGTATAAAATTGATTAACATAGATAAATATGTACAAAGAAGTATAATATTTCAATGTGGCTGCTTATTCATAAAATTTTATATTTAGAAACTAATTGCCTAAAATTATGTAAATTAAGCAATGTTAGGGAGGCCGTGAGGGTTATCGTAGGTGCACTTAAGCTTGAACTTAAATAAGTAGAAAGTTATCAAGGATTTTTGGTGATGTGTTATCAGGTAATGAATTTTTGGAAAAAAAATCACCAGTTTTATGAAAGGTTTTTTTTAAAAAAATATATTTATTTTTTTGCTACGTACGTTTTGAGACCATATAATTTCTTCATCAGGCCTTAAACAATAATATAAAAATGTAACACAAATCTTTTAAACTTAAAAATTAATTAAAAATTAAAATTACTTACAGTTTTTGGAGAAAAACAACTTTTTAGTAAAATGTCAAATAAAATAAAATAAATTACAAACATTCATTATCACATAAATAAAATGATATAGAAATATTTTTCATCTTTATAGAAGGTTTAACAATTAAAATTTTTTAGAAACAATAAAAGATTATAGATTGTGTAATAATAAAAATAAAAATAAAAATATCGTCGTCTTCCAGGCATAAGTCGTATCTGGTTTTTAGTGATTTTTTTGGAGAGCAGAAAAACAGGAACTACTATTACATTTTACATTAGTAGATACTTAAAAAATATTAGTCTGCAAATACATTGATACCTTAGGTTCAAACAGGGCCGGATTACCCACTAGGCCTACTTAGGCCATGACCTAAGAGCGGCAGATTTTTATAACAGGGCGACAAAAGTTGTAATTTGACGTTTTTTGCTTTTGCTTGTCAGTTATTTTTTTAGGGAAAAGTCATTTCTCACGATGCGAAGACGACGATATTTGTGAAAATTAAGCGAATCAAATAGCAACCACTACTTTATTTGGAATTTTTTTTAAAGTAAAAGTTAGTTAAAGTAAAGTACGTAAGTAAGTTTCTTAAAGTAAAGTACAGTATGAATCAAATATTTTAAATTTTTTTATAAATTTGAGCGTAACTTTATGGTTAAGTAAAAAATTTTTTGCTTAAGCAACGTTTGTTGCTCGATCTGGTTGTTGATCCTATTTTTACGAAATTTGGTGAAAACGTTGAAAGTTTAAATCTTGAATGAGATTGTTAATAAGTCTCGTCCAGTTCCCATAGTCAGGATTTTGGTTCTCTTTCCTCAAATGAATTTTTTTTTTCAAAAATTCAAACTTTTTCCAAATTTTTTTTACACCATCAGCAAGAGCGGAAAAAATGTCATAAGATAGGTTTTTGAACCATTATGTTATTAAGTCCGCTAGTTTTCAGAAATTTGCTTTGTTACGTGGGATGCTGTGACAGAGGTATTTTGTAATAATACCTATACGTGAATTTTGAGTACATTTTATAATAGAATTTCCCATAAACGATAAGTACTAGTTGTAAAACTAAAATTATTTTTCCAATTCATCCATTGCATCACTTTTTTTTTAATTAATCGCGTCATTTATTGAGAAATTCGACTATTTATTTTTGAAGATCATTACTAAAATATTTTATTATTTACCCATCATAATAACGCTCCTTTCACATTGTACGGTTTTCGCCTTACGGCAAAAAACCGTACGGTCGCATTTTGTTAATGGAGTGAAGAAAAGCATTGAACCTTCCACATTACACGGTCACGGCAAAATGCCGTTGCCGTGCTGTGTAGCAGCCGTCTCTTGCCACGGGACTTGACGGTTGCCGTACGGCGTTTTTAGCTCAGTAGTGTATGTAATTAAATGGATGCTGCTTTCACATTAGATGGTTTTTTAAAGTACGGCATTAACAAGATTTTGTTAAACTTCATGTTAATTATTAATTTTATTTGTGAAATGGATGAAACTAGTGTTGAATGTGATAACCAGTAGTAAATTGTATGTAATTTCGAAATTGTGTGTTTTGATGTTAAGTTCGCCAAAAAATTAATCAGAGTACTCTGTAAACATCCGAAAATAGTTGAAAAACTTATATTCGTCATTTTTTAGGTCTTCAAAAAGTGTGATAATAAATAATCGTACTTTCTGTTTCCTCTGATTTATAGAATTAACTTTAATCACACTTGTTACTTGTATAATGCTGCAAATCAAATGAAGATATTCAGTTTACAACGACAAAAAACCGTGCAATGTGAAAGCAACAATATCACGGCAAAAAGACGTAGGGTTGGGCGGGGTAAAAAAAAAGACACTGCTCGAATGGAGTAAAAAAAGACATACTTTATTAAACTCAACAATGTTAAATTCGAAAAATAAAAAATATTACAACAAAATACATTAGTATTTTAAGCTGTCTGGGCCAAAAATTATTTTTTTGGAGAAGGTTTTATAACACAAAAAAATTTTCTCCCCAACTTCTGTTATTCATGAGCGAAAAACTTTCATTCCGCGACGATAAACTTTTTCAGTAAGTAAAAAATCTGATAAGATAGAATGTTGTATTTTTTTCTTGTTATTCTACATGCTTTAGTAATGTAAAGTACAAAGTTTTATTTAAATGGTCCAACTGCTTGTAATTTTTTTTATATGTTAAAAAAAAAGAAAAAAATGGTGTAAAAAAAGACAAAACAAGGGGTTAATATTTAGGAAAATTAAAAATTATTGATAAGGATTTTCATTTTAAAACTATATTATGACATGTTTATGTATATTTTATGGATTAAAAAAATACTGATTCTTCAATAAAACAATTTTTTTGTTAGTGAGGAGACGGTTTTCATGGATGTCAATTTCAGCTTATTCGAAAATTTATATTTTGGACCCATGAAAATTTATTTGTTTTTATAATGTATAACTATGCTTTACTGCACACATTTAGTATTTTTAACTCATTCATAGATTATTTTGATTTACTTTTTACTTTATGTAAAGTGGTGTAAAAAAAGACCGCCTCAAATTAGCATGTTTGGTTTTTTAATGAGCTACAATAAATTTTTTATTAGTTGTACGTTTGTGAAATAAAAATTGTTTTAATATTTAAAGTCCAAAGAAATTTCCTATCAGTTAACTTTTTCTGACTTTTGTTACTGCTTAATCTTAGCTAAAGTTTTTGGTAAAATACGTAAAATTTAAATATATCTATAAAAAATTTTGTAGTAGAGATAGAGTTGTAAAATAAAAAGTGTTGTACTGCTAATTACCCAAGCTGTCTATTTTTTACCCTTCCAATCATGTACTTGCAGTATCTCATTAGGTAGAGGTCTGTCTTTTATTTACCCTCCACTGTCTTTTTTTTACTCCATTTGGCAGGTAAAAAAAAGACAATCTTTTTATTTTTTTATAGATTTATGTCATTAGCTTGAGTGAAAAAACATGCAAAATCTCAAAATACAGACAATTTAACAGCATACAGTATTTTTTTTGTCTAAAAATTCAAATATTTTCTACATGAAAAAATGAAAAGATTTGATTTTGTCTTCTTTTTTACCCTGCCCTACCCTGCGGTTTTTTACCGTACTGCGAAAACCGTACAATGTGAAAGGAGCGTAATAATCACTGACAATCACTAATCATTGTATGCGTAATATTTAATAAAATTGTGACTCATATGTATGTACATTAAATTACAAAAACAGTACAATAGAACAATATTGAAGAAAAATTATTATCAAAAGTATTTCGTATTGGGTATATTCCTAATTTAATTTTAACAATAGGATGATACTATGATAGATCATCACCTACTAATGTGCAAATTTTCCCAGTTCACTAGTTGTTGGAGTGAGTGTATTAATTTAATTACTTCATTAATATAAAACCATTATTATGTCAATCAAATTTTTTTGCAGTTGTTGCAAAACAATTAAATGAGGAAATCCTTATGATTTATTTAAATACGTAAATCGATTACAATTTTCTGTGGGTTTATTGTCTACTTTAACGTATAAAAGTAATCATGTTAACAAATCCTTTTATCTACGACTACCATGAAATTGCTTGTTTATTGTACAAAATACTATCTAGGTAAGCTATGTTTTTACATACAGCTGTACAAAAAATGGCTCTTGACACGCATGTATACGTAAAATACCACAGGTTACAACACTTTTACTAATTCAAACAGACGGGAATAAATATTTTTTAAACGAGATTGGAAGCGAGCAGAAATGAGACTAAAAATATTGTAACTACATTTTTGAACTAGAGCCGCTGGAAACGGGACTAAAATTGATAAATCGGGCGGTAGTAGGATTAAGCAGGAATATTGACAGTTTTTCTCGGAGCTAGCAGTATGGTTGGGAATGACAAATCAATTTCGGGAGTGAACGAGAATGGAGCAAAAAAATTACTTCCAGTGACATTTCTGAACGAAAGTAGATACTTGCTATGGCCAGTGTCGCTTAACTTTGATTGTCAAAGAACTTGGAATTTTCTTAATATAGAAAATTTTTTGTATTGATACTTTGTCGTCATTTTGTGTAAGTACATAGAACTTATTCATTTCATGGGATTGGAAGTAAAATCCAAAAGTGCAAGAAAGTAAACTTTGAGTCATGGTGCTGATATAATATTACGCAATCTGTTAGTCTTTTAGCTTAAAAATTCAAACGTTTAAACGTTTTCAACGACCGTTTTGGTAAGAAAAAGGACTTATAACCAAGCGCAGAATAATTTTAATAGACTACGAAAACTGGAAAAATTGAATATTGTTTGCCTGTTTAATTTTACAATAGCTTTAATGAAAGTTAGGAAAGCTTTTTCATGTCATTGACTATATGAACCAGACATCCAATAAATATTGTAAAAAATACTTTCAACATGATAAATCTATTTCATATTTCCCCTTGATATGTAAATTACTTTATTAACTATACTATTACTAACAAAATTAATATAACTAGGTTGTTAAAAGATTGGAACAAATCAATAAACAGCATACTATAGCAGCACTAAGTTCACTCATCATACAAAATTATTGAGATTGTTTTTCAAAAATATTTTTTTAGTTAAGCAATTTTACAATATTAAAAGTGAATTCTGGATATAACTGGATATGCATGTAAGATTGCATCAAAATTTGCACTCTACTAATCCGATAACTAGTCATAATTAAATAATTGATATTTATAAGAGCTAAAAGTATTAAATAACAAAATAATATTATTAATCGCTAATAAATAAAAAAAAAAATTAAAAATTAAATTCCTTAAAATTTTTGACTTTTAATTTACGTAAATTCTGATCAATGATTTTATATATAAAGTATTAAAAACATAATATGCTTTAATGGAATTTTTCAACAGAAAAATTTGACTACAGCCCATACGATAAGAACGGGACGAGGCGAGAGTGAGAGCGCTATCCGTTCTCGAACCCATAGAACACGATTCTGAAGAAAAAAAAGGTCATAGCTCGAAAGCCATAAGAACTATAAAGCTCCTGACTATAACAATCAGTTGCCTCCGTCGATATCTACAACTCTTATTTGAACAATTTTTCGATTAAATCAACGGTTTGGCTGTAATAAAAATGACAACTCTCGAAAAACTCATGTATATATATATATATATATATATATATATATATATATATATATATATATATATATATATATATATGGCTTCAGTCTCTTATCTGGCTTCACATTTCACACTTCAATAAAAAAAAAAAATTGACCTTTTTCGAGACCGTAATAAATTTTATGACTTTTTTTGGTAAAAATATTTTATCCTTTTAAATTTTTCAATATTTTTAAATTAAGTTAAAAAAAAGTTTAAGTTCAATATGGATTTATATGTGACGAAGCAAAAAATCATAGATCCTTGATATTGCTTGCATTAAAGTTGGGAATTTCAAAATGCCAATTAGATTGTGAACTTTATTTTATCGGCTGATTTTTCTGACATAGCAGTAATTTTATTAGGTAAATTTAATAATATTAATAAATAATTTTAGCGAATTTCCAAAACTGGAAATTCAGCTTTTACGCCAGGTGTCATGGTGCGACCTAAGCCCGAGACCATATCAGAAATATGTTTTGAGGTCCCTAGAATACGAAAATGATATTCACTAAAATTTATATATATATATATATATATATATATATATATATATATATATATATATATATATATATATATATGTATCCGCGCGATAACTCTCGAACGAAACGTTTAATGCTTATGAAATTTTGTGTGCGAATTCGATTTTCCAAATCGTTGGATGAGTTCGTTAGCCAGACACGTCGGATGCCCAGAAGTAGGTTTTCCGGGCGTTTTTTGTCAACAAAATGAGTTTTTTGCCAGAATTAAGCAATTTTTCAAATTTTTTTTTACACTAAGCCATTGTAAAAGGTAAGACGCATAAAAAATGTTTTTATACCGTTGCTCTAAATTACTTACTTTTCGAGAAAAACTAGGAAATATGTCGTTCTCCATTTCACTCGCACTCGCATTCTTTTTTTTTCTGTCTCATTTTTTGCGAGCTAAATTCGAAAAAAACCGCTTTATAAGTAGCGTGTCATGATTTTTTTAATCCAATTTAACGATTCGGCTATATTCTATTTCTCTGTCAGTTAAATGTTTTTATAATGTATCTCTGTTCCATTTTTTTTTACAAAAAAAATCCCGACGATATCTGTTATGTGATATGATCAGAATTTAGATTATATTTACACCTTCCTAAAATTAATAAGAGTTTGCTTCAATCGTATAAAAATTACGTTAAATCATATTCAAACAATAATATTTTTACGTAATTTTCTATCCAATTGACAATACAGTTATGATTAGAATTGTATAATCAGAGCATTCTAATACTAAATAATTTTGCACATTCAATTTTTTTTTTTAACAAAGAAAAATTTTTTTAAATTTTGACACATTCTTTTATGAAATTTCGATTAAGAAATATTAAAAAATTTTAAAGTGAATCATTTAAAAAGAGTTAAAAATAAATTAAAAAGGAAACATTTCTCTATTTTAACATATTTGTAAAGAAAATTTTACAGTTTACTTACAGTTTTTTGAAAAAATGTAATAACATTTTTACATACAATAAAGATTATATTTGAACGGTAGGAAATCCACAAATTTTTTTTTATTTCTTTAATTAATTATTAAATTTGGTTTTAGAAAAAAATCTTCGTCTAATTCGCTCCAAGCCGAAAGTATAGCCACTAATAAGGACATTCCACTGTTAAAATAAATGGAAAATATATTGAAATTTATTTAATGAAAGCCATTCATACACATTTTTAAAATATCCTTTTGAATTATATAACAAATAAAATCTGTGTAAAAAAATCTAATTGACGTGTTTTTTCTCAATTTGCTAATATTAAGTAAGGCTCGTTAATTAGGGACTGATTGTGTCAAAATTTTAATATAAAATATGGTAATTTTAACCCTCTTTAAAAGAACATTTCGATTTTAACAATAAAAAAATTTTAAAAAGTGTTTTCGTTTTTCCCGGATTACCAAAAACTGTTCATAGGCATATCTGTGACTAAAGTTGCCTCCCTTTCTTAAGAAAATAAAGTATTTTTAAAATTTTGTGCAAAAGAATAAAACACAATTAACGAAAAAAAAGTACGCGTTTCCATATTTTTAAGATTTTGTAGTACAAGAAAATCCTTATAAATTCATCATATCTGTTATTGCATTTACTAGCTTTTACGCAATTTAATAAACAGTATCGTTTTGATTTTTTAAACTCATTTAAGACATTTATTGTTAGTGAGACATATTTGAATTATTTTGCTAACTAATAAATTAAATTCTGTAGACTGATGTTTTTGTAGATAAAAAAAATTCTAGGTAACGTCTGTATGAGACAAAAGTCTGAAAATGGACGTAGAATCTCACTGTTATTAATTATTATGTCTTAGTCTTTTGAAAAATTATTTTTTGAACTAAAATAAGAATAGGAGGAATATAAACTTAGGGGTAAACGACAGGAGTATATAAACTTTATTTTAGATTCTACGTTTATTTTTACAGAAAATCATCAAGTACCTATTATTTCTTTTTTGAATGTATAAATACAAAAAGTTCGAAATTATTTTATATTAGAATTTCAATTTTGGTCGACCCTACGGGTTGTCCCCATTTACTCTTTTCTCGTCTCTTTTGACCCCAATTTTTCATAGAGAAGAAATTATACGATTTTTGTTAATTTTTCAAAAACCACCGATATTTTTAAATTTTTTTGGATACTGCTGATAAAGTGACCATCTTCGCGTAAATTTTTAATATATTAAAGATTAGGTACTCATAAAATAAATACAAAAAAATACGGTGTGAAGTCTGAATGCGTACCTATTCATCCTTGTCTACGGTAGCACATTTTTTATTGACATAAATATTAGAAACGCAGGAAAAGAGACCAGGAATCAACATAGAAGTGGATTATGGTACGATATATTTTCTGAAAAAAGTGCTTAGGACCAAAGTTATAGAGTTCAAAGTATATTCGAACTTGATGATGACTTTGAAGTTGACCTTGAGGTCAATTTCCAAAGTCATTTGAAAATCATTTAATATTTTTCAAAAGGAGTAGTTTACTTTTCATCCCTAAATGGTTCAAAGTATATTCGAACGAATTTCACATGCAAGATAGAAAATAAGTGATCAAGAAGTAATTTTGAAAAATACTTGCTCAATCGCAATCGGAAAAATAATAGTTAATCATATGTTGAATTGAATTCCTAATATGATAACTATAGAGTAGCAATAAAAATTTTAAAAAATTTTGAAAATTTCTAATATAACATAAAGTTAATGTTTAACTTACAATTGGAGTGATATTAAATCTTTTCTTAACTTTACTTCTAAAATTACTTACAAAAATGTTTTCTTCTAATTTTTTCTATAAATTTGCGCCTATTTTTCCATTTCGTCAGGTTTTTATTTTTTTTATTTTAGAAAAATAACGCAACAAATCAATTTTGAAGATAGATTGAGTCAATACATGAAATTACTGCTTATAGGTACAGGATATGGTCAAAGTTCGGCAATGGCTAATCATTTTCAACTGACCTTGAAAATCGATTTCAGGGTCACTATCAAGTGCATCGCTTTAAATTCTACAAATTTGGTACTCAGTCCTTTTTTCAGAAAATATGTCGTTTCAAAAATATTTAGCTATAACTGTTTTCATCTACAGAGGTTGAATGGTGTTTTCTACCCCTAAAAAGCGTATTTAGCCGAAATAAAAAAACACGTATTTAATATTTTTCGCTGTTTAATAAGTATGTTAAGTTTCATTCAAATTGGCAAGTATTAGTTGGGTAGTGTTATTTGTCAGAATGTTTTGCCGATCTAGTTTTTTCAATATTTCTTTGCTCGTTTTCAGAATTTGTATTTTAATTTCTACGGACAAATAACTCATTCTTTTCTTCGATTTTAGTAACTTTTATTTGCTGATGTTGACCATTAATTGATCGAAACATATCAAATATTTTTCAATGATTTTTTTAGCGAATGTTGAAAATTTTGAAAATTTTTTCACCGTTAGTAAGTTAAAGTATTTGAATTCATTAAGTAATTAAATGATGTCCACAAGAACCTTACGAACTACCATAAGTTATATGAGATCCTTAGGACCCGTTTTTTACTGTTAGGATAAACTTTTTACTAAAATTATTTTAGATGAATAAAGGTTATGTTGTATGATTTCCGCCAGGGTTTACTGTTCCCATTATTGTAAAAAATAAACTAACCGACCGATTTTGAAAATTTTTTCACTGTTAGAGAACTAAATTATTTTAGATGGATACAACTATGCTGCACAAAGTCCGTTCGGGTTCTTGGGTTCCAAAAATGTCAAAACTAATTACCCAGCCGATTTTAAAAAATCTTTTACTCTTAGAAAGCTAAACTATTTTAAATAGGTACAGTTCTTAGATGAGATCCGCCAGTCCCCAAAATTTGGAAATTCGCTATGTTATGCAGATGCTGCGACAGGGGTATTTTCTTATTTGAAATTGAATTAACTATGATAAGTAAACTAAGTAAATAATTTATGATAATTTTTATAGCGTAATGATTTCCATAACAGTTAATAATTTAAAATAATTTTCCTTTTCATAACATACTTTGATGTTACATATGTTACGTCACAATACGTACGTCTGTAGCAACGTAACAAAATTACACGTAAATAGTTAAGGGTTAATTATACATATAACTTTGTGTGCATGCACGGGACTTAATTTTCATACAGCATGTTATTATTTTTAAAAGCCACTAAAGGTAAATGAAAAAATTACTGAAAATTATTACACAGAATAATTATTATTCCACTTACTAAAAGCGGCCTTTAAAAGACCTTGTCAAGTATGAAAATCCGCCAAGTGTGTTAATTTATAGAGGACAGATGACAGAAGGCAAACAAATAAGCAGGGAGGAATACAAACAGACAGACAGACTGGGTAGACTAATGGACAGACGGACAAAAAGACAGAAAACACAAACATACAAATAGGAGAAAACGGATATACAGACATTGACAGACAAAGGACTAGTAGACAGACAGATGGGACCGACTGACAAACAGACAAGACCGATTAACAGACAGACAGGACTGGTAGACGGACAGACAGGACTATTATACAAGACAGACAGGATAAACAGGCAGACAGGATTTGACGGGCAGACAAAAAAGACAGCCAGACAGACAGGATAAAATTAAAATACAGACAGACGAACAAGCAAACAGGAATGACTGACAGACAGACTGTAGGACTAAACGGACAGACAGACACAGAACATACAGCCAGTTAATAGGACAGGACTGACATACAGACAAGACACACGGTAAGACATGACAGACAGACGGGGCAAACAAACAGACAGACAGACGAGGAAATTTTATTGTGGAAAAAAGTATTTTATTGCTTCTATATAATTGTAAAACAATTCTTCTGAGTTAGGAATCATGCTTCTCCTCTTCAGTGAGGACAAATGTACCCTGTGACCGCGGGATGCAATTCATATGTTTTTTTTACGTCCGAAATTTTCAAGTCCACACTGTAGGTAATTATTACAGACAATTGCAAATCCCTAAAAACTAAGTATATATGTATAGTTTCAGGTAATATTTTTCTGAGAATTTGAATATAGCGGAAAAATCCAATTTTAATCCAGTTATAGGACAGTAAATAATTACTACATTCATTCTTTGGGAATTAAATTAACCATATAATTACGAAAATATCAAATATTATTAATTAAATTCTGCCCCACCCCCGTTTTGAAAATATGGCTATGTAAATTGTTCAAAAATGGTTTAAAATCGCACTACAAGTTTTTCAAATTTTCAGAGGATCAAAGGATCTCTGATTTTTTGCTGTTATTATAATTAAATAATATTGAATCCCACAGGAACATTTAATCGGGATAAGATTACACCATGTGTTAGATCAGGGTAAATAGTATCTCTATGTGTACTATAAATTTCATCGACTTCGATTTAGTTAGTTGGATGTGATTTAGCAGTTGATTTTGTTTCCACCGGGAACCTTCAATTGGGATAAAACTATCCTATGTATTATTATTGCTATTGCATTCACTATGAATTTCCATAATCATTTCAACACATTTTTATAATATAACTAAGTCTGACCCGCGGCTTCACCCACATTGAATTAAGCCCCCCCCCCCCTTGTGTCTCCCCTTCTTCCCCCGGAAACCTTCAATCGGGATTAAACTATCCCGACTAAAACTATTTCAAAATTATTACTATATATGTGTTCATAGTAAATAACGTTTGTATATTAAATTTTATCAAATTCGATTCAGTCATCCTACAGGAGCCTTTAATCAGGATAAGATTAGCCTATGCGTTAATTCAGGATTAATCATATCTGTGTACAAAATTTTATCAAATTCTGTTTAATTATTTGGACATGATTTTGGAATTTCTTTTGCATCCCCTGGGAACATTCAATCGGGATAAAACTATTCTACGTGTTATTAAAATTCTAGCTACATGTGCTCATAGTAAATAGTGTCTCTATATTTTATTTAATCGAATTCGGTTCAGTCATCCTACAGGAACCTTTAGTCGGGATAAGATTATCCTATTTGTTAACTCAGGATAAATAATGTCAGTGTACCAAATTTCATCGAATTGAGTTTTGTTTTTTGGGGTGTGTTTGAATAATTGTTTTTGTATCCCTTAAGAACTTGCAACCGCGATAAAATTTAAACATCGAACAAATTTAAACATCTAAACATCCAAACTTTCACATTTATAATATTATTTAGATATTAATTTTTAGTTAAGTTACATATAAACCGATATAGAACTTAAACTTTTTTTTTAACGCAATTTAAAAATACTGAAAATTTAAAAGGATAAAATATTTTTACCAAAAAAAGTCATAAAATTTATTACGGTCTCGAAAAAGGTCAATTTTTTTTTTTTATTGAAGTGTGAAATGTGAAGCCAGATAAGAGATACAAACCTATATATATATATATATATATAGACAGGGGAAACCGACTGCTATAGTCAAGAGCTTTATAGCTCTTATGGCTTTCAAGCTTTGATACAAACGTATAGATTTTCAAATGAGACTATATGTTAATTTTTCGATAAAACTGATCTAATGCATCAATTAAAAACATAAAAGAAGAAAAAATTTTTTTACCCAAGTTTATTTTTTGAATTTTTTTTTAATTTATCAATTTGGTGGTAAAAATACGCATATGCGGCTACTTCAATCGACAGCAGAGTTGTGCGTGTAATTTACTTCGGGTAAATTACACAGTTTTTTACATGTAGAAAACTTTGTAATTTACACAACAATGTAGACGAGTATATTGAAAGAGTTTTCATTATTGCTTCCTAGATGGAAACAAAAATTGCTTTCCATTAGAGTCCCTATAATAAATAGAGTCGTGATATGTCATCCATTTTCTGTCCAAAACAAAGCGGGAAGCTTTAAAATTAATTATCACATATTTGAGTAAATATTTTTGAGTACATAATATTATTGTCAATAAGTTATGAATTTATGAATAATTAAAAAAATTTAATTTAATTATTCTTTCTAGGTTAAACTAAATGATTTTTATTAAATTTTAATTTATTTTCAATTTATTTTACCCAACGTTTGACAGAAAATGTCGAAACCAATCAGCGTTCAGCACACATGTCACGACTCTATTTATTATAAGGACTCTGCTTTCCATCTCTGTAGCAATTTTTATTTCAAGAATTTTGACGTTTCAGTATTCAATATGGCGAAAACTGAAACAAAAGAAAAAAATAGATCTCTTTGTTACATGGATTACATGTATGTATATCAGCTGTATCAATGACAACAATAGATGCAATATATCCAAAAATAATTCTCTAATGATTCAATCTTCATTTAACCCTTCTTAACTTTGTTATTTTATTTATATGTAACATTCAAGGGCTCACTAGCTGACATAAATAAAATTGAAAACAATCGAATGCCCAAACAAAAAAAAAATTGAAAAGTAAGTTGAACTATGTTTCAATATCGCTTTCAATAAATAATTGCTAGTATAGACCTAGGGTAAGGTCCTTTTTTAATATTTAAAAATAAAACACAAAGGCTATTAGCGAGTAAGCATGGCTAGGAATGCCCTCATTGTGTTGGCTTTTTTCATGATAACTGCTGTCGACATAAAATTGCAATTTATTGAGATTCAACCCTTAAAAACTTACCGTTTTTTTAAAACCCCGCTCAGCCGGACACTTATCATCAGTTTTGAAAACACCAAAATGATATTCGTCTGTACCCTTTCAACCACATTTAGATATCTTGAAAATACCGAAGATGTAGCGAAAGATTCGACTCCCGTGATGGGACACCGCTGCTCACGGGGTTCTTTTTTATTTTCCTTTTTAAAAATATACATTCCTGTTGTATTAAGTCTTTGAAATACAAATAGAAATTTCATTTACATTCCTTGAACTTGATTATTAGTTCAGACAGTTCAGATACCTACTTAAATCTTTGAAGTAAAGGATACAGGCTATGCAAGCCGAGTAGGTTTGACATTGGAAGTCACATGCGATCGTTAATAAAGTCGACATAATCAGTTTTCTAATATCCCTAAGAAACAAAATTTAAAAAAAAAATCGTAAATGGCTATAAAAAAGTCAAATTCTAAAGTCTACTTTTTGCAGTCCTTTTATTTAAATAGAAAAAGAAAACATAAAAAATAAATAAAACGACTGCATCGAATTTGATGAAATAACAATATACAAAAAAATGTATAGCGGTGGGAGTGCTGGAGAGACTTTAGTGGTTTGTATATAAAAAAGCAAAATTTACAAATATTTAATTTTGGAATGAGCATACTCAAAGGGTTAAACATTTCAATTAAATTTATATTTATAAATAAATTGTATCAAATTATATTTTTATCGTGGCATTGACGCAGAACATGAAAATTTTGTGTTTTGAAAAATGTTTATTTTTAAATTTAAAAAAGTTGAAATTTTTTATTATCAATCAAAATAAACTTATTGATAACCACCAAAGGCCAAAGAAAGACTAATAAACCATCAGTTACATATTTAAATATATAAAAAGAATTTTTTAGGCAACAGAGTATTAATTTTCTTGAAAATATTTGTAAGATTTCGCATCCTATAATTTTTGTTTTGTTCTTAGAAATAACATAAATCACAGATCAACCACAGTCATATTATGTCACAGCATCGAGTCATGTGAATTTTTTGCACGTAAATGGTAGTGATCAACATGACATGCTTCATTACTTTCTAATCAAAATATCGTAGTAAAGTTCAATGTAAAAATAGTAAAAATTTATTTATTTTAAAGTAAAGAACAATATACAATTTTTCTGAAGAATTATACATAAGTGCTATGCGTAATGTCATGTCATCTATGTACATACATTACATACACACTTCTCAAAGAAAAATTTAAACAAAATAATATGTGACTTGAATATAATAATAAGAAAAATATGTACCTACATAGCACAGTTTACACATTACTTCGAAATTGTTTTACAGCTTCTGGCAATTTTATGTGCGTAGCAACACAAACTTTTCATATAATTCCCATCATATCTTTGCTTTCCTGATTTAAAAGAAAACCCAAAGAAATGTAACATTCGTAAATCGATTAGGTTAAATGTATATCGAAGAATTTTTTTGATAATAGGTGTTAATCGGGTATCTGACTAATTTTGGGGCACTATTTTAAAATACGCATATTTATGCATTATACGTGGATTAGTAGGTATATATATTTTTCATTTTTAAAAACAATACCTAGAATTTTAAAAAAAGTTATTTAACATTTGTTCTTGAAATTTACGTGAAAACGATCATTAGCCGTCAGTTACGTCACATTTTCTAAATAACAACAGATCTGATGTTCTGTAACTAACAAGAGGACGGCACAGCCTTGGGGTCGCCGATTTAGCTGAGATTTTTTTTTTTTTAGTAATAGAATACACTTAATATGTTAATATCCTAAAATAATAGCGCGCAGTCGCGCACTATTCAGAAAAATCTGTAAAAAAATATTTAAAAATTTTAATGTAGCTAGTGTACTTAATAAGCTTAAAAAAGATTGTTGTACGTAAGATACGAAGTAGATCAAAGATAAGCTTCTTGTCTCACAATAGAATGGTCCTACGTTCGAAACCGACTCTGTTTAACAAAACAATAAAACTTTCCCAAACCGGCTTAAAATAATGTTTCGGTCGATTATCTACAACATGTTATTAAAGTTAATGTTTATTTTTAAAGTAGGAATTTTGGATTTTTATTTAAAAAATAGAAATTTTGGATTTTTTTGGAAAGAAAAAATATCTTCATAAAGGCCTTCCAGTTCACTATTTAAGGTCCTTTTAGCGAATTTTTAGAATAGAAATTCAGCTATTAGAGCAGCTCTTATGGTAAGACCTAAGCCTGGGACTATGGCAAAAATTTGTTTTTAAGCCTCTAGAACCCGAAAATCTACTAATTTTAGATTTTTATTATTTATAAAATAGAAATTTTGGATTTTTTTGGAAAGAAAAAATATCTTCATAAAGACGGTGGTAAAGTTTGAGCCGTGTGGACGGACCTTAAGGAAACCTAGAGGGCTGAAATTTTGTACGTGTATTCAATTAGTATCCAGCTAGTAACTTTTAGGGAGTCCATATTACTTTTCCCCCCACTTCTCCCATTTTTACATCGGAATTCAATGCTATTGTTAAATATGTTTTAAATGCATTATTTTTATCCTAAATACAAGTAGTCGAATAGTAATTTTAAAAAATTTTAAAAAAAGTGAACTTACTTTTATAACAAATGAAATACATACATATTAAGTAATTTAAAAATGTTATTAAAGTCACTGTTTATTTATAAATTAGGAATTTTGGATTTTTATTATTTATAAAATAGAAATTTTGGATTTTTTTGGAAAGAAAAAATATCTTCATAAAGGCCTTCCAGTTTACTATTTAAGTTCCTTTTTTAATATTTAAAAATAAAACACAAAGGCAATTGGCGGATAAGCATGGGTAGGAATGCCCTCGTACGAACTGTGTTGGCTTTTTTTCTGCTAACTGCTATCGTCACCAAATTGAAATTTACTGAGATTCAGCCCTTAAATACTTAAAACCTTTTTTTAAAGCCCCGATCAACTGGACACTCATCATCATTTTTTTAACCACCAAAATGACAAATCGCTTGTAGACTTTCAATTACATTTCGCTTGTAGACATTCAGTACCGAAGATGAAGGGAAAAATCAGACTTTCGTGATGGGGCTTCGCTGCTCACGACGTTTTTTTATTTTATGTAAAGTGGTGTAAAAAAAAGACAGCCTCAAATTAGCATATTTGATTTTTTAATGAGCTACAATAAATTTTTTATTAGTTTTACGTTTGTGAAATAAAAACTGTTTTAATATTTAAAGTCCAAAGAAATTTCCTATCAGTTAACTTTTTCTGACTTTTGTTACTGCTTAATCTTAGCTAAAGTTTTTGGCAAAATACGTAAAATTTAAATATATCCATAAAAAATTTTGTAGTAGAGATAAAATTGTGAAATAAAAAGTGTTGTACTACTAATTACCCAAGCTGTCTATTTTTTACCCTTCCAATCATGTACTTGAAGTATCCCATTAGTTAGAGGTCTGTCTTTTATTTACCCTCCACTGTCTTTTTTTACCCCATTTGGCAGGTAAAAAAAAGACAAGGTTTTTATTTTTTTATAGATTTATGTCATTAGCTTGAGTGAAAAAAGATTCAAAGGACCCCTCCGGATAAGATAGGTAAATCGGCCTAAGGTCCAACTTGGGTCGGGAGTGCCATGGTAGGGCTCGCCCTTGCACATGCATTCCATAGCTGCAATATTAGATCAGTGTTGCTTTGCGTTTTCGAGTTGTACCAAAATGTTCAATTTTGGACTTTTGCCAATTTTTCACTTTCCGTCCCCCCAAGTTCATAAGTATTATATATATATATATATATATATATATATATATATATATATATATATATATATATATATATATGCATGTAAGTTCTAAGAGCTCCTTAATGATATTGAAGAATTTTTTCGGGCTAGAGGGGCGTCAGGTTTAAATATTGATGGAATCAATGATGTTCTTTTACTCTTGTACGCGGACGATTTGGTTATTTTGGGAGAAAGTTATGGAGATATCATCAGAAAACTGGATCTTCTACATAAGTATGCTGAACAAAATAGGTTACATATAAATTATAACAAATCGAAGGTTATGGTATTTCATAAAGGGGGAGGTTCTTCAAGAGTTAGCCATTTCCCATGTGGTGCAGCAATGTTAGAAGCTGTAAATAAATATACATATCTTGGCGTCCCATTTACTTGTTCATCCTTGTTCTGCGAAGCATCTAAACATTGTATTCAAAAAGCTAGAGTTTCTATTAGTAGTGTTATATCCACTTTAAGCAGCTCTAAGTGTGTTTCTTGGGAAGCAAGATTACGACTTTATGAGTCGATTATTTTAAATTCACTTTTGTATTGTGCTCCTGCGTGGAGTTTAAGGTATTTGCAAAATATAGAGGTAGTTCAATTCAATTTTTTTAAACAGCTTTTTCAACTCCCTAAAAACACTCCAGCCGAAGATGAAAATAGGCTCGATGTCAAATATAACTGGGCGCTTCAATTAAAAAATTTCCTAGAATCACTTGACTGTTTAAACTATTGGTTTGCTCAATCCGTATCAAAGCAAGATATTCAGGATATCATTTCAAAATATTCAAGGCAGCTATATTACGCTGATCAAGAAAAAGCTGTGTGTTCAACGTATAACACTTTTTATCATGAATTACAATTTGACGAGGATACTCAGCGGTATTTAACATTTCGGTGCCCTATTTCATTTATAAGAGTATTATTGCAACTTCGAGTAGCTGGTAGGAAAGTGTTGCGACTGGTACTAAATGGAATCTCTTATAATATTTACTGTGAGTTAAACTGTACACTCTGTAACTTGGGTGAAAAGGAGGATCTAACCCATGTTTTATTAAAATGTCCTTTGTACAGTTTTACTCGAAAAGAACTTTTTGATAAAATTGGTATCTCCCCAGAAGAAGCCACTATTCCAAAATTGCTTAGTGTCGGAAGTATCTCACAGTTAAAATGGATCTTTGCCTTTATTAAAACAGTCATGTGTACTCGCTCCTTTGTTTTAAACGAATAATTTTTCTCTCCTTGTTTATGTTACTGAAGATATACTAATGTAATTTTTTTTTTATGTATTCGATGTTATTTTCATTATTATTATTATTATTATTACTATTATTATTATTATTTAGACTTTTACGCCAACCTGGCGCTCACTACTCAGTAGGACAGTACTGGGTAACATTCACCTATACCGGCATTATGCAAGGTATTAGGCTCTGTGGAAGGGTAATGTGCCAAACCAATCCGTAAAAGTACCGTAGTACATTCACGGACGGGTTTGTCACATCACTCCTTATAATGTTGTTGTTGTTGCTTGAAACGAGGTGTTATGCATCTATTTTGGTGTACACTGGTTCGTACGACGAGACTTTTGTGGGAGCGTAGATGTTGGCTCAATGACAGACGGCTGTGAAAGCCTAGTTCGTTTTCGTGTCCTCAGAGAATAGGTAGGATTAGGGACAGAGGGAAGGGAAAGGACTGTTTGTGTTTGTGTGTGTGTTCGTGTATGTGTGTGGATGTGTCGTTCTATTTTACGTTTCTTGGTGTAAATGTGTTCTGGTTCATCAAAATGCTCATTAAGATCGGGTGTTCCTGGAATTGCGCGTTTAGACGGTACAGAGGTTGACGGACTTTGTGTGTTATTGAGTTGGGGAGAATTGTGCACCAGAGCGGTAACAGTGATGGTGCGGCAGTTGGTCGATCCTCCCTCTCCATCAGACGAATCTGGATCTGTATGTGTGTTAGGTGTTTGCGGTTCTGTGTTAGCGTATTGTGTGTTTATGTATGTGTGTTGTGTGTCTGTAAGATGAGTGTCAGTGTGTTGTTCACTCACTGTAGATGGCTCAGATGGAGTACAAGCAGATCTTGTGCTTTCACATATCGCAGTCGGATTCGTATTACTGAGGAACTTCCGTACTATACGACATGTGTTTATGATCACTGCCTTTTGCATAGTGACATATGTGTATTTTGGGAGACCCAAGAGGCTCAAGCTATTGTGTAGTGTGTGTGGAATGACCCCGGTGGCACTGAGTACTATTGGAACAATGTGGACATGTTCCATTCGCCATTGTTGTTTTATTTCGGCTGCGAGGTCAGTGTATTTCTCCAATTTAACTGCGTGTGTTTTTTGTAAGTTATGTGTATTCGGAACCGCAATGTCGATCAGATAGGTGGTCTTAGTTTGTTTCATTACGAAGGTGATATCTGGTCGATTATGATTTATGGTCTTATCTGTAATAATCGACCGATCCCAGTAAAGTCTACAGGAGTCATTCTCCGCTACTACTTTTGGTGTGAGCTTGTAGTAAGGGGTTTTATCGGTTATAAGGTGGTGCTTAACCGCTAGTTTCTGATATATAATTTTGCCAACCTGGTCGTGACGGTGTTTATATTCGGACTGAGCGAGCTGAGTACAGGCAGCTGTGATGTGTTGGATCGTTTCGGGTTTGGAATGGCATCTCCGGCATGAGTCAGATGTTATTGACGAGTCACGAAGTATGTATTTTGAGTAATTCTTTGTATGAATTACTTGATCTTGTATAGCTAGCATGAATCCTTCAGTCTCCGGGAAAAGACTTCCTTGACTCAACCAGGCGTGCGACGCTGCTTTGTCGACGTTACTCTGATTAAGATCATGTGGATGTCTCCCATGTAAAGGCTTCCGAATCCATTGCTGAATTTTGTCCTCCTTCGTGACCAAACGGCAAAAACTATCTGGCATTTCTGTGTGTGAGAGGTTTAATGGTGTGTATGCCTTGTCGGCTTGGATTATTACATTGTGTAAGTGTGATGTGTGTGTTTTGGTGTAAAAGTATTCTCGCAAGTTATGAACCTGTTTATTATGCGTGTTCCTTATGTCTATAAGACCTCGACCCCCTTCGGCTCTTGGCAGCGTCAATCGTTCTATCGCTGCTTTGGGATGATGAATTCTGTACTTGGTCATAAGGACGCGGGTCTTGATCTCGATGTTTGTCAAGTCCGTAGGCG
Source organism: Brachynemurus nebulosus (assembly GCA_035578155.1). Lineage (NCBI taxonomy): Eukaryota > Metazoa > Arthropoda > Insecta > Neuroptera > Myrmeleontidae > Brachynemurus > Brachynemurus nebulosus. Next base: position 67,205,532 of record JAPWDM010000004.1, on the reverse strand, counting down.
TCCATTTGATTACCCCAAATGAGTATGTTAGCACCGGAATTGCGTAGGTGTTAATTGCTTTGATGGTTTTTTTTCCATCAAGGTGGGTGCTCAGTAATCTCCGTACACGCGTTAGGTATTGCTGCATCAGGTGTTGTTTTACAGCGCTGTGATCTATACGTTCGTCCTGATTGAATCCGAGATACCGGTACGACTCTCCCTCGTCCATGGGCTGCATAACAGACTCTGGTTCGAGTTCGAATGCGACCGCATCTCGTTTTCCTCCAGAACGACATTGTGTTCGACATTTATCGATTCCGAACTCCATACAGAGGTCTCGCGAAACCTCGTTGGAAAGTCCCAGCAGCTGCTGTAATTGATGTTTAGTAGCTGCATAGATCTTAATATCATCCATGTACATGAGATGTGAAATGGTATGGCGCGAATTCGTTTGCGTACCTACATTGTAACCGTATTTGGTTTCATTTAACAGGCGAGAAAGTGGATTCATTGCGAGACAAAACCATAATGGACTCAATGAGTCGCCTTGGAATATGCCGCGTCTTACTTGAATAAGGTCGCTTGTTGTTTTTTCATTACCAATAGTCAAATGTAAGGTCGTTCGCCAGTCGGACATGATCGTTCCAAGGAAATTCACGATACTTGGATGTATTTTGTACAGCTCCAATACTCTCCGTAACCAGGAGTGCGGGACCGAATCAAATGCCTTTTTATAATCAATAAACGCTGTGTACAGGTTACGTTTTCTCCCTTTCGCTTGTTCCAGTACTACGGAGTCAATCAGAAGCTGCTCTTTGCAGCCTTGTGACCTCTTTCGACATCCCTTTTGTTCTTCTGTCAGTATGGTGTTAATCTGACAATGCTCATTGATCTTTTCTGCCAGACAGGACGTCAAAATCTTATACACTGTAGGCAAGCAGGTGATAGGCCTATAATTCGCAGGATTTTTTGTATCACTGTTTTTAGATTTCATGTATGTGATACCCTGCGTTAGGAACTTCGGTGTCAGGTTTGGTGTTCTTATAAATAGTGTAAATTGTTCAGCGAGATACTTGTGTGTTGATGTAAAGTGTTTGAGCCAGTAGTTTTGTATGTTGTCGATGCCAGGTGCCTTCCAGTTATGCGATCTCTGTAAAGCTCTGGAGACGTCCTCTGTAGTAATGTCCGTATAGGGCATCTCCGGAAGATGTTCGTTATTCCTGTACTCTGTATCGATCCAGCTGGCTTTGTCATTATGGTCAATGGTGTTGGACCATATATTCGCCCAAAAACTATGGAGTGCGTTCTTCTCCGGTAGACCATTACTGTCAGTTACCGTGTTCGTTAGAGACTGATAAAATCGTCTCTCGTTTCTGCTGAACGCTTGGTTTTGTCGCTTGCGTTCAGTACTGGTCTTATACCTTCGTAAGCGCTTCGCTAGTGCTGTTAATTTTTGGTGAAGCGTATCTCTGATCTCTGTGAGTGTTTTATTGGGTTCCTCGTATTGTGTGTGTACTGTGTGTTTGTGTAATATGTCGTGTATGTATTTGTTGAGCCGTTTGGACCTCGTACCCTGTTGGTATTGGGTGATCCTGCCGAGATTGCATCGGATGTTGTTGATGCGTTTATTCAGTCGTGTTTCCCAAGCAGGAGTTTTGTGTTCCTTCGAGTTGTACGCTACAGGTGGTGTTACATCGGAACCGTTACAACGTATAGCGGCAACGGCTCCACAGTAAATAGCTGTGTGTAACTCGATAAAATTTCACATGTTTCCAAGTGTTTAGGCAGTATTGTATTGTTTAATATCTCAACGATCTCAGCCAATCTACGTGAGGTGTGTTGTTTAGGCAACAAGTACCTATATGTGGGGTCCGTCCCTTCAAATTCAGTAAGCGCTGTGTTAAATTCCAGTTCGATCTCTTGCAGTAGGGTGTCATTTACTGCTGTTTCATGGTGGTTAGGCTCATTCTCGACAAGTTGTTGAATGTCGTTTTGTGTGGGGCTTCCCATTTCTGGTGGGCCGTCTGCCTGACTTTCTTCATTTTGAGCAAATTGATGTGCGACTTGTGTTTTAATGGTGTTTATGAGGGAGGAAGGGATAAGATTATTGGTAAAAATGACACGTTTTTGGTCTGCCAGTCTCTGTTCAGTAACGCGACTTAGGTGAGGGTAGCTGCGCGCGAACTCTTGATGTAATTTTGTACGGTAACCAGTTTTGTCCGTTTCAAGTCTAGTAACTTTGAAGTATGTGCGTACGATGAATTCATTCAGTTCATCTGTCCATTGCATACGCACACGCTTCTTACCAGCTTTAGTGGTCCCCAAAGGATGCTCTGAGGAAACACTTAAAGTCGGCTGAGCCAAAGGTGTTGGGGGCTCCGTAAGTAGGGCAGTAGCATTTTGGCTGAAGGTGTTGTTACAGCTGACAGGTGGCTGCCTAGAACCCAACCTGTCGTCACCGTGATCTGAGCTGTCACATTCAGTGGTGACCCTGATGCGCCCGGTCGCTCCACCGGCAGCGGCAGTTTTCCGAGGCCTTTTTTTTATTTGCTCCATACTAATGGGTTGTCCTTTTAGTCGCCTTTTACGACAAGCAGGACTTACTGTGGGCAAATTCTGCAAAGTGAAGCCCCCACCCACAGGGCGTTATTATTATTATTATTATTATTATTATTATTATTATTATTATTATTATTATTATTATTATTTTTATTATTACTATTGTCAGAGTTAAACGTTTTTTATTTTTTTATTTTTTTATTTTCTTTTGTTTTTTTATTTTCTTTATTTGTATACTCTCTCTGTTTATTTATCTAATAATTTTTTTTTCTTCTTTTTTTTGTATAACTATATGGTAGTGATTGTACATGATCTGAACTCCTTTGCTAAAAGTTGTAAAATCTTATAAGCAAATAAAGAAATTATATATAAATTATTCTAAGAGCTCCATAAGACAGTGCATGAAGCTCTCCAAAACACAGTGTTTAGAAGAAAATATTTGCAAAAATTTCTAAATGACCTATAAAAACACACAAAACGCGACCTTGGACCAAAATAGGACATCGATTTTTGAAATCTACGCCTTTTAATTAGTAAATATGTGCCTAAAAATATTTCGTAAAATTGGGCCAAATAAGGCTAATTTAAGGATTTAAATACAAGGGGCTCTAGTGACACTCGGTGCTGCAGCCGCCTTAGTGGGCTTGCTTAGCCATAAAGTATGGCGACGCCTTGCTCTCACCCTTAAAAACAGAAAGCGGGTGCGATTAAGGCTCATTACTAGTATTTTCATCAGTATGGAAAGGTTTCACAAAATATCATAAATCAAGAAACATGACTTCCGTCACAAAAAGGTAAACTGAAAAGTTAAATACAAGTTATCCTTGAATTTTTATCGCAGTTTGGGAACAGTTTCGTTAAGGACACATGCTTCTTAAAGTTCCTTACCCACAAATTATGGGGGTTAGTTTCTATTATTTACGGAACATGATAGTATACGACCAGCACAATATGGCACGATTACTTTGTTTGAAAAAAGAAAATGGCGGAACTAACTTGGTGGGGTCATAGGTATCTATGGTCAACCTTTTAAATGACACGACCTAATGTCATTCCAGTTAATGACGGAAATGATTTCAAGCTACAAAAATTCTGTATAAAATTATGTAAATAAATGCTTTCGAAAATTCCTCTGATTTTTAAAAAAGTGTTACTATGTATCTGAATTACATGGTCGACAAAGTGGTTGGAAAACGACATTTCATATTACATATCTAAGTGTTATTCCAACTAATGGCGAAAATGATTCCAAGTTATAAGAATGCTATTTAAAGAATTGCTTTTAAACTTTTCTTTAATGCTTAAAACAGTCTTAATATTTATCTGAATTATATAGTTGACCAAGTGGTCGGAAAACGACATTTCATATTAAGCCGGTTCTACACGATGCTACGAACACCTTCCAACATTGGACGTTTGATGATTCGTGGCATCGTGTGGCCGTTGTTCGAACCTACGAGCGTCCAATGTTGAGCGTCGAACGTTCGCATTTGGCCATGTTCCGATCGATATCAGTATCCTTGCACCGAGTCAAAGGGGTACTTCCAACTAGGGTTGGCATCCGTACTTTTTTTAAAAGTATTGTACTTTATTTTAGACAAACGTACTTTGTACTTTATAAAGGAAAGAAAGTACGCTAAAATACTTTTTTTTATGTGTGTTAAATTTTCACTCATTCATCTCATTTTTAGCTCTTATTTTAAATTATAATGTTTAAGTGCTTTGTTGCCGCTTGATTTGATGTTCAAAGTTAGCACCGAAACTTAGATGCGTAACGTGTGGTTGCATCTAGTTGTACAAGTACTGTAGCATAGAAAATTAAAAAATATAAAAAATTATGGTGAAATAATAGGGTTTTGGGGGTTTTGACTACTTGGAATGCTAATGCGTAGTGAGAATCAAAAGGGGTTCCTAATAGGGGCCCATGGCTATTAGAAACTCGTGCGCTAGTGGAAGTTTGGTGCCTGTCCAAAGGTAACGAGTGGGTCACATCCCCGTACCAAAAGGTGTCTGAAATTTTTGAATAAAGAAAAATAGGGAAACGAAGTTATTAAACATGATTTTCAAATTATGACAAAATTTATTACAAGTTCTAAAGCTTTACGGATCTACAAAATAACGCTTTAGTAGAGTAAGTCATCTATAAAATATTGCGTTTAGTAGAGTAAGTCTTACTGTAATACATATTGAAATATAATATGTAATTTTACTTTGAATGAAACATTATGTTAAGTTAAACATTTTTAATCCCTTAAATTTAGAAATGACAAGGACGTGATTTTGGATCAGTTGATTTTTCAAAATGACGCCCGCTGTAAAGGTTGATTTGGCCCTTTAGAGACATACACATAATTATGTAAAGCGGATTCTACACGATGCTACGAACGTTCCTTCCAACGTTCGATCGAACGTTTGAGGCAATTAAGTTCGATAGTTGATGCGACGAATGTATCTGCTACACGGTGAATCGAATGTTTGATCCAATACGAATGATGATGTGTTGGTACTCAGTGGACGAAGCTCTTATCTGTCTGATGTTATCTCTAATGTTATACACTGATGTTGTCTCTCTTCACATGAACGAGTCGTGCAGCTGCTGAGTCGAACCAACCAACGCAACCAACATTGACCTTCAAACGTTCGAAGCATCCCTTTGACTCGGTGCAAGAATACCGACATCGAGCGGGACATGGCCAAATGCGAACGTTTGACGCTCGACATTGGACACTCGTAGGTTCGAACAACGGCTACACGATGCTATGAACCATCCAACGTCGAATGTTGGAAGGTGTTCGTAGCATCGTGTAGCAGCGGCTTAAGTGAAACAAAACAGACTAAACGGTTTATGTCGTTTATGTACGAAATTGAGAATTGTCAAAGAAAATTCGTTGTGATTAAAATGTTATTAAACTATTTTTAAATTTAAATATAAATAAATGATTTTTACATTTCGAATAAATAACGAAGAATAAACAACAAAATATAACTAGTAATATTTTTTGGATAAACGTGGTTTGAAACAACTTCAATGAAAATATTTAAAATTAACCTCAAAGTGAGATTGTACAAGTGTTAGTTTTCCTACATTATATTGCATTGTTATGTGTAATTTAATTCCTTTTTTAAAACTGAGCTGGGTATAAATTCAACTGAATAAAATAACATTATTATGAATAGACTCAAAATTAATTTAAGAGCAATGCCATATATAAACCGATCACACAAAAATGGCATGTTTTCCAAATTTAATTTCCCTGTGTATATAATAAATTTAAGTGGTATTGAGCTATGTACTCGAATATTATTGAATTATCTTCTACTTTGTCGGAGTTATAATTATTCAAAGTTGCGTTCAAGGTCACAAAATGGGGATTCCCCAAAATATTTTATCAATTTTTTTCAGAGTCTAAGAATAATTAAAAAATGATTATATGTGATATTGAATGTACTTTACATACACTTTCAATCAGACCGATTTCCATCCCAATATATGCACATGTATTGAAGTAATTGAAACAAGTTTTATTTTTTTCTTTAATCGCTAATACTGAAAATACCTCATCTTCGATTTCCGATTTTCTTTTTTTAAATTAAAGTACTTGGTCCCCTTTATAACGTGGTACTCGATTTTCTTTTTTTTTTTGAGTTTTACGGATTTTACGGGGCTCAGTTTTAAAAATACGTGCACGGAGAGAAAATTCATATAAAAATTACTGTGCTCAGCACTACAATCGACGTGTAAAAGGCGAACATATTCAATTTTGTACGGTAAAAATATAAAAATTATAATTAGTCATAGAAAATTTAAAGGATAGAATATTGTTTCCGTAATATTAGCTCCGTAAAATTTGTAAAACAGCACAGTAAAAAGTTCCATTGTCGACAAAAAAATATTTTTTAATTGTTTTTCTTACAAAAATTACCATGCTGTATTATAATACTTGAAATGCTATCTGCTAATAGTAGAAAGAAAAAAGAGAAAGAAGGTTGTGTGTGTTGTGAACGCTGTTGAAATGTACCTCACTCATAGCAAGTCACATAGCCAACCATAGGTGTGGACGACCAACTTGATCGGACGGGTCGGACCAAGCACCTTGATTCATTAGACTGTCTTATAAGCAGCAAGCAGTATTCATTACACTGTCTTAGAGGACGGGGATGTCACCATTTAATTCATCATTTTGTTACTTCACTATCTTTAGTATTAGAATATATTGTTGGCAATCATTTTTGTATGCATCATAAAGAAGCGAAAGTCGGAAAAGATCGGGCATCTTCGAAGTTTTTACAGGTACAGCCCAAGCAACATAAGGTTGCGGGTCAGATGTGCAAATGAAAGAGTACGAAAACAAGAACTAAACTATAACATATGTGCATAAGAGTGTGATAAAAGTTGTATTAGCACATTAAATTTTACTATGCTAGCACATATTTTTTATTTTGGTCGTCGATCACGCACGCATTATAAGAGAGCATGGTAATTTTTCTGAAATTTTATCTACAAAAATTATATGATTTTTCTCTCCGTGTGGATTTTTAACTAATTGATAAAATGAAGTATTAATTATAACATTACTCCACCTTTGATTTTCGATATTTTTTTTAACCAAAGTACTCAGTCCCCTTCATAATGTGGTACTCGATTTTCTTTGTTTTTTTCGAATTTCACGGATTTTACGGGACTCAGTTTTAAAAAAAATGAAATTTTTTTAACTAACTGTTAAAATAAAGTATTAATTGTAACATTACCACACCTTTGATTTTCGATTTTCTTTTTTTAAATTAAAGTTTTGAGTCCCCTTTATAACGTGGTACTCGATTTTCTTTGTTTTTTTGATTTTTACGGATTTTAAAGGACTCAGTTTTAAAAAAATAGAAAAAAAATTTTTTAACTAATTGTTAAAATAAAGTATTAATTAACACATTACCACATCTTTAATTTTTGATTTTTTTTTAAATTAAAGTTTAGAGTCCCCTTTATAACGTGGTACTCGATTTTCTATGTTTTTTTGAATTTTAGAGATTTTACGGGGCTCAGTTTTAAAAAAATACGTGAATTTTTTAGCTAATTGGTAAAATAAAGTATTAGTTATAACATTACCACACCTTTGATTTGCGATTTCATTTTTTTAAATTAAAGTTTAGAGTCCCCTTTATAACATGATACACTATTTTCTTTGTTTTTTTGAATTTTACGAGACGCAGTTTTAAAAAAATGCCAAAATCTTTGACTAAATGTTAAACTATTAATTATAACATTACCATACCTTTAATTTTCGATTTTCTTTTTTTAAATTAAAGTTTAGAGTCCCCTTTATAACGTGGTACTCGATTTTCTATGTTTTTTTTTTAATTTTAGGGTATTTAAAGGGCCCAGTTTTTAAAAAATACGTGAATTTTTTAGCTAATTGGTAAAATAAAGTATTAATTTTAATAGTGTTTCATTTTTGATTTTTCATATTTATATTTTGAATTAAAGTTGACAGTCCTCTTAATTACGTGGTACTCGATTTTCTTTGTTTTTTTTTTTTTTTAAAGTTTTATGGATTTTACGAGGCTCAGTTTTTAAAAAATACATTAATTTTTTAATTAATTGATAAAATAAAGTATTACTTTAAATGTCACCTAAACTTTGATTATCCATATTTATTTTATATATTCTATAATAGAATTCTGAATTTTATTACATATTATTATCATTTTTTTTTTTACTTTAGAATATTTTTAAAATAAAATTTTATGAAGAAACAATATTTAAGTTAATACTTTATTTTACCAATTAGTTAAAAAATTCATGTATTGTTTAAAAACTGAGCCCCGTAAAATCTGTGAAATACAGAAAAACAAAGCAAATCGAGTACCACGTTATAAAGGGGACTCTAAACTCGAATTGAAAATATAAATATGAAAAATCAAAAATGAAACACTATTAACATTAATACTTTATTTTACCAATTAGCTAAAAAATGCATGTATCTTTTTAAAACTCAGCCCCGTAAAATCCCTAAAATTCAAAAAAACATAGAAAATCGAGTACCGCGTTATAGAGGGGACTGAGTAATTTAAAAAAAAAGAAAATCGAAAATCAAAGGTCTGGTAATGTTATAATTAATACTTTATTTTAACAATTAGTTAAAAAATTCATGTATTTTTTAGAAACTAAGCCCCGTAAAATCCATAAAACTCAAAAAAACGAAGATAATCGAGTACCACGTTATAAAGGCGACACTAAACTTTAATTTAAAATATAAATATGGAAAATCAAAAATGAAACACTATTAAAATTAATACTTTATTTTCCCAATTAGCTAAAAAATTCACGTATTTTTTTAATACTGAACCCCGTAAAATTTAAAAAAAAAAATCGAGTACCGCGTTATAGAAGAGACTGAGTACTTTAATTTAAAAAAAGAAAATCAAAGGTGGGGTAGTGTTATAATCAATACTTTATTATAACAATTAGTTAAAAAATCCACGTATTTTTAAAACTGAGCCCCGTAAAATCCGTAAAACTCAAAAAAAAAAAAGAAAATCGAGTACCACGTTATAGAGACCAAGTACTTTAATTTAAATAAAATAAGTATGTTAAGTTTCATTCAAATTGGCGAGTATCAATCGGGTAGTGTTATTTGTTAGAATGTTTTGCCGATCTAGTTTTTTTAATATTTCTTTGCTCGTTTTCAAAATTTGTAATTTAATTTCTACGACAAATAACTCATTTTTTTCTTCGATTTGAGTAACTTTTATTTGCTGATGTTGACCATTAATTGATCGAAACATATCAAATATTTTTCACTGATTTTTTATTAATTTTAAGTTACAGATTGTTATGATAATAATTTACTAATATTTGGCGGCCAGTTTTTAGGGGCGGAAGATTTTGGAAACAGGGCGGCAAAATTTGTAATTGACGTTTTTTTTTGCTAGTCAGTTACTCTTTAAGAGAAAGTTCGAAAAGAAAATAGGAAAAATTAAGATTTTCTTCTTTTCAAGCTCATTTTCTTCAAAGGTAAAGGTGGTATTTTTCACAGTGCCTAGGGCGGCACTCAGGGTATCCGACCCTGACTAGTACTATGTGTTTACATACTACTGCGCTGTTATTTTAGTAAGTATTCGAACTAGCTATATATGTATACATATATAGCCAGTTCGAATACCTATATATACATATATAGCCAGTTTAAATACTTACTAAAATAACAGCGCAGTAGTATCTAAACACGTAGTACTAGTTGCAAATGTTTTGAGCGCCACTGTATATTTGCTGAATTTAAAATTAAAAAAAAATTAACAGGATTTTGAAAAATGCGTCATGTAAAAAAAATATAAGTGAAGCGTCATATTTACATTACGTTAATACATACTTGTATGCCTGAAAAAAAAAACTACTGGACATATTTTGAAAATTTTTTCACTGTTAAGAAACTAAATAGTTTTAAATGGATACCAGGCAATGTTATACGAGGTCCACCAGGATCCTGCGGATCCAAAAACGCCAAAAATCAATTATCTAACCGATTTTGAAAATTTTTCTTCGTTAGAAAGCTAAACTATTTTTGATGAATGTAAATGATGTTAAATGAGGTCCTCAAAACCCTAGCGGATCGCCATCAGTTATATTACATGAGGTTCGTCGGAGTCCTTAGAACTCAAAAATGCTAAAAACAAGCTACCCAACCAATTTTGAAAATTTTTTCACTGTTTTAGATGGTTTTTTTTATTTTAGATGGATACAGATTGTTATATGAGATCCGCCAGTGTTCAATATTTGGAAATTCGCTATGTTATGCAGATGCTGCGACAGGGGTATTTTACTTTATAACTGACTTTGTCACTGAGTAGTGAATCGAACATATTAAGATATGTTTCCTAGAGATACCACAGGCATTAAATTTTGAAGCATGACTCCATTTTAGTAAACCCAACTTGTAACTTGTTTATAAATATTAGATAAACCATTAAATTAATGATTTGACCGCCATTAAAGTAATCCCATCAGTCAATTTTTTTGCTCACATCAGTCAATTTTTTTGCTTCAATTTCTTAATGTATTTGTAATACACAGCATTCTCTCTAGACGATTCTCTCCTCAATGATAACAGTAATGTGACGTACTTCAATTGTTGATATCAGTAATCCCAACCAGTAATAATATTATAATAAAACAATACATAGTAATGTATAATGTAAAAATATATGTACACGGCGTACTTAGCAATATGTACATACAAATGTTTGAATACACAATAGTGAATACAGAATTTGTATGGATGTATGTATGTGTACACAGAACTATGTGTATGTATGTACATAATTATGTATTACCGCAGTCGACGTCTGTACGCCGTCAGCCGTCCGATGACGTGCGTTCAGTTTTCACACTTTTGCACCACTCCATGAAAACAAGTATACGACAACATTGACTACTTCAATAACAGACGATAGTAATTCAACTTCATTTCACATCCACTACTTACAACTGAAACAAGACACTGTAGTACAACAATTTAAAAAAAATTAATAATTAAAATTTCGTAACTAGTAGTTTTAAATTAATAGTTTTTTTTTTCGTGTATTTTAAGTATTTGTGAAAGTGCCATATTTATTAAATTATTTCTTATTTATTTTTTACTGAATTCTGTGTTATCAATGTGTATTTATTTAAATTTTAATAAAAACCATAAGGAGTGTTTGACACCATCAGCTACCACAACAATGGTCCCGTCAGTGTATTGTCATGTGGTTGCCCGTCAGTCTTGTACGGCTGGTATTATTACGGCTAGTGCCGGCGGCAAAGCTACCACTTTACGATGTCGTTTACATCCAGCGGTACGTTAATTAAATTCAATAAATATTTTTTAAATATTTCGAAAGTCGGTATGTGAAGTATTAGCCCACATTTTGAATTATTTTTAAATGATTTTTTTTTTGTTTAATATTCGTGATCAGCACTTTGCATACCTACTTTTAAAACCATATAATATATGTTAATTTTTTTTATTCAAATTTTAAAAGTAAAAATAAGACTAATGCCTCGTTTACACGGGCTTAGTACTGATCATTAATAGTTGCTACAAACACGCCTAGAATTACGTTTTAGTAGTGTTTCAATGTGTTTAAACGTAATTTTATGCATGTTTCTAACAACTACTGATAACTAGTTCTAAGCCCGTATAAAAACTTTATTAGTACGAGCTTAATACTAATCATTAATATTCGCTATAAGCACGCAGAAAATTACGTTAAAGTATCGTTCCGATGTGTTTAAATGTAATTATCTTCGTGCATGTAACGACTAATAATGGTCAATACTAAGCTTGTGTAAACAATGCCGAATAATTATAAATTGTAGTTGAACATTAAAAAGACAGAAAATGCAAATTTAAAAATATTCTTTTATCTGCTACCGCCCTTAGCTTGCCAACGAATAGTAACGAGCGGCTTATTGTCTGAAACACATCCTGTAATAGGATATGGTTTCTTCCTTGGTCGCAAACATGAATTTGACATTTTTTATTCAGATTTTAATAATATAAAGCAGTGTAAAGTTATCTTTCATTTATACTTGATTAAAAAGAAATATACATATTTCAATTTGTTCGACTCAATTTTTTGTACAAGTAGCTGCACCTAAATCCTCGACTATCGAGATTATTGGTGGTAACTAGAGAAATATTTATTAATGCTGAATGATAGTAGTACCTAAGGTAAAAGACCCGGTAATTGACCCTGGCCCAGTTTCTGAACTTTTCAAGTTTGTTATAAATTAATAAAAAAACTATATTTTAAATAAGAAAAAAAATAAATTCTTAATTTAAAGTAATCTATTCTGTGTCTAATGAACAGCAATTTAAAAAGTTTAGAATATATTAACTAAATAAAAAAAAATTTTTAAGTTTAAAATGTGTGTAAACACTATTTTTTTGATAGTTTCTTAACAGTTTATGTTACAAAGTACTCATTTTGATCTGTGCAATATTCATCATGTAAGTATGAAAACTTAATTAAAAATATATGAGCAGGTTAATATTTGTTTAAAATTTATTTTAAAATATTTATAAAATACCTTAGAATGATTTTTATTATTGAAATATGAGGGTCAATTACTAGGCTCACTTCTAAAGTGGTATGGCCCAATTAAATTCTAACCAGTTTTTGTTAGTTATTTTGTTATTTATAGTTATCTTCGATTAGTTTTTGTTATTTTTCATAACGTATATAACATTAAACATTCATTTTTATCAATAAAAAATTATTTATAAATTAAATTTTAAAAAACTGTATTTTTAAATTTAAGAATCAGAAACTAGGCCACTGTCAGGGTCAGAAACTGTCACATGAGAAATTTTGAAGGTCAGAAACTGGGTCCTTTTTGTCAATTTTTAAAACATTAATTTAAATTATTAATTCAATTCAAATAATTATTTTACTTGTATGGCTTTATTTTGAAAGCCATAAACTAGTTGATAAAATTATTAATTGTCTCTTAAGTTGAAACTTATATTTATTACTGTCGTTTAACCTCAGCCGTCACTCTTAAAAGGTCAGAAACTAGGCCCGTTACCTTATATTTGGTATTAAAAAAGCACACCATTTTTCACACCGTACGTACATACAGTTGAATTTTCCATTCGTTGACAATTCTCCAATTGTTTCGTGATGTTTATTGTTCAAATTTGACGTTTGTATACTGTAGATTATAATATTTACTAACTCATTAGAGAATTTTTTCATATTTTTATTACAATTTTAAATATTTTACTAATGTAAAATTCTCTCTCCTTCACAAAAAAGTTTCTTTGCTTTGGACTTGTATCAACCCAAGTACAAAGAGTTTTAATATTTACCATAAAATTAATGTCAATGCAGTTTTTCGTAACCATTTTTTAAACCCAATCCATCTAACAGATTTCAATAGTAACAAATGGAAAACTGATATTCACTTGACGAAAGGAGACTCAAATTGATCATCTAAATTACTGATACCCAAAAACATTTCCGTAGCAAATTTCATTAAAATTTATTGCTTGATTTAGCAATACAGTGACACCTAAAAAGTTCAGAATCATTTACTATTGTTGATTATGTTTAAGCTTATACATACAATATGATTTGTATAGAACTATTCAATTTTAAAAGTCAAAATCCTTTCAGCATATTATATATTTTCAAGGATTATTTAGGATTTAAGTTACGTCTTTATAACAAAGTTATATATTCATTTTGCATAGTGATGACCCGTCAACCATATTACATACATATGTATATGATAACATCATTTGATTAATAACAAAAAACAGCGATACGACAAAAAAAAATTTATCGATATAGGTACACACTAAATATAAAAATTCATATCAAAAAGATTGTAAATCAGTAACTCTCAGTCATTTCTAAAATTTATAATCAGAACCCATGATGAATATATTTGTGTCCCTGAATATTTGATAATAGAAATATAATAAAACATATTTTAAAAAACCGACTTCAAAAAGTAAAAAATAATGTATTAGCATGTATTTTGAAGTCAGGCGTAGTATCGCGTAAAAAATGCGATCTGATCTGCTTGTAAAATCGATGAATTCTTGTGAATCTACATTTTTTTAAATACTACGCCTGACTTCAAAATACGTGCTAATACGTTATTTTTTACTTTTTGAAGTCGGTTTTTTAAAATATGTTTTATTTTATACCTTTTAGTGTGAAATAAATTTCATATCTTTTACCATTGCAATATTTGTTTCTTTAAAAATATGTTACTATAGTTTTTAAAGTAAATAATTTTGCATATACAAATTTTAAAATTGCCATAATTATTCATATTATTGAAGATGGTTAAAAAATTACTCAACCAATCTTAATAAAATTTGTATGGGATCACCTGGAGAGATTTATCTACTAACCAAAAAAAGAATGGCGTAAATTGGCCCAGAAATATGGAAGAAATCGGTGTACATATATAAAAAAAAAAAAAAAAAAAAAAAAAAAAAAACATACGGGTTGAATTGAAAATCTCCTCTTTTTTGAAATAGATTAAAAAGAAAAAAGCACCGCTAACTATTCTGTACATATGCACACCTTACCGGTTAAATATCAATGGAATATTTTATGTTGTATTATGATTATTATTATTATTTATTTATTTTTTTTGAAAAATTATGTTTTTTTGTTATATTTTAAAACTTGAAATTCTTAAATCAGTTAAGTATTTCGAGAATAAGTATTCACACGCCTTTAATTGAAAAACGAATGGAAACTTTTTGTAACGTTTCTCAAGATTTTTTATTCATAATATGTAATCATTTAAAACCAGTGGAATTTATGAGATAAATATAAATTATTGTCAGTTGATACTTATAAAACTTGAATGGAACCAGGTTTTACGGTCACACGAAGAGACTACCAGATTAACGGTTCATTTTTTGTAGCAATCAAAAAAAATTGTTGGCTAACAAAATAATACTTAATTCATTTATTAAGAAATATAAACAAGCCACATGCATAATCAATTTACGTAATTAACAAAAAATTAAAAATAACTAAGTAGATGATAAAATAAGAGATCAAACTATTTTTTTATGTTTTATTTTCATTAATAAAATATCATGAGCGAAATGTTATCGTTTATCGGTGTTATCATGACTATAGTTTTTTATTATTTAAAAATAAATCATTAAAATGCGTCAAAAACTGCATATCGGCCTATTTTAAATTTATATCATTTTTAAAAAAATTTAATGATGAAATTTTGTTTGCTTTATTGTTATCTTTATCAGATTATTTTATGTTATTCACAAGAATATATGAGGAATGATAATAAAATTAATTTTAAGGCGCCTGATTAGAACATGCGTGATGCATGTGACACGCCGGGGTGTGTCCATCTATGGTAATTACCGTAATTACAACTTACACAATCAATACAGACGACTGAGGGAGAACGTAGATATTGCGCATATATATTCATTTCCTTGTCCATCAAAAAAATAAAATTTTATATACAAAATATCCATCAACTGTCTTAAATCACCCACGCCTAGTGTGTTCTCAGTATGCGCAATAAAATCGTAGCCGCCTGTATTAATTGTGTTATGTATGCATAGGATTTTACAGTGATGGATTTACCAGCAGGCTGAGAGTAGGCAAGCCTAGGGCGGCAGATTTTAGACGCGACAAATTTAGGCTAAAAGGGCGGCAAAATTTAGAATTCGTTTTTTCTTTTTTTTCTCGTCACTTACTTTTTTTAGGAAGTAGTGTTAAAAGTTATGGAATTTTAGCTTTTTAGGATAAAACAGGGGCGATATTTTTCACGGAGCCTAGGGCGGCACTTAGGGTAAATCCGTCACTGGAATTTTATACACTACTATAAAATAATAAGATTAATTTCTTTTACTACTAATAAAGGAATTATTAATGATTTTCATTGTTAAAAAAGTAAATATTTAAAGTATATATGTAAACCGTTGTATGTATAATATAGTTGTTGTTTCCTCATATCACTATGGTATTGTATCTTGTGCTTTAAGTTTCATTACCTTGTCTTTAACATTTTTGCAGACGTAAATTTTCTTATAGTGCGATAACAGTCTCAGTCAAACATTTAAGAAATATACCAAAAAAAGTTTCATTTTGTTTGTTTGTTTTTTTGCAAGCTATCGTATAATATTTTGTTATTACATATACCTACTTATATACTTAAACTAAAACATTGTAAAATACTCAAGGAAAGTCAGTAACAAGGTATAGCATTTTTCATTATTAAAGTGAAACAAACTCCTCCTAAAAAGAAAGTTTTCTTCGGCCGTCTTTAAAGAGGTAAAGGTTACATAAATATTATGTACGAGTATAATATATGTATACTGAAGCAAAGACGATTTTTAAGTTCAATGACCGCTAACCAAAAGACTAATAATTCTAACATACTAACGATTAGTGTAAACCGTCAGTAAATCGACTTCACAGCAATTTCTTATTTTTATTCCACAGATATATTATTTTATTCACTGTACGATTTAAATTGTGTGAATATCTCTGTTTACAACATAAAGTTTGATTTACACTAAGGCCCGACTTACATTAACGCTCCGCTCTTGATACGCTCCCACTCCATTCTCGCTCCGATATAATCTTGTTGTGTTCACATTACAGTGCTGATAACATGCTGGTACCTATTCGTTCTCCATTCACATTATAATGCCGCTCTAGGTAGGCTCCCAGTTCGGTCTCAGTTCGATACAAACATCTTTTCATAACAACTGAATGCAAGCGGAGTGGAGTGGAATCAAAAAAGTGTTTACACTATAGGTACAAGCCATAACAAGTCTGATATCGCTTCGATAAAATATTACCTGAGTGGTATTGATATTAGAGTGGCATTAGAACGGGAGCAAACCGCGACTGATATCGGACCGATATCAGAGCGATGATGTGAATACACTCATTGTTTATTGTGTAAGAATTTTTTATCAAACTGGGAGCGGAGTGATATCGTAGTGAGAGCGAAGCGTCAATGTAAATCGGGCGTTACAATTAGATATAAGTGTGAGATACCAAAATTAGAAGTCAATCAACTGACCTAAAATAATCCAACAGTTGAAACACGCCCATTTTTATACAAATTGTCTCAGAAAATGTATCTCGATAGTTATGTCAATTTGATATGTCGTTGATGCAACAGAATTTTCGAGTCTACTTTGTGCAAACATATAGCAAAATTTTCATATTTTATGTCGAAGACCGACATATTGTTACTTCCAAAACGACCTCTGGAAAGCGGTTTTGTTGGTCTTCCCTTACTTCAAAGTCGCAAGTTTTTCTTTATCAAAATCTTTTATATTATCAAAACTAACTTGTTATTGTTAGGATACGAGATGAATACTAGTGGTTTATTCCCAAAAAAATTTTGAAAATTTAAAAAAAAAAGGAAGTAAGAAACTTTTAAGTGTCTAATGGGAAAAACTATTTTTTTGCATTGTGTCGTTTTTCTTGTACACTAACAATATATCCCAGTATTAATTTATCCTAAGTATCTTAAGCAATTTTCCAACCCATTACTTCGGTAAGTGAATAAAAAGAATGAGAATCTACTGCAAAAACCCTTGTTTTCAACATGTACGAGTATATATGTGCAATTGACGGGTATGATAATAATTAACCAATATCAAATAATATTGATCGGCTTAATTAACGACGTAAAAAAAACTTCGACTTTATAATGACACTAATAATTTTTGTCATCCTTGATGAATCAAAACAAAAAAATTAATTTGCAAATCAAATTTATATACATATAAATGTAATATATAAATATACCTAATTAAAAAGTATTAAAAACATATGACTTTTTTGTGACTTTTTATTGACTTTCGGCTTGTAAAATAGTAAATTATAATAATACATAAAATGTTAATTAAATGTTTTATTCTAGTTTTTTTTCATTTCTCACCAATAATAAACCGTAACCTACCCTAATAATGAACAATGCACCTTCATTATTAAACGTGTGAATTTAATTGATTAACATCATACAATGTATTTAAATTGTATTATATTAAAGTTGAACACATGAAAGATACTTAAGTCATTAATGTGTGCCATGTGACTTTTTAAGTTCATATTTAATTAAATAGTAAAATATCCATAGAGGGAAAAGCTTCATTTACTAAAATTATTAGTTAATAAATTAATATGTAGAAGAAATTGTTTCCTTAAGTAATAAAAAGACGTAGCTAAAGTATATAATTTGTTGATAAACAGTAATTTTTTTCGGGTTTAGGAACGTTTTATTGACTTTTGAATGTCTAATGACATTGAATTCAAATTTTTTTTCTTTCCATTGGAGGCTAATTTGTATTAACACACCTAAATGTGCAACTGGAGACGTAACTACAATTTTTACGCACTCCCACCTCCATTTTGCCCAAAAATATCGCCTAGAATACTGCTAATGAGCAAAAAAAGCAAAAACTCATTACACAGTGAACTCTGAAAAGAAAATTACAAAAACAGAACCATTTCCTAATAAATTGTTTTTGCTTCTTGCTACCCGGAGTGATTGCTCTACCTGCTCCATTGTAGTTATACGCCTCTGTGTGCAACTATTAAAGCTTTAAGTTTTCTTCTTTACCTTATTTTGAACGTTGTAAATTATTAGAGTAGAATAATATTCATTAGGTAGGTATATTTTAATGAATTTTGCAAAATATGTACTACTATACTATGTTAGTTCTTGATAGCTGTATAAAAATATAACTACTGAAAATGTAGATAAGCATGGCCGTTTATTGATGATACTTTTATAAAAGTGATAAAATCGAGCCATTGCCACCATTTTAGCGTAAAGCGGCTTCTACACGATGCTACGAACGTTCCTTCCAACATTCGATCGAACGTTTGAGGCAATTAAGTTCGATAGTTGGTGCGACGAATGTATCTGCTACACGGTGAGTCGAATGTTTGATCCAATACGAATGATGATGTGTTGGTACTCAGTGGGGGACGATGTCATCTGTCTGATGTTATCTCTAATGTTATACACTGATGTTGTCTCTCTTGTATAATGTGTTGGGACAAACGTGACGAAGATGTTATCTGTCTGATGTTATCTCTAATGTTATACACTGATGTTGTCTCTCTTCACATGAACGAGTCGTGCGCAACCAACGAACACAACCAACATTGACCTTCAAACGTTCGAAGCATCCCTTTGACTCGGTGCAAGAATACCGACATCGAACGGGACACGACCAAATGCGAATGTTTGACGCTCGACATTGGACACTCGTAGGTTCGAACAACGGCTACACGATGCTATGAACCATCCAACGTCGAATGTTGGAAGGTGTTCGTAGCATCGTGTAGCAGCGGCATAACCGACAAATATCAAATTTTACAGGAGAAGGATTTTTTAAATATTTGTATGGCGCTTGCAATATTTCTGCTGTCTTAATTTTATTATGTCTGAGCGTATTATTCCTAGTACTTTATTAACCTTACGATAAAGAAGGCTATTGTCGATTACGCTAAAATGTGAAAATGTGCTGTATTAACGATAAACTAAGCAGTTGCTATAACTCGTTAATTAACGAATTTTGGACAAAAAGGTTAACACTGCTTGCTCCGTTACAGTTTAAAATGTTGCTTGCAATAAAAATCTCAATTTCGATAAAAGTGTCACTTACGATAAATCGGCGGTAATGGCTCGAAATATTCTTTTTCTCGGTTTCATATAAAAATAAATAAGTAAATAAATAAAATATTTCTGCAATACAGTAATTAAATATAAGATTACAATTTATTATAACTGCAATAAAAAATGTGTTCTCGTTCATTGTATGTAATAAGTATCCATTGTTATAAAAGATTTAAATTACACACAATTATTTTACAGATAAGAGAAAAACAACATTCCTTGAAAAATCAAAGTAATTATCCTATCATCATTAAACTTATCATGATTTATAACACTGTTGTGTAGAGTTGAGCTGCGCGTTAATTTAATTCGTGTTCGTGACGCTTCGTATGCTAAACATACATGCTCTTACAAAATTATTAATAACTGCCATTAAAATTACCTGCAGCCGACTCTCGTTAATTCGAAACTCGAGGGACTCTTAAAATATTACGAACTATTGAGTGTTTGAAATATCAAATGGTTCGATCATAACAAAAACAAAGACTCGTGTACGATGATATGAACAAGTTTGAACTTATCTCAAAATGTACTTATAATCTTTCTGTCTCTTTCTCTCTGCAACTTTGAATTGTCGAGTGTATGACGCCGATGAGTTCGAATTAACGCGTCGCTTTGTTACGTAACAATGATTTTTTCGTTAGAATTATCAAGTGCATAAAAATGTATTGATTTAATTCGAAATATAAAGAAATTTTGTAGGCAACTCGTGATAACTTTGAATTATAGAGAGGTCCGAATTACCGCAGATTTGAATTAACGAGAGTCGACTGTAGCTACATAGGTATATTATAAGATATAATTATATTTTAAGTATTTTAAGTGTTCGATTTTATTATAACTGATTGTTTAATATTAAATTTCTTCTTTTATCTATAGAAACACGGTTTCTTTAATGTAAGGATTCAATTGAGGACTGAGATTTAAAAACAAGTTAACTTTATCGTTTTCATTTAATCATGTTTTAAATCCGGAATTTTTATAAACCTGTATCAGCTTATGAACCGTTACTACTAAATTAAAATTCCAAAAATACGAATGGGAAACTAAATAGTCCAATTAATTACATTTAAAAAATATATACGTATATACCTATTTAGTATTTATTTGATTCCCATAATCTGGTTTCAGTCACATCGAAAAATGCTTTTGCGTAGGTAATTTAATTTTTAAATTTTTTGCAAAGTGAGTGTTGCGGTTAGTAACAAACACACTGACTATATTAGCCAATATTTCAGGAATTTTTTTATTAATGAACTCCACAAAAATTTCCTAGAAGTTTTGTTATGAAATCGTCTGGTTACGTAATTGGTTTGTGAATTCATTGCAAAATGTAAATCAACTCTGTTTATTATTTTATTTTATTCCAAGAAAACAGTTATATGCCATTAAAGAAAATATTCCTTTTCAACAAAAATTTAAGATAAATTCCATATGAAAATCAGCTACTTTAAATATTATTTCCGTATGAAAATAGGGCGTTATTAGTTTATTTTTATTTTTCACAAAAATTTTGGCGGGAAAGTTGAGTGACATAATTAAATTACTACAATACTTAATACCTATACATATGAGTTTATTTCACATTTTAAAAAAAAAAATACATTCTCATCTGCTCTGTAATTCTCATGTTTTGCGTACAATATCAGTTACCGCCATCAGACTGGTTTTTTCTAATTTATTCATAAATCATAGTTTAAAATGTTAGATGATTATCAATTACAAAATGCAAAAATAACTTAAGACTACGTACGTATAAAATTATTATTGCTAACTATATTATTATAATTTGCAGGTAAAATTATTACGAAAAAGCCAGTGGCGTGCCAATATATCTATAATATTGCTAACAATCATATTAATTAAAACTTCGAAAGAATTAAATTATAAAACATAGTAAGGCAGATTAAATAATTTGATGAAAGTTTACAGAAATTAATTATCCCCCTACTTTAATTAACAGCAAAAGTCGAAAACCTGTTTAAATTAATTAATAACTCTTAACTTCTTAAGTTATAAAATTTTATTTTTTAAAATTTTTTAGGAAGTCTATAACGTAAAAGCCCCTATTACGTAACACTATTTTTAGGTATTTCATTAAACTGGCTTATAAAAATTAATAAATAAATGAAACACCCCTTTTTTTTCTTAATAAGCATGAAACCAAGCTTTTTTAATCCAATGAATATGTTTTTAAAAAAATATAACCCAAAAATTTTGATTTATTAATGTTTTCTTTTGTAAAATGTTGACACGTATAATAAAACAGGCAGAATATATTAACACCTTTAAAAAATCAGCACATTGACACCTAAAAAAGAACACGTATGTAACTTACATGAGATACATTACATACATCTTCTGCTATCGAATATTTAAACCATTCTGTATTTCCTACTTTGACATTCTATGTATTACTAGATGTCACTCTATGTCATAGAGTATCATAGAGTGACATCTAGTAATACATAGAATATCAAAGTAGGAAATACAGAATGGTTTTAATATTCGATAAAATAAACCACCAAAATACTGTATTTTGTTTCGCCATCTATGTATTTTGTAAAGTTCTAATTAATTTATCAAAACTAACTTATCAAAATGGCGACAATTTTTCATTATTAATAAAATTTTGCAACTTCAAATCAATATTTTTTTATTTACCAATTGATGATACGCTTCGAAATAAAAAAAATATTAAGAATTTTACAATTTTAAAGCAGTAAGTAAATATTTTAGACTAAAAAAGAAATTAAAACTATTTATAATATAAATTTTTAATTATTTTACGTACATGATTTAAGTTACAAACAAAGGTTATATCTGTACTGAATAGAAATACACACACACACACACACATATACATATATATATATATATATATATATATATATATATATATATATATATATATATATATATATATATATATATATATATATATATATATATATATATTTCTTTAATTAGGTAAGGAAATATTAAATGTGAGGTGACTTTAAATTGAAAAACAATCATTCTATTAATAATAATTTTTGTTATCAGACGTTTCTTTCAGAAATAACTTCATTAATATGTAAATGTCAAAACTGTTTTTTTATTGGATCGTGTTCCGGTATAGGGGATTTTACATAGCTTAAAATTTATATAGCTTGTTAACATGTGTATTTTTGTTTACGCATACCATTCTTAATTAACAAATAAATATTTGTAGTTAGTGGAATGTGTTTATTTGTTTATTTATAGATAATAATTTACAGTATTCAAGTTCAAAATTATAGTTGTATTTGGCAAATAAAACTGCAATAAATTCCATCTCGTCTTTTTAATTCCTATTTTAGTAGTTAATGTGCTAATAGAAATAAAGGCTTTTTGTTTTACCAAACCAAAGCTTTGTTTAAGCTAGTGTTATTCTTATTTCCTTGTCTTTAAAATTACTAAAACTTTTATGTCTATTGTCTTCCATTGTAGATAATAAAATAAATACCTACATAACAAAACTAATTTTTTGTTATTAGATTCATGTATTTTCGGTATATAATTAATATACCTACGTTTTTTAACGTTTAACATAATATTTTTTTATCGCAAAAAAAGTTTAAAATAGTTCTTTCAGTTATAATATTTATGATAATAATTATCAATTTACATAATTTATTTATAAAATTCAGTTAAAAATTTACATTTACGTAAATTGTTTTAGAGTTCATTTCAAATAACTTGACCACTTATGTGATTTCAATGGTAAAAGTAATCAACTCATTTGAAATGAACTCTAGGTTTCCTTATTGTATTTAATTTCCCAAAGTCCGAATAGAAAAGTTTAATAAGTATGTTTACCATGTTTACGTTACTTGAATAATAAACATGTTTCCATAACTACGCATGTCAGCTACAATAATTTTAAAATAATTTACTTCATTGGTAAACGTATATCGCATTCGCGTACATTCTTTATGTTATCGAGAAAGAGTGGTTCATTTAAAAATGTCTCGTTTTTAGGTTATGTTGTATAATGTTATGTAGGCCAAAATAATTATAATTATCTAAATTTTAATTATAAAAATGTTAATATATTTCTTTTGTAATTTTAGATCTTTTTTGCCGTTTAAATATTTAAGTATAAAAACCAAAATTATTAAAATATGAATCCAATTGCATTTGCTTGGTTAAAGCATCACTCGTCACCATCAGTGGATGTTTATATTACTTTTGATCATATTAAACAGGTACGTTGAGTACGCTTTGTGGCTTTGTGCTAACAAAAATACTTTACCTTTTTGAATATTTTATATGAATAAGCGAAATATGCACATGCGGTCGTTCTTTCGAAAATGTAAATGGTCTTTTTAACCTTAATTTCAATGCTAATTAAGTTTATTTTTAATCATATTCTTATATGTAATTTTTAAATTTATTCAATACATTCAAATACTACTGATGAAGCTGTAAAAAATATGAATAATATTAGAGATTTTACATTATTTATTTTGGGGAAAATAGATTATTAACAATAATTTACTTAAGTAACTTGAAAAGTTCAATTAATACTTTAATTAATCTGTTTCCATAAAATACTAAAAAAATTCGTTATTTTAAAAAAAGTAAAGTAGCAACACCACACTAATTCCTTTTGTCCTGATTTTTTTATTTTTTTTAAATTCTGTTTCAACTTCGATGTTTCCCAATCTTCCCCTATTAGAATTTTTTTCATTAATTTATAGGTACATAGTTATATAAATTATTATAGGTTTTTAATTTTCTAAATTCAAAAAAATAATACAAAGTGTGTAAGTACTATTTTTCTTAACATGGATTTATAAAAAGATATCATCAGTGTGATTTGTAAAGTTGCTGTAACTGCAAAATGTTTTTTGTATTTATTATTTATAGTTATTATTTTAATTTTTTCCCCTCTGTACTACAAATCGTATTTAAAATTTGTGTAAGTTTAAATCCTGAATTGTACTTAAAAGGGTTATTGTTCTAATATTTGCTAATCGTCCTCGAATAAAGTTCAAATTTATATTTAGTTGTTAATTGATAAATAATATATCGTATCTACATAGGTAGTAACAATTAATAAATCATTATAATCTTAAAAAATAAGTTTTTTTTAATTTGAAATTATTTATTGCATTTAGCCAAAGGTGATTTTTTTAACAAGTTTTTGACGTCAATAAAACTTGTAACATTAAAAAAATAATTTTTTAATATTTTGAAAGAATAGGTATTAATTGTACAATACACCCGCACATTAGCAAATCAAACGGATTTATTATTGAAAACTAAGTTACTAAAGCACCTAATTGTTTATTATTTAACATTAAATTCAGAATTTAAAACTTAAGTAAAAATAAATAAATTAATACATTTTATCTTCATTTATTTTATACATATTTTTGTCTGCCATATTTTAAAGGAAAATGTTTATTTTAAATTTCTAATTTTAAATATATTTATTTAAATGTGTAATTACTAAATTTATTTTCTTTTGTTACAGAGCAATGACAAAGGTTTAGATTTAAGTGAATTATGGCGATCGAGACATTCACCAGCACCAATTCAAACGGCGGCTACACAACCGTCGTCGCCGAACGTCAACACAAAAACGTCGACAATTAGTTATGGTTTCAAAAAATGGCGTCGCACTAATCGAACATCGACGGCAGCAGTTCCTAATTCGGACAATGTTTGTTCACCAAAAAATAATCGAGATGAAGAGATGTCATTACTTAAATTTTTGGCAATTGTAAGTTGTTTTTTTTTGGTTTTTTAAATAGTTTTTATATAACGGTTAAAATAAATCGTTTCGTAAGATTGATTACGAACACCTTGTATTTACAATGTGTAAAATTGATGCTTATAAAGTCTCTCTTTTTCGAACATCCTGTAGTTGTGCCAGGGCCGCGCCAAGGGACATTTGCGCTGGGGTGCAAGACAAAAATTGCCGCCCCTAAAACGCCAAACTTATTTGTAATACATTTTTGATAATAAAATATATGCCTCTCGGCTACCAGTTTACTTACTGTATATACTTACTTTAATGAAATGCATAAAATATTATAAATGGAATAAAACACAAACTTTTTTTAACAATTTATTTCGCATAAATTTCAAGAACAAGTAAATAAAAATAAATAATTTTACACAAAACAAAAACGAATAGTAACAATTTTAAAATTTTACATAAAATTCACTTTCCTTGCCTTTTTTATTGCAAATTCATTTATTAAATCTGACATGTCAATATCTGCAGCAATTTTGTTTTCTATGCTAATTAAACTTAAATACGATATTCTTTCCTGTGACATACTAGATCTTAAATAATTTTTTATTAACTTAAGTTTCGAAAAACTTCTCTCACCAGATGCCACTGTCACAGGAATTGTCAAAAATATTCTTAATGCAATTGTCATATTCGGAAACATTGTAGTAAGATCATTAGAAAATATATAATCTAAAACTGTTAATGCATTCATGTCGGGATTAATATATGTTAAAAGAGTTTCTATTTCATCACATAAATCTAACGCATTTATATCAGATTCGTTCCGCAGAGCCCAAAAGGGGATGTTTTTTACTTAAATTTCTGAGAAACGAAATAATGTAACTTTTCCAAGAAAAGAGTATGGAGTGCTCCAATTTAAAGAACATCCATAAATCTTATCCTAAGTGGAATAAGCAATATCGAAAGAACATGTATATTTTAAACTAAATTGCTTGCAGATGTGGATAAGCAAATATTGAAAACAAAATTTATAATAACAAAAAACAGAAATAATAAATTAGGTTTAAGATATCAACCAAATAGGAAAAAGGAGATAAAATAAAAATGTTGGTTTTAAAACCAAACAGTTGAAATCTTAAACTTTTTTATTATATTTCGACTGTTCAATACAGTGTTTACTAAGTCTTATTTTAAAGAATAATATTTTACTGAGAGATCCTCAGTCATCAATTTTTAGTTTGTTTTGTTTACTAATCGTCACGTACTATATACAACGTAACGCAACGAAAACTAAACAATTTTAAAGATTGATAAATGTTTTATGTGTAGAATTCAACGACGGTTTTTATAAAATTAAAGCGTGCAAGAACATGTTCGATCCCGATCCCGTTTGATCTCGCCGATTACCGCGCAAATGATTGTTGTCGCTGCTCGACAATCGGAATAATCGGATTACCGACGGGTCACAACAATCATAATAGACAAGTATTTAAGCAAAATGCGGGTAACATTTAGTGTCATCAAAATTACCACATAAAAATAGTAATAATTTTATATTTTATTTGCCGCCCCCAAAGCCTGCCGCCGGGGTACTAGGCACCCCTAACACCCCCGCTTGGCGCGGCCCTGAGTTGTGCTATAGCGTACTAAAAAAAAGTCATTTTTATAAATTTTTATTTTATAAAGTATACGTTGAAATTGATTAAAATTTTGACATTTTATATACTTTAATAAAAGTAAAAAATTAAAAAAAATATCGTCTACGATATAGATATAATAGGAACTTTCTAACTAGTAACAAACATTAAAAAAAAAATATTGTTTTAAAATAAATTTAAAATATAATTTTTATTTTAGAGTTAAAATATTTTCATACATAGTATTTCCGGTTCCGGTATGTTTTACGCATCCAGAGTAAAAGAACAATACATTTTTGTACAGAGCACAGCATGCAGCACATATTATTATGTACTAAACTGATATTATTTTATACATTCAAAAACGTAATCATTAACCTTGTTATGTTAACTGAATCAATAATATAATATGTTGTTTAATTTATTGAAATGAAAATTTTAATTAATAATTCATGAGGTTTTAAAACGAACCGATGATCAAAAATTTAATGCTGTTTTTTTGCCACTATAAAAACAGTTTGGTTTTTTTTACCTATAGTGAAAATATAAATTTACGTCAGAACAAAATTTATCCTTGCCAAATAGTTTTGAAGTCAGTTTTTTGGGTAGTTTTTAAAACTATCCCTTGAGTAATATAAGAACTAGCACAGTAAATTCTCCCAAAGACTTAAAAATTACATTTTCTAATCATTAATCTAGTAATAATTAGTGATTTTTTCGTTTTGTTGCAGAATGCCTTAGATTTAACAGCGCCAGCTAGTGATATATTACTGAAAAATCGTAGCGATCAGTGGTTTCAATTATCCGGACATCCAGATAGTTTAGCGCCAGCAGGCCCAGGAACTGTATGGAAAAAACGAGCTGGTGGTATTGAAAACACGGAAAGGCAAGTCTATGAAGCATTATCGGCCGATCCATTGATGAAAGATGTGATTCCAACATATTTCCGCGAAGTGGAATATCAAGGGGAAAAGTTTATTGAATTGCAAGATCTCTTACATGGATTTAAAGATCCAAACGTAATGGATATTAAAATGGGCACGCGTACTTTCTTGGAAGAGGAGGTGTCGAAAACAACCGCAAGAACTGATTTATATAAAAAAATGATTGCTGTCGACCCACATGCACCGACTGAGGAAGAACATGAGGCGCAAGCAGTCACCAAATTACGTTACATGCAATTCCGGGAACAACAATCCTCCTCCTGTAGTCAAGGCTTCCGTATTGAAGCAATGAAATGTCGTGGCTCACCGCCAGTGACCGATCTAAAAAAAGTTAAATCACGTGATGAAGTTTTAGTAACAATGTCATTATTTTTGGCTGGACGTGAAAATGTCCGAAAGCAAATTATCAATCGTTTGAAAGAAATTCGTTCAAAATTTGAACAGTCCGAATATTTTCGAACGCACGAAGTAATTGGCTCGAGTATATTTATGATCTACGATGATGACAAAGTAGGTGTTTGGTTAATTGATTTCGCAAAGACGAGTAAAGTCCCCGATGGTCTTACGTTAACGCACCGAAAGCCATGGGTACAAGGAAATCATGAAGAAGGTTTTCTGTTTGGGCTCGATCAACTGATTTCGGTAGGTTGAGTTTTATTATTTTTGAGAAGTTTTAAATTTGATAAATCCAGTAGTTGACACTATAAAAAATTAGTTGTAAAATTATTTAATATTTCCAATTAAAAATGTTTTTTGATATTTATCACGTAAGGATGTCAAAATATTAATTAAATTATTTTATTTAAACACAATTAAAAAAGAGTGCCCAGATTTGTTAGTAACATAGTACAAGTAGCATATGAATAGATAACGGACATAATCAGCGTAGTTGTTTCAGGTATATTTTATCTATTTACTGCTTTAATGACGTAACAAAAATAGAGGCTAGTGTTTTCGCGCTTTAATAAACAATTTAAAATAAAATGTAGTTTTATTATACTAGTCACCGAATCCATTGAAACGAAATAATAATCTAAGTCAACTAAAATTATAAACATAATATAATTATTTGCTTAGTCAAAATCGACTTAAATAAAATCGACTTAACAAATTTATTAATATTTTTCTCTATTTGTTATAGGTTCTAGAAGAAATCAAATTTGATAATCTTGATAAAAACAGTTGTAATGGAATTCCACCACCGCCACCAACGGAGCGTTTAAAAGTAGCGTCTTGAAATACTTTTTAGGAGAATATCGTTAAATGCATTTATCGATCTCGTAAAAAAATTTTGTTAGCGGGCTATGAAAGCCTTTTAAGGAAGAAAGTGTATCCTTATTGTTGGAGGACAAGATTTTGCCTACAGTTGGTCGAGATTCGATTTGGAAGGTTATTTTTATTTTTAAAGAGGGCCTTTTTTATACGTGTAAATAATGAATATATTGAAAAGCTTAAATAACACGTTATTTGTATTTTATTGTGTATGTATTTTGCGTATGTGTTTATAAAAGCTTTTAAAACAAATTTAATTATGCATTATATTGTACCTCTTTAAAATAATTTTTCAAGTCAGCTACGACAAGAAATTGTGTTACTTAGTATTATAAAAATTTTCATTCATTTTATTTTTGAATAGAAATAAATACATTTTGTAAATGATATGAAGGCCATAAAAGTGTATTTAATTTTTTTATAGTGAAAGCAGTTATTACTTAAAAATATTTTATACTCAATATATAGAAATTCTAGTCTTTTTTTATTAGTAGTTTAGTAATTATTATTGTAATTGAGATCTACATATCTGTGAAACATTTATTTTCTTTAGTAATTTATTGAGTTTTTATTAATTATAATTGTTGTAATTCGTAAGTTATTTATGTGCATTTGTATTTAATTAAGTAAAATTGTAAAAATGTGTGTGCTTAAGTACGATAATGCAATAAATATATTTTTTATATTAAACACGTCTTTTTTTAAGTTTTAGACTTTTTTTGCAGAAAATAAAAATTCACATTTTATAAAGCAATAAAATTATTATGAAAAAATATCTAGGGTGGGCCCCACACATACGATTGAAGTGAACCTTCCATAGCATCGAAGTCAGCTATATCTATGGTTGTATAGTTTTATTATTTTTTTTTTTTTAATGTCAAAAGTCTAAGGTAACTAAACTTTTATGACCTGTTATTTTTTCTAATTAACCCCTTTAGTACCGTCATATATTCCAATATTTTAGATAAAAAATTTAATATTTCTATAAGTATAATTGCAAGTTTGGTAGGTTTTGCTTAAATTATTTCCAATATGACCGCTGTTTACTATACAGCCTCCAGTTACCGATATAAAACAATGCACACTCGTCAGCTGAAATTTTTCTAAAAACTAGTATGACGAGCTGAGCTCGTCATTAGTCCTAAAGGGGTTAATAATCAGACAACAGAATGGTAAAAGTTACGCGACAAGTTACCTGATATGTAAATGTCAACTTACGATTCAAGAGGTTGAAAAGATTTATTTTGGAAATGTAAATTTCATAATTTTATAAATTTTAATATTGGCGTACATAGTAGAGCCTCTGTTAACCGGACAGCAGTGTCAAAAATATGATTCTGTTTTGAATATGGAAGCAAAGATTATTAGTTATTTCTAGACCAATAGTTCCCAAAGTGTATTCCGCGGAACACTAATGTAACACTTGCTAAAAAAAAAACAAAAACATGTAACCCCTTAACTGATCAATAAACTAAAAATCGTCTGACTTCCTCAAATAAACGCAACAATTGAAGAAAAATTATACGTACCTAGTTTTCTGTCTGTTTTCCTTGTTATTTTATATTAGAGTAGGTAAGTATAGTAATTTAATGTTGTACGTCCAATTTTGCTTAATTTGTTAACACCTTGACGGTCATTGACGTCAAGGGGAATGTTACTAGCTGACACACTACGTTCTATGACGTCAACGATTCCATATAGTCTATTAGAGCGTTTTGTCATTACGACCGTCAAGGTCTTACAAGGAAAGGTATCCAACTGTATCTCTCAAAAATTTTTGAAACTTTAGTGGATTGTAGATTTTATTTATTAAAACTAATCACGAGCCATATTTCGTTCGTCCCCATAAACGGTTTAAGGGGATGAAACTCATATCTGAAAATTTGAGTTTTTGCAATTTTCTTAAATATCTTGGAAATTGTAAGAGCTTTGGAAGGGAAACTATATATATTTGTAAATGGCACTTTAATATCTTTATTATGATACCAAAATTAAAGTTATAAATTCATTGGGGTTTCATCCCCCACCACAACCCCTAATTTTATCAGGTATTTTTTGGTAAAAGAGGAGGCTGTTATGTGTAAATAAAAGAATTTTTAATTAATATACACAGTGCGGCAATTAAATTCCGTGACTGGATCTATAAAAATGAAACAAAACAATTTTATTCAAATATTTTTATTAAATTATTCAAAATACCCTCCTCCTGCTTCAATACACTTTTTACAGCGATTCAATAGTGATTCAAATGCCTGCTCAAGCTCAATTTTCGGTATTGCCTCTAATATGCGCGTAGACTCTCTTTGGATGGTTTCAATATCATTAAAAATGCGTCCTTTCAACTAGGGATGTCGTTTTTTTAAAAAAAAATCGATTTTTGAATCGATTCGTAATTGCCAACAAAAGAATCGATACTTAAATTATCGATTGTATTCAAAATCGATTCCAAGAAATAATAATAATAATAATAATAATAATATTTATTTGGTGCTATTACATAAAAACTGTTTACACAAGTCATAATATTAAAACTTACAACAGATCAAAATCGCTAAAATCATTATTAAAGTACTCATCAATAGTATAAAAACATTTTACTAAAAGATATTTTTTTATTTCACTTTTAAATTTTTGAAAAGGCAAAGTTCTTACGCTAGATGGCAGCATATTATACATTTTGGGTCCATAGTAACCAACACCTGACCTAACTCGGTTTGTCCGATACCTGTCTATACAGATGTTGTTTTTGTTTCTTGTGTCATGATTATGTACAGTGGCATGTCTTACGTAGTTTGTGTCATTTTGTCTCACATAAAGTAAACAATTCATTATGTATAAACATGGGACCGTCATTATTTTCAAATTTATAAATAAGTCCTTGCAGTCTTCACGATAACCGGCACCAGAGATTACTCTTACAGCTCGACGTTGTAACCGAAAGATACGAAGACATGACGAGGCATGGTCCCATATAAGAATTGCATACGATATATGAGACTGAATTAAGGCATGAAACACATCAATTAAAATATGGCGCGGCAATACACGTGTTGCATTACGTAGCGCAAATATCCCAGTTACGATTTTCTTCGCTAGGTGGTCCGTATGCTTTTCCCAGTTTAGTTTAGGATCCAAAGTTACACCTAAGAATGTTGCGGCATCCAGATTACCGTCTATTTTCTCATTCCGTGGAGAGAAAAATAGGGTCTGCGTTTTTGTCAAGTTCAGACTCAGATGATTGGCTGAAAACCAGTTATTCATGTTTACCTGTACATCCTTCATTTTGATTTGAAGATCAACTAAATCGGTACTCTGGCTAATGACCGTTGTATCATCAGCAAATAACACAAAATCGTTAGTATCATCACAAAGTGGAAGGTCATTTATATAGATCAAAAACAAGATCGGGCCCAATACAGAGCCTTGGGGTACTCCGTGTTTAACTGATATTAAGTTCGAGTTGTTGCCATTTATTTCGACATACTGTGACCGATTTTCTAAATATGATCCAATCAATTCTATGGTATTCGCAGCAAAGCCATAATAGGTCAGTTTATTTAATAAGCTATTGAAAGAAACACAGTCAAAAGCTTTGCTCAAATCACAGAGCCTGACACCAACAGTATTATTACTGGCAAGACCCTTAACCACCATTGTAATTAAATGGCTAATCGCCAGGGTTGTTGATTTGGAACTCCTAAAGCCAAACTGGGATGGATTCAGTACGTCATTGGTTTCAAGATGGTTGCATATCTGTTTTTTTAACAATTTCTCAAATATTTTACCAAATATTGGAATTATAGATATCGGCCTATAATTATTTAATACATTCGCAGGACCTTTTTTATGCACTGGGACGACTCTTGCAATTTTTAAAGCAGAAGGGAAGTAGCTGCAGTTAACACATTGGTTGAATAGTTTCGTTAAAGGAACAAATATTTCGTTAATGATAGATTTCACGATTCTGTTATCAAAACCGTAAACATCTTTACAAGTAGAATTTTTCAAACTGACTATTGCATCTCTGACTTCTATAAAAGAGACTTCTTTAAAACTGAAATTGTCACAAGTCGTCAATTTTTTAAGAAAAACATCTGGTTTTAAATCGCATTTAGGTAAATTGCTAACAATGTTTTCAGCTATATTTATAAAATACTCATTGAAATCATCAGGTGTTAACGAGTCTTCTGTGTAGTGAAATTTACCCTTGTTCCTAATACTGTTTACAATTTCCCAAGTGGCTTTAGTTTTATTAGCGGATTTACTAATAAAAGCACTATGTGCTTTAAGTTTAGCTTCATTTAGCGCAGCTCTGTATTTAGCACGATAGGTTTTCATTATCTGAGATAACTGTGGTAGATTTTTGGTTTGCATAGATTCATAAATTAATTTAACAGTGTCTCTCATAACCCTCAACTCATCATTAAACCATTTAATTTTGGATGTAGAATTAGTAGGTTTAATTTTTTTAAATGGAAAAAATGTATTTATTCCTTGAGTAAGATACTCAAGAAATATTTCAAATTTTCCATCAATATTCAGATTATTATTATCTATAAAATTCCAGTTCGATCGATTCAAATTTGCTGTTGCAAAAGTAGCAGTAATTTTTAAGTAAAAATTTATAATTCAGAAAGATGAACTTTCGAAGTCTTTTAAGAAGAAAAATATTAAACGTACACAACTGTATATACTTAATTACCAACATTTTTTTAGAATGTTATTCTATGGAGTAGAGACGAATCACAACATCACAGCAAAGTTGACAATTTTTATTTTCATATATAAAAATGCTAATTGTATAAATATTATCTAAATTGTACTAAATGTTGAGAAGTTTTTTTATTTAATTACATATAAAGTTTTTTATAGATTAAGGGATAAAAAAAGAATTATAATTTCTTTTTTTTAAATAATTAATATTGGAAAGGTTTAATTTGTGAAAATCCATATTAAAAAACATGGGATCGTTGTTTTGTCACTTTTCACAACAAAAATCGTATAAACACGAGTCGATTCGGCCATTACGCCATCCTCAGGTGAAAAACACAATTAAATTAAATTTTCCACTTAAACTTTATTGTTTTGTACATGGTACAGTTGTCAATTTATCAATTTTGACAATTTTATTTGATGCATAGATTTGATTATATGCATTTGATGCGTTTGATGCTTAAAATTTAATAATCGTAGTACCGATAATAGATTTAAATTTAAATTAATAAATAAATGGCAACGGATAAATAAAAAAACGCCGTGAGCAGCGGAGCCCCATCACGGAAGTCGAATTTTTCCTTTCATCTTCGGTATTGAGTGTCTACAAGCGAAATATAATTGAAAGTCCACAAGCGATTTGTAATTTTGGTGGTTTCAAAACTGATGATGAATGTCCGGTTGATCGGGGCTTTAAAAAAAGGTTTTAAGTTTTTAAGGGCTGAATCTCAGTAAATTTCAATTTTGTGCCGATAGCAGTTAACAGGGAAAAAGCCAACACAATTCGTACGAGGGCATTTCTATCCATGCTTATCCGCCAATTGCCTTTGTGTTTTATTTTTAAATATTAAAAAAGGAATTTAAATAGTAAACTGGAAGGCTTTTATGAAGATATTTTTTCTTTCCAAAAAAATCCAAAATTTAAAATATAATATGTTTTTTGGGTATAATTATAACAATTATTCTTTTTTAAACCTTAAACCCAAATGATTTAAATATTAATCTAAGGATTGAAATAATTTATTTCTTCATAATTCCTTAGTTGTACGTTTATTTCAATTTTATTTACATTTCCAAAAAATTTTTCGACATGTACTGATGTTTTCTTCAGTTGGATCTGATATAAAATGAAAAAAGAATTTTAATTACATCTATTTTAACAGGTTAACCTAAAACAAATTAAAAGTAGATATAATAATTATATAAAGGGAATTATTAACAAATTCATCAATAACAATTGTTATTGATGAATTATATCAGATTTTATATCAGATCCAACTGAAGAAGACATCAGTACATGTTGAAAAATTTTTTGGAAATGTAAATAAAATTGAAATAAACGTACAACTAAGGAATTATGAAGAAATAAATTATTTCAATCCTTAGATTAATATTTAAATCATTTGGGTTTAAGGTTTAAAAAAGAATAATTGTTATAATTATACCCAAAAAACATATTATATTTTAAAAATGGTTAACCTAAAACAAATTAAAAGTAGATATAATAATTATATAAAGGGAATTATTAACAAATTCATCAATAACAATGTCAAACTTATTAAAGTAAAAAACCACATTTCATTTTTAAACCAGTTTTAAATAATAAAAAACCATAACTTTTATGGTTTGAAATTTATGGTTTTTTTTTTTCCTAATATTAACATAAATAAATTAATAATATTGTTAAAATAGATGTAATTAAAATTCTTTTTTCATTTTATATCAGATCCAACTGAAGAAGACATCAGTACATGTCGAAAAATTTTTTGGAAATGTAAATAAAATTGAAATAAACGTACAACTAAGGAATTATGAAGAAATAAATTATTTCAATCCTTAGATTAATATTTAAATCATTTGGGTTTAAGGTTTAAAAAAGAATAATTGTTAAAATCCAAAATTTCTATTTTATCAATAATAAAAATCCAAAATTCCTAATTTATAAATAAACAGTGACTTTAATAACATTTTCAAATTACTTAATATGTATGTATTTCATTTGTTAAAAAATTGTATTCACTTTTTTCTAAATTTTTTAAAATTACTATTCGCCTACTTGTATTTAGAATAAAAGTAATGCATTTAAAACACATTTAACAATAGCATTCAATTCCGATGTAAAAATGGAAGAAGTGGGGGGAAAAGTAATGTGGACTCCCTAAAAGGTAGTAGCTGGATACTAACTGAATACACGTACAAAATTTCAGCCCTCTAGGTTTCCTTAGAGAATCTCTAGACGTGTTAGAAAACAAGCAAAAAAATTAAGGAAATATTGGCGTAAAAATCGTGGGGGTAAGGGTTAAGAGTTTAAAACCCCCAAAAAAAAGTGTCTGGCTATTAGCTTAACCTGTACACACAATTTCAGCCCTCTAGGTTTATTTGGGGAGATTTTGACCCGAACGAAACTGTTAAGAAACAAGAAAAATCATGTTCTTTTGGGTATAAAAATGGTGGCGGTAGGGTTTGAATGTCGAGACTCCCAAAAGGCACCCCCTTGATACTAACTCAATCCGAATACAAAATTTTAGGCCTCTAGGTTTATTTGGGTGACCTGTGCGAGTGGTACAAACTTCGAAAACGTCGAAAATGCATGAAATTGTAGCTTAAAAATGAGGGGGGTGGGGGTAAAATATTAAAACCTCCAAAAAGCACAACCTAGGTACGAACTTTATCAACACACCAAATTTCAACCCTCTACGTTAATTCTGGGGGGCTGGGGGCCTGTTAGATCCAGCGAAAATCGTTTTTCCCCCCTCTACTCCCACCAAATCATCCTATGAAGCTGAATTTTGGATATGTTGTAGATAATTGACCGAAACATTATTTAAAACCGGTTTGGAAAAGTTTTATTGCTTTTCCGCCCCCCACCACCCCCTTAAAGGTCGGGTCAGAAAAAAAATTTGCCCAAAATTTGACCCCACTTTGATAGTATGTGGTGCCTCGAAAATGAGCCCCATTTACCAAATTTCATCTCTTAACTTCCATAGGGGGGCCCTACACAAATTAAAAGGTGGCGGGAATATATATATATATATATATATATATATATATATATATATATATGACATTTTTTTTCTACATATTCGTGTTCTACGGGTCCGAAAACGGATAGCGCCCCTACTCTCGCCTCTCGCAGCTCTTATCGTATAGACTGTATAAGTCTAATTTTTCGGAGAAAATTCGACTAAAAAGCAATTTGTTTTGAAAAAAAAAATCGTTTCGCGATTTCCATAAAATAAAAATCGATGTGTGAATCGATCCCAAAATCAATAATCGATGAAAAATCGGTTTCCATACTTCCGATTAATCGATTTCTAGATTTATTGATTAAAAAACGACATCCCTACTTTCAATTTCATTTTCATTTTTGGAAATAAAGAGAAGTCACATGGTGCTAAACCGGGGGAATACGGCGGATGATTTAACACACTGACTTGATATCGTGCCAAAAATTGGCGAACAATCAGTGATGTGTGACTCGGTGTTCCATTATTGTTTTCTGACATGTAACAAAATAAAGTGATAAACAAAATATCACAAACAATGATAAATGTCAACCGATTTAAATAAAAGTTTTAGGTTATGTTCATATATGTTCAAACCATGGTCCAACCACTTGTTTTCAAGGACGAACCATTGAGTGTCACAGTTTGCTATGTGGCGCTAATGGTATAGGGGTATACTAAATAGAGTTGGGACATGTGAGCATTTTTCATCAAATAGATGTCAAAATTAATTATCATATGATTGAGTACAAAAGTATCGTCACCAAGTTATGTGGTAACGAACAATTAAAATTTTTTAATTTAATTAATCTTTCTAGGTTGAGTTGAAGTATTTTTTTAAATATTTAGTTTATTTCCAATTTATTTTAAATGAATCTGATGAAAAATAGCGAATTATCAAAACTCATGTCCCGACTCTAATTTTATTCTAGTACATCAACGCCATCTGGTATATTAGTTACAGCGGCGTCAGAAAACGATCCATTTTTTTTATAATGGACTATATGCAGAGTGGCAGGGACATGGTTCAAACTATGGAGGGTAGAGTATATGGTATCAGCTCCATATATAAAAAGTGGCCCCAAAAGTTGATGAAATTAAGATGGCACTACTGTACTAAAATTCTTAAATTTAAAATTAAGCGCTGAAAATTTTAAAACTGAAACAACAGTTTTTATTGTTTTTAATAGTTTTAACTGTTATATTTAATTTAATTTTTATTGTTTTTTATTTAATTCAATTTTTATTGTTTTTAACAGTTTTTAACAGTTAGTATTTCCCTTTGGCATACTTCACTTCACTTATAATCGCTAAGTTCAGATCGAACCCTGATTGCTTATTAGCGCCATTCTGGGTAATTATTGAACTATTATTTCATCAAATTCAGGGACCACTTTTCGATTCAAGTCCCATATGAGATACTTCTCCTTTAACTCTACCCTCCATAGCCCAAACTTCATCTATACATATAATAAAACTGTAGCAAGACCATTTCTGTGCATTAAATATTTTTTGAAAATTGTACTGGCACTGTAAACAGTTATCGATGTAGATATCAAAACAACGATTTGTAAAATTTTTGTCTGTCTGTCTGTCTGTTCACGCATCACGCAAAAACTATTGAACGGATTTTAATGAAATTTGGTGTGATGATATCTATCTAATTACCTGGGTCAACATCTAGCATACTTTTTATTCCGGGAAAATATCTCATTCCCACGGGAAAATAAAAAAACCATTCTGAGCATGTGCACACATTACGCAAAAACTATTGGACGGATTTTGATTAAATTTGCTGTGGTGATAATTTATTGCCTGGGTCAACATCAGAGATACTCTTTACTCCGGAAAAATGTCTCATTCCCACGAGAAAATAGAAAAACTATTTTGAGCATGTGCACACATTACGCAAAAACTATTGAACGGAGTTTGATGAAATTTGGTGTGGTGATAGCTTATTACCTGCGTCAACACTTAGGTTACTTTTTTATTACGGGAAAATGTCTCACTCCCACGGGAAAAGAGTAAACCCATTTTGAGCATGTGCATGCATTACGCAAAAATTATTGTTCTATGCAAGTTCTGTATAATTATTACACTTGTATACTTCTCATTGAGTTTATAACAATGCGTCGTGCGAACGACGTCGCGGGTACAGCTAGTATGACCTAAATTTAAACAGATGTCGCTACTGGTTGGTGAGATATCGCTTCAGTCCCGGAATTTAATTGCCGCACTGTGTATTTTACGTCACACTATTTTATTTCTTTTTGCATAAATACACCGTTTACCCCGTTTACTAATATTAATTTGGGAAAAATTTTAACTTTTTGATTTAATAATGAGCTTTTATAAGATGTGCTTGGTGTGGACAATATTTTTGTTTTGAACATTTTTATGAACAAAATCATTATTATATGGCTTACAAACCTTAAAATATTGACAATTGTATAGATAAATACAAATAAATAATAAAATTTGTATAGATGTAGTAAAACATGGGGGAGGGTGCAGTATATTTTTTCTTTCTAAATTATGTACTTTAAAGTATATCGTAATTTTGTAACAATTCATTACTAAAATACTTTGACCATATTTTTGCTTATTATTAAAACAAAAAGTTAAAATTTTTCCCAAGTTAATATTAGCAAACGGTGTATTTATGCAAAAAGAAATAAACTGGTGTGATGTAAAATATATTAATAAAATATTCTTTTATTTACACACATAACAGCCTCCTCTATTATCAAAAAATACCCGATAAAATTAGGGGTTGGGTGGGGGATGAAACCCCAGTGATTTTATAATTTTAATTTTGGTATCATAATAAAGATATTAAAGTGTCATTTACAAATATACATATACTTATACAGTTTCCCTATCAAAGCTCTTACCACTTCCAAGATATTTAAGAAAATTGAAAAAAAACTCAAATTTTCAGGGTTGAGTTTCATCCCCTTAAACTGCTTATGGGCACGAACGAAATATAGATGACTCGTGATTAGTTTTAATAAGATCTACAATCCACCAAAGTTTCAAAAATTTTTGAGAGATACAGTTAGATACCTTTCCTTGTTAGTAACGTTAACCATTTTTAGTAGATTTGACTTTGACCTATATCAATTATTTGTATTATTTCAAGGCTAACCTTTTGACAAAAATTATTTCATGATAAATAGGCAATAAATTATCCTTAAAAATGGCAAAAAAAATATTTATGGATACTTCAGTCGAACTTTTAGACTGATTGTGAGATATACTTTGACATCTTATAAATTCTGATTCTAAATTTGATGGCATTTAATCTTGAACTGGGTGTGAAAAAAATTTATTCTTATTTGTTTTCCACATTTTTCTTATTAGCTTAAGGGCGGCTCATTCAAGAGAGTTCTATCTATAGAATATATTAATTTATGATTACTTCGAATCGGTTTAGAGACCGCCGTAGAAGCCAGTTTAATCGACTGTGTGACATGAGGTCGAGCATTGTCATGCTGCAAAGTTACTTTATAGTGTCTCTTGTTGTATTGTGGCCGTTTGTCTTGCAATGCTCGGTTTAAACGCATTAATTGGCTTTCGATACAGATTGCTTTACCGTTTTAGATATTTTTAGCAGCTCATAATACACTACGCCGAGCTGGTTCCACCAAATACAGAGCATGACCTTCTCAATCAAAATCACTATTCTTGAAACGTTGAAAACCACCCGACACGTTCTTTCACAAATAGCAATCTCGCCTTAAGTATTTGAGAGCATTTAATTCTTTATATTGAAGCAAAAAATTAAAACCTCCCGCAAATGACGAGAATTGGGCTCATAAGCTGACATTTTCAATCGATAATAACTTTATGACGCGGACACAAATCGATTATAGTGTTTCGATGGAATTACGTTGACAAATGTCCACACTAATATTGTATAACGTCTACATCTATTTATTTTCATCACCGCTAGAGCCATCTATTGGAAAACGGCGGTAGCAAAGTCGTATACTTAATATGTGCCCGTCACTAGATTTTTATTACCAATTATACGCATACGTTACAGCAATATTGTTAGAAACATTACAAAATATTTGTGAGTGTGCTTGAGAGTTGAGACCACATCGGACCATGACGAAAACACTGCCACAACGGAAAAATGTTTGTTTTGAGATAATAGGATTTTAAACTTTTACTTGCCAATAAAAAGTACTAATTTTTTTCCTACGTTTGTGAAATTTTTATCGGAAGCTATAAAAATGAAAATTAATCATTATATTAAATAAAACTAAAACTATTTCATTTTAACATTAAGATTTTGTACATGTGTCTTTGTTGTTGACTGAGAAGTGTATTATTTGAAAGAAATATATACAAGGTAGGGTAAAGTGGGGTAAGTGCCCACCCGGGGCAAGTGCCTTCGCGTCAAATAGAATTTCCAACTAACTATAAAGTGATTTAAAATCAATTTTAAAATATCCGCTAACACTCAAGAGAAACAGATCAACCTTAATTTGGCACTTCTGTCAATTATATAGAGTAGTAACGGCTATGTTTTTCAACAATGTGTTTTATGGTTTAACAACGAGTTGCTGAGTATATTTTCAATAAATTTTTAATAGAGTCTATTATAATATTTTTATATTTTTTATTTAATATTTTTAGTTGTTATTAAGGTAAATTTTAATTAATTGAGATTTTTTCTTTTATTCTGTTATTTTAGAAACACTAAAGGGAGTGCACTTACTCCATCATTTTTTCCTACGGGACAAGTGCGTCTTTTGGATTGGGGTAAGTGCGCTCTTAATGTATTATATGATGTA
This sequence comes from Brachynemurus nebulosus, assembly GCA_035578155.1. Classification (NCBI taxonomy): domain Eukaryota; kingdom Metazoa; phylum Arthropoda; class Insecta; order Neuroptera; family Myrmeleontidae; genus Brachynemurus; species Brachynemurus nebulosus. The sequence continues at coordinate 67,163,696 of JAPWDM010000004.1, read as the reverse complement.
GCGCTAAAGGGAGCGCACGTACCCCACTGTGTTATATGATGTAAATTCTGCTTGTTTTTGCCCATAATTATTTATTTTAGGTAGAAATGATACGAAATTACATAAGAAAAACTGCCAGAATCACACAGTATTCACCAGCGGCCTTGAAAACTGCATTAGATGAAATTAGTATACCTCTCAATTATAATATAATATAATATGTATAATAAAAGGTAATTTATCACTTAAGATAAAAAGATATTTAAAATTTTTGTGTACAGTTACGTAGAGAAAAGTATGCTTATTCAAGTGCGTTGAATAAGCATACTTTTCTCTACGTAAGCATTTCTCTACATAAGCATAACGCACTTGCCCCAAACCATGGGGCAAGTGCGTTACATGTACACATTTCAAAAAAATAACACAGCCACACAAAAAAAAAATTTTCTGACCTGGAGGTCTCACTATATGTAATATATGGTTTTGGGGTCGCTGAATCTGAATTTGGGGTCAGTTTCATTCCAGTACATCTGGGTTCGGCCATAACCTCAAAAAACACCCTCAAAATTGCTATATTTGTTAATTTTGAGGGTGTTTTTTGAGGTTATGGCCGAACCCAGATGTACTGGAATGAAACTGACCCCAAATTCGGATTCAGCGACCCCAAAAACATATAGTACATATAGTGAGACCTCCAGGTCAGAAATTTTTTTTTGTGTGGCTGTGCATAGACACAAACAGAATTTTTGTAGCCTGGAATCATTTCCAGGGCCGTAGAGAGAAATGGCGGGGCCCGGGAATAAATTTCCTTTAAATTTTTCCCTCCAGGAAAAAAATGACGTGCAAAAATAAGCTCTTTTTAATTTTTTCGAACCCTTGTCAACAAATATGGGCCCAGTCTTTCAGCCCGGGCTTCAGAGCTGAAACCCCGGCTACTCCACCCTTTCATCGGGCCTGATCATTTCCGCCATTAATTGGAATCATATTGAGTCGTGTAATATGAAATATCGTATTCCGACCACCTGATCTATTATGTAATTCAGATAAGTATCGACACTTTCTTAAGCATTAGCCAATTGCTTAAAAGCAATTCTTTAATTTTAGATCATTAGCTTGGAATCATTTCCGCCATTAATTAGAATAATAGTAATTTGTGTAATATAAAATGTCGTTTCCGACCATTTAATTCAGATAAATATCGACACATTTTTAATTTTTAACATTAGAGAAATGTTTAAAGGCAATTGTCGTATTATAAATGGAATTCTTTTTTCGGCCATAAGTTGGAATAACATTTAATCGTGTAATATGAAATGTTTTCCGACCAACTTGGTCGATCATGTAATTCAGAAAAATATCGACACAGTTTAAGCACTTTTTTTTAAACAAAAAATGTACCTACTCTACTGTGATAAACGTGTGCTATCATAGACCGTAAATAAAAAAATTAAATTCCAAAACATGCGATTTTTATCGTTGAAAACATTTGTATAATTTTATTGTAATTAACACATCTTTCTGGGAACCGGCGAGGTATTTTCACAGCCTAGCACACAGTCTACGGATCGGAGGTTGAGAAACACTGACCTAGTACACTATTTCTGTGAATATTATCTTATCTGTTATCTAAAATTTTATCTAGATAATGGTTAGGTAAATTATTTGGTTATCTTTGGTTAAATTATGTTATCTATTATCTAGATCAGGGCTTCTTAAACTTGTTTCATTCGCGACCCCAAATAGAGATATATAAGTATTTTGTAAGGATTTATTGCTTAGGTAACAATATATATACCAGGGGTGGCCATAACGTGGCTCGCGAGCCGCTTGCGGCTCGCGAGTTGATCTTGTGCGGCTCTTTAATGCATCTCGAAAATTTGTTTTGATAGGTTTATTTGAAATAAGAAAAAAATCTAAAATTTCGCACAAATAAAATCAAATAACGATCTTTTTCAACAAAAAAAAAAAAAAATTTCCGATAAGTTTTGAGTAAAGTATGTACCTACATAAAAAAGATCGTCATTTTAACTCGTTTCTCAAAATTGAAACAGCGTTTGAAGCGCCAGCGATGGAGAGGAGAGAGGGTGTCTTTCTCTCTCGCCCGAGCTGTTGTTTTGCCTGTGTCAGTATTAAGCCAGTAACAGAACTACTAGATGCTGTCTTATTTTTATTTTTATTTGTGCAGTTGCGTTGTTAAAACTAGTAAAGTTGTATTAATTGTGGGTTGTACGATGGTGTCCAGGAAGCGTAAATATGGAGAGGAGCATCGAGCTTTTAACACGGAATGGGAGGAAGAATTCATGTTTGTAGAGAGAAACGGAAAGCCAATGTGTCTTTTATGTCAGATGACGTTGTCTCAGTTCAAGGGCAGTAACCTAAAACGCCACCATGACACTAACCACAGTGAATTCAAAACAAAATTTCCTATCGGTTCTGAGTTAAGAAAAACCAAAGTGAAATCACTAAAGGAAAAATTACATGGTCAGAGTATGGTTATGTCAGTTTTTACCAAAGAATCAGATTTGACAACCGAAGCTGGCTTTGTCTTGGCTTTTTTAGCAATAGCCACAGTTAGCAATATTTATGAGGTACTGAAAGACTTTGAAATCGTGGAAGAGCTCTTACACCTAGTTGCATTGAAGGATACTGTTCGTGGTTGCGACATTAAAGAAGCCTTGGATGATGTTTTGAAAAAAAATTCAGTGCCTATCGAGAATATTGTCAGCATTGCTACCGACGGTGCACCGTCAATGACAGGAAACAAACAAGGACTTATTGCGCTTTTAAATACTGACAAATCATATCCTCCTTTTGTACCTGTACATTGTATCATTCACAGAGAACATCTGCAGCAAAATATTTGCAGTACCCACAAGTTATGGAAGTAGTTCTTAAAATTGTAAACTACATTCATTCAAGTGCTAAAACACACAGACAATTCAAATCCTTCATAGAAGAGCTGGATAATGACGACCTTCCTGATGATGTATCTTGGTATTGCTTGGTGAGATGGCTATGGCAATGTTCTTGGCAGATTTTTTCAGTTGCTTGAACCCATTAAACAATTTATGCAAGAAAAAGAAAAATCTTTCCCTGAACTTAGTGATCCACAGTGGTTGTTAGATTTAAGCTTTTTTACAGATGTTGTTCAAGTGATGAGCAAAATTAGTCTTGGTCTTGCAGTCTTGTCTTGGTCTTGCATTTTTTGCAAGACCAAGACCAAGACCAAGACTATAAGTATGATTGCAAGACCAAGACCAAGACTCGCGTGAGCAAGACCAAGACAAAAGCAAGAAAAAAGCAAGACTCTTGCTAAACTATTTAAATAATTTGAAAGTATAATTAATACTGAAACTTTTTAAAGCAATATTAAAAATTGTTTCTTTAAAAATTCGAATTAAATACTTGCAATTAAAAATGTGTGATGCTGTCATAAATCAATATAACGCTTTCAACTAGCTTTATAAAATCTTTTATTTGGTCGAATAGTAAGTAAAATATCGGCGTTTAATAGGTTTTACGACTTTTAATAATAATAATAGATTTTACCACGTTTAATAGAAATTCATTTGGAACTAACTAAAGCCCTGAAAATTTCATCGAAATTAGTCGAATAGTTCCGAAGTTACGCGTTGGAAGGTTTTACGAATACTCAGGTGGACAAAGAGGCAGCCACAAGGCAAAATTTTTTTATGAACCGTAAAGAGTAAAATTTCTGATTTTTGAAAGAAAAAATTTTTACGTCACAAAAATGATTACAATGTCTTTGTTATGTCGGTAGACTCGGAAACATGGAATCGAAGGTTATGTGTATAGTCAGTAAAAAAACCAGGAAACTTTGTAATTTATGATGGATTGTTGACACCCTAAAATTTGAAACATAAACAGACAGCTTAAATAAAATATGTAGATAGATAGAATATAAGAACGGTCAAGCGAGAAGACGTTAACAAAAAAAAATTTTTTTTTAAATATCTACACATTAAGAGAATTTCGCACATATGTTAACATTCAAAGCAAACTGGCACAAATATACAGGACGACATTTTATTATTTTATGATTATTTTTTCAAGTAATCCTTTATGATTGTTCAATTTCTTTTTGTCACAAAATATTTATTTTTTATTATTGTAGGTCAGTTTCAGTTTTTAATATAATTTATGGAGAGTTTCCATTGAAAAAAAAAAACTAGATTTATGGCCAATCTCTTTTTTTTAAATAAAAAAGAAAAATAACTGAAGAATATATACAATTTGACATAACTCTGATTGGAACTCCCGGGAATTTACTATTTTTAACTTTTAGTCTCATAAAATACATACAATTTCACATACAAAGATAATGGGAAGTCGCCCTGGGCGATTACCCTTCTCATCTTTAGATAAATTCGTCAATAAAAAAGGCACTAGTTCATTTTCTGATATATTCTCGACTTCTTGTATATTTCGTTTTAGTGTTAAATATCTTACTGATTAGTCAATAGTCGTTAGAAGCATTACAATAATTATACGTATACATAGCGAAAAAATTATTATTCTAATATGAACGCAATGAGTGCAATGGATATTTCATGTGGATCCAATCTTATAAAAGCCGGTTTACCACATACACTACACTTTGGTGTTTCTCTTTCTTCTTTGGGGAAGCAATATGTTACAGAATTTTCAAAACTTTCTGGTCGTTGGTCAATATATCCATACTTAAACCAATTTTAAAAACTAGGCGACGAAAACTGATTGTGAGCTAGAGACTGAAGTTTTAGAATATTGTTACGAAGACGTAAATCAACATCATACACTCATTTAAAATTACATTATCCGAAAATAATCTGATGAATTGTTTCCAGAGTCGCCTCCATCCAGAGGTTAAAATATTGACAATTGTATAGATAAATAAAAATAAATAAATAAGTAAATAAGATTTGTATAGGTGTCAGTAAAGCATGGGGGTGGGTATATTTATGTGTTGTATAATGTATTTTAAAGTATATCGTAAGTTTGTAACAATTTATTACTAAATTCGAGATTGTTTGACCATATTTTTCCTCATTATTAAATCAGAAAGTTAAAATTTTTCCCAAGTTAATATTAGCAAAGGGTGTATTTATGCAACAAGAAATAAACTGAAGTGATGTAAAATATATTAATTAAAAATTCTTTTATTTACACACAACAGTCTCCTCTTTTACCAAAAAATACCTGATAAAATTAGGGGTGGGGGTAGGGGATGAAACCCCAATGATTTTATAAGTTTAATTTTGGTATCATAATAAAGATCTTTAAGTGTCATTTACAAATATATATAGCTCCCCTACCAAAGCTCTTACTATTTCCAAGTTATTTAAGAAAATTGAAAAAACTCAAATTTTCAGGGGTGAGTTTCACCCACTTATACCGCTTATGGGCACGAACGAAATTTGGCTCATGATTAGTTTTAATGAGATCTACAATCCACCACAGTTTCAAAAATTTTTGAGAGATACAGTTGGATACCTTTCCTTATAAGTGTCGCTCTAGACACCGGAAAATTGCCGACCCTGCCTTTTCCTAAAAAAATGTCTTAATTACTTTTTCACTTTTTTCCTGAATGATTTTAATTTTAAGAGCGAAATTGTGGGTTATTATTGCTCTTTTCCCTACCAAAAAATTAATGACGAGCAAAAAAAGAAAAAACTTCAAATTCCAAATTTTGCTGCCCCTAGAGACCTCAAAACAAACTTCTAGCATAGAGCTGAGCTTGACACTGTGTTGCGGTAAATTATCAAAACGCACCATGACAGTGGCTGTGATAGCTGAAATTTGGATTCAAAAATTCGCTAATAAAAAAAAATGCAAGAAAGTGCAAGACTTTTAGCAATACCAAGACCAAGACCAAGACTGCATTCTGCAAGACCAAGACCAAGACCAAGACTCAATCCGCTCTAGCAAGACCAAGACCAAGATTCTTAATGCAAGAACAAGACCAAGACCAAGATTTGGTAGTCTTGGTCTTGGTCTTGCATTTGCTCATCACTATTGTTCAGCATTTGCAGCAGCTGAACATGTCACTACAAGGTAGAGAAAAGCTTATTTCTGATTTAGTACAGAGCGTATTTAGCTTTCATAGCAAATTGAGGCTTTTTAAGAGAGATCTTGAGACCAAAACGTTCGCTCATTTCAAATGTTTAAAGAAAACTTCTGAAAGCTTTATTGACGATGACGTCCAGATTGAAATAAAAGATTATTTATGTAAATTGACCGGTCTTGCTGACGAATTCAATGACAGATCCACTGAAACAGTCTTTTTCCTTCCTAGGCAACCCTTTTGCTGTTGATGTTGTAGGTGACGGCTGCTCTCTTTCATCTCCAATAACAACGGATGTAGCAGCAGTAGAGTTAGAAATACTTGAACTGCAAGAAGACGAAACGTTAAAAGGACTGAAAAAAGTTAGCGGTTCCACTATTGAATTTTGGAAAAACGTTCTAGCAGAGAAATATCCACTTCTAAGAGACTGATTTCAATTTTTGGAACTACTTACGCCTGTGAGTCTTTGTATTCAACAATGAAGTTTATGAAATCCAAGTAGCGATCTGAACTAACTGATGAACACTTAACTGAACTCGTGCGAACTGCGCTCACCAGCTATGAGCCAGATTTCAAACAGCTCACGGCCAGAATGAACACAAGAAAAAGTACATCTCAAAATTAAATTTTAGGTACCTAGGTATGATGCATGTACTAACTAAGAAAAAAATTATTTTTACATATTACAATTACATTTTTCATTCCTGTCATAAATATATTTAGTTTCATAAAAATGTAAAACGTGTATTCATTGTGTGAACCATCAATCTCAGAATGGGGTGGCTCGCTCCGAATCGGCTCTATGGGATTGCGGCTCCCAAAGGTAAAGGTAGTGGCCACCCCTGATATATACATATAAAAAAATCTTCGCTATGACTAATGCGAGGATTCATAGTGCAGGTAATAAATTATCCTGTCAAAAATTGCCGGAAAAACGTTTCACCATTCGTTAGAAGCGGCACATAATTTATCTATTTTTCATAAGTACATTTATAATTTTTTTCTAAATGCGCTCTATAGTTTGTGTGGCACGAACTAAAGAGGTACTCTACAAATATATTTTGTTTTGAAAACAATTAAATTTCATATAAATAACATAGTCGCTCAATTTAAGTTTGTAACATCGCTCGCGCGACGAACGAACACAGTTTAATTTGATCAACTGCATGTGAGTTATGTAAACATCTAACTGAAGAAAAAAATTTTTTCCATACACTAAAACTATAAATCATCCTGTCAAAAAATTGAATTGTTGAAAAAACATATATGAGAGGAGCGTGTCTTGTAAATTTTTATGAGGAGATATTCCTTGTACAAAGATACAGATAAATTAAAACTATTACATAATTCGATTTCACCACTGAGTTGTTCATCGAATAGGTGCTTGAATAGCGAAATCTGGCAAAAGTTCTAGAATATTCTTTCAATAATCAGAAAAGACATAAAAAATCCTTAATCAATGGATTGACCAACGAAAAAGTGATCAAGTACCGATATTTAGAATAAGTTCTAGAATATTCTTTTTGGAAATTAGAAAAAATATCGAATATCTGATTTCACCACCAAATTTTTCATCGAAAAGCGATTAATTAACGGAATTTGGCAAAGGTTCGAGAATATTCTATTCTGAAAATAGAAAATATATCCAAAAACCGACTTCACCATTGGTTTGGGCATCAAAAAAGTGTCCAAATAGCAGAATTCGTCAAAAGTTCTAGAATATTTTTTTGGAAAAAAGAAAAATTATTGAAAATTTGGCATCACCATTAGATTGTTCATCAAAAAAGTGACCAAAAAATGAAATTCGGTAAAAGCTCTAGAATATTCTATGTGAAAATCAGATAAGATATCCAAAACTTGATTTCACCATCGGATTAGTTAGTTAAAAAGGATCCATGTAGCGAAATTTAACGAAAGTTCGAGAATGTTCTATCTGGATATCAGCAAGGATATTGAAAAATTTACTTCACAATTTGTTTAGTCATCGAAAAACAAGTTAAATACAGGTGAAAACATTTGACAAAAGTTTCTATTCGAAAGTTAATAAAGATGTCGAAAAACCAATATCACTATTAGAAGAATTATTGAAATAGAAGCTAAATAAAGATATTTAACAAAAGTTTTAGAATGTTCTGTTCGAGAACTAGCAAAGATAAAGAATTATTTATCATAAACTGGTCATAGTTGATGAATTTAGGCTCCATTAGTCCCATTGATTTGGTCAACGATAGTATATTTTAAAAAAAATGACAAATCGTTATTTTTCGCAATCGTAAACTTTAATCGTAAATATCTCCTAAACGGTGCGTCACAGCTCAAAAATAACGAAATTTTTGAAGGCTTAAGCGAAGCAAGTTGTGGGTATTCCGAACGTATTGCGGCTATCAAAACCTACTTTTCGTTATCGAAAATTATCGATACCGGGTAACTTGTCATAAATTGGTTATAACTAGTTAATTTAGACTCTGTTAGTCCCATTGCTCTGGTCAGTAACCGAACAATTTTATAAAAAACTACTTTTCGTTAACTTTCGCTATCGAAAACTTTAATCGTAAATATCTCCTAAACGGTGCGTCGTAGCCCAAAAATAACGAAATTTTTGAAGGCTTAAGCGAAGCAAGTTATGGGTATTCCGAACGTATTGCGACTATCAAAACCTACTTTTCGTTATCGAAAATTATCGATACCGCGTAACTTGTCATAAATTGGTTATAACTAGTTAATTTAGACTCTGTTAGTCCCATTGCTCTGGTCAGTAACCGAACAATTTTATAAAAAACTACTTTTCGTTAACTTTCGCTATCGAAAACTTTAATCGTAAATATCTCCTAAACGGTGCGTCGTAGCTCAAAAAGAACGAAATTTTTGAAGGCTTAAGCGAAGCAAGTTGTGGGTATTCCAAACGTATTGCGACTATCAAAACCCACTTTTGGTTATCGAAAATTATCGATATCGAAAATAACGATATTTCCAAAATGGATGATATAAGGAAAGGAAGTATTCTTTCAAATATATGTATAACATCTACTATAAATTTTCGTTATCAAAATCTTTCGATCGAAAATAGATTGCAAATAGTATCCAATTTTTTTTAAACTTATGGTTGTGATTTTTTATATTGTCACTCATGTTTGTTTATTACGTTTTTATGTTCAGTAAATAATCAGAAGATAAAATAATATTTTCCTGCCTTTTTTGCTTCTACGATAATTTTAAGACAAAGTTGGAAAAAGTAGGAAAAATTAAGATTTTCTTCTTTTCAAGCAAAAGGTAGGGGCGGCATTTTTCATGGTGCGTAGGGCGACATTCAGGGTTAATCCGGCCCTGTAACGGCTGTAACTAACAACTACAACTAAAAACTAAATTACTTATTAGCTAATACTAATAGTTGAATTTTTCAGTCATTAGTTACAAAAAAGTATTTTTGTCATTGGTTTTTAATTATTAGTTACAACTAGCATCTAGGCATCTAGCCAGTATTGACTACTTTTTTGTTGAAAATTAATAAATGTTAATAAGGTGAAAGTATCATTTTTCACTGAAAGTATCATTTTTCTTTGCATTTACATAATAACAATTAAAATTTGTAAATGACTATAGATTTTTAAATTACAGTTTATTTTCATTTTTTAACCCCTCATACTTGTTTTTACGCTACTGGAGAACATTCAATTTTTTGACATAATGATTTATTACTACACTATAATTCCTCGCTTTAGCTATGACCCCAAGATTTCGCTAAGCGACTCCATATGGGGTCGCGAGCCATAGTTTAAAAAGCCCTGATCTAGATAATAAAATTCAATATCTTCCACAGAATAATTCAGAAACCAAGTTGCTATCTCTGCACTAGTGATAGTGACAAAGAACCCCCTCTACTTCCCAGCACTATGTTGTGTAGGTACACACTGTTTGTAGTGGAGTGGGTTTGATGTTTGCTTCTGTGTGAGTATTCACACACACAACTACATAACACGTATTATTGGATAGAGCAACGTGCAGTTCAAGCAATAATGGTCCAACAATATGTACATTACAATCGTTGTGCATTCGGTGACCGACATCGACCAACTAAATGCCTTAAGCGGTATCTGCCACATTCAGATACACTGCTATCCAGTTTTTTACACATACGCTTAGGGCCTATATTAAAATAGAAATAATGCTGTTAAAACACATTTAACAATACCATTGAATTCCGATGTAAAAATGGGAGAAGTGGGGGGAAAAGTAATGTGAAATCCCACAAAAGGCACTAACTGGATACTAACTCAATACATGTACAAAATTTCAGCCCTCTACGTTTACTCAGAGAATCTCTAGACGTGTTAGAAAAAAAGCAAAAAAATCAAGGAAATATTGGCGTAAAAATCGTGGGGGTAAGGGTTAAAAGTTGAAACCTCCAAAAAGCAGTGGCTGGCTGTTAGTTTAACCTGTACACAAAATTTCAGCCCTCTAGGTTTATCTGGGGAGATTTTGACCCGAATGAAACTGTTAAAAAACAAGAAAAATCATGCTCTTTTTGGTATAAAAATGGTGGGGGTAAGGGTTAAAAGGTGAGACCCCCAAAAGGCACCCCCTTGATACTAACTCAATCCGAATACAAAATTTCAGCCCTCTGGATTTATTTGGGTGACCTGTGCGAGTGGTACAAACTTCGAAAACGTTAAAAAAGCATGAAATTGTAGCTTAAAAAAAAAAAAAAACGCCGTGAGCAGCGGGGCCCCATCACGGTAGTCGAATTTTCCCCTTCATCTTCGGTATTGAATGTCTACAAGCGAAATGTGATTGAAAGTCTACAACCGAATTGTCATTTTGTTGGTTTCAAAACTGGTGATGAGTGTTCGGCTGATCGAGGCTTTAAAAAAAGGTTTTAAGTATTTAAGGGCTGTATCTCAGTAAATTTCAATTTTGTGCCGAAAACAGGTAGCAGAAAAAAAGCCAACACAATTCGTACGAGGACATTCCTGCCCATGTTTATCCGCTAATTGCCTTTATGTTTTAGTTTTAAAAATTAAAAAAGGACCTTAAATAGTAAACTGGAAGGCCTTTATAAAGATATTTTTTCTTTCCAAAAAAATCCAAAATTTCTATTTTATAAATACAAAATTCCTAATTTATAAATAAACAGTGACTTTAATAACATTTTTAAATTACTTAATATGTATGTATTTCATTTGTCATAAAAGTAAGTTCACTTTTTTTTAAATTTTTTAAAATTACTATTCGCCTACTTGTATTTAGAATAAACATAATGCTTTTAAAACACATTTAACAATAGCATTCAATTCCGATGTAAAAATGGGAGAAGTGGGGGGAAAAGTGATGCGGACTCCCTACAAGGTACTAGCTGGATACTAACTGAATACACGTACAAAATTTCAGCCCTCTAGGTTTCCTTATGGAGTCTCTAGACGTGTTAGAAAACAAGCAAAAAAATTAAGGAAATATTGGCGTAAAAATCGTGGGGGTAAGGGTTAAAAGTTGAAACCTCCAAAAAACAGTGTCTGGCTATTAGCTTAACCTGTACGCCAAATTTCAGCCCTCTAGGTTTATTTGGGGAGATTTTGACCCGAACGAAACTGTTAAAAAACAAGAAAAATCATGTTCTTTTGGGTATAAAAATGGTGGGGGTAGGGGTTAAAAGTCGAGACCCCCAAAAGGCACCCCCTTGATACTAACTCAATCCGAATACAAAATTTCAGCCCTCTAGGTTTATTCGGGTGACCTGTGCGAGTGGTACAAACTTCGAAAACGTCGAAAATGCATGAAATTGTAGCTTAAAAATGAGGGGGGTGGGGGTAAAATATTAAAACCTCCAAAAAGCACAACCTAGGTACGAACTTTATCAACACACCAAATTTCAACCCTCTACGTTAATTCTGGGGGGCTGGGGGCCTGTTAGATCCAGCGAAAATCGTTTTTCCCCCCTCTACTCCTACCATATCATCCTAGGAAGCTGAATTTTGGATATGTTGTAGATAATTGACCGAAACATTATTTAAAACCGGTTTGGAAAAGTTTTATTGCTTTTCCGCCCCCCACCACCCCCTTAAAGGTCGGGTCAGAAAAAAAATTTGCCCAAAATTTGACCCCACTTTGATAGTATGAGGTGCCTCGAAAATGAGCCCCATTTACCAAATTTCATCTCTTAACTTCCATAGGGGGGCCCTACACAAATTAAAAGGTGGCGGGAAAATATATATATATATATATATATATATATATATATATATATATATATATATATATATATATATATATATATATATATATATATGTATATATATATATGTATATATATATCAGACATTTTTTTTTCTACATATTCGTGTTCTACGGGTCCGAAAACGGATAGCGCCCCTACTCTCGCCTCTCGCAGCTCTTATCGTATAGACTGTATAAGTCTAATTTTTCGGAGAAAATTCGACTAATGAGAGGGGCTGGGGTAAAATATTAAAACCTCCAAAAAGAACAACCTAGGTACGAACTTTATCAACACATCAAATTTCAACCCTCTGTGTTAATTCCGAGGGGCTGTGGGCGTGTTAGATCCAGCCAAAATACTTTTTCCCCTTCTACTTCCTCCAAATCATCCTAGGAAGCTGAATTTTGGATATGTTGTAGATAATTGACCGAAACATTATTTCCAACCACCCCCTTAAAGGTTGGGTCGGATCCAAAATTTGACCCCACTTTGATAGTATTGTTGTGCATCGGAATGAGCCCCACTTACCAAATTTCAGCTCTTAACTTCCATAGGGGGGGGGGGCCTACACATATTAAAAGGTAGTGGGAAAATATATACAATATATATATAGGTATATATACGTGGGTAGCGCCAAAAGTTCTCAGCCTAACATGAATAAACTTATTTAAAGGTGACGTAATTTATACTCACAGAAAGTATTAAGTCTCTAGTAATTATAAACGCAGTGGACGAGTTTACATGTGTTTTATTTATTCTGTTGTAAAAGTGTAAACTCAATATGTCGACCGTTTCAAAAATTGAATATCGTGTAGTCATAAAATTTCTGACAAAAGAAAGACAAACTTCAGAAGAAATTAAGGACAGATTGGATGGTGTATACGGTAAAGCCGTGCCAAAGGTTTCGTTTTCGGTACGAGTCCCTCAACGACGATGATCGTTCTGGACGTCCGGCAGATTCGATCATTTCCGAAAACATCGCTCTTGTAGAATCGCTACAAAGAATTTGCTTATTATTATAAAGGCATAGAGATGCTTATCCCACCATATAATAAGTGTATTGAAATAGAGGGCGGTTATATGGAAAAATAAATTTTTTCACTGTTCTCTCTGTATTTTTTAATACTCAGGCCGAGAACTTTTGGCGCTCCCTACGTATATATATATATATATATATATATATATATATATATATATATATATATATATATATATATATATGACTTCTTCTTCAGAATCGTGTTCTACGGGTCCGAAAACGGATAGCGCCCCTACTCTCGCCTCTCGCCGTTCTTATCGTATAGGCTGTATAAGTCTTAATTTTTTCAAGGAAAAGTTCGACTAAAAAGGGATAAATAATAGCTACTACACCTTTTAAATAGTAAATATATTATTAACTCTAGCACTTACAACTATATTAAATATCGATATAAATATATTATACAAACATATACAAAATATACATAAGTAAAAAAATAAAATATACAAAACAAATTCTGTAGTTCAATGATCTTAAATATAAAAACACAAAAATAAAAAAAAAAATAAAATTTTTCAGTCTATAAAGTTTGTTTTTTTCTTTTTAGTTTTATTTTAAATAAATTAAAGTAATGAAGGAAACAGTTCTTGAAAGCTTTCATTCCATAAATCATTAAATTCACTGTTATTCTGATTTGAAACATCACTTAACGGTGAATCAACAGATTCATAACCGCCATCGGACGATGATGATAGATCATTTTTTTCACGAACGTCTAAAAAATAGTTTGGTGATGATGAATAACTATCTCGACTTGAAACGGGCGACACTGCATCTGGTAAACTAGACATTGGTGACAAGAGATCAACTGGCCGGTCTATACTTAAATTTGATATTGATTGATTATCAGTGTCCACAAATTTCGAGATGTATTCACTTAAAGTTTCCGCCGGTGGCTGTGATTCATCTGTTGACGTAACAACTTCTTGAACAGCTTCTTCGATACAAATGTCATTTTCGTCTTTTACAACGATTGTAATCAAATTATTCTGTTCGTCGTAAGTTGTGTAGAGGATATCCGGACTGTCGGTTTCGATGACTTCGAGCTTTGGTTTACAAGCTTCTGTTTCCATTTCTTCTGATTTTTGTTCTATTGGTGTCAATGATGAATTTAACATGTTCATTAACTGTTTATCGTGGGATATATTTATATCGATATTTGATATAGTGTCTATGCTAGGCATATCTGTTCTGTGATTTATGCGGTCACTTCGACTGGATTCCAGGTTTTCTGATGGCGGCCCCACCATCCCGGTAGATTCATATTTCTCACTGCATGCATTTGAATGTCGCCTCTGTAAGTAAGATAAAATAAATACGTAAAAATTAAGTAAACAAAAAAAATTTTGAATTAAGAGTGGTGAAATTTAACTTTTTTTGTATTTTTATGTTTCAATTAAAAATAAGCATACTGAACCACTGATGCAAGTTTATATTAAAAACAACTTTGCGAGTACAAGTCAAATCTATTAAGAGAAATATTAGATTATTTCATTCAAAATGTCCCATGGCCTATTTGGAATTAATGACAAACTGAAAAAGTGTTTGCAATGAAATTTTAGCATAATTATATGTAGTCCGCATCATTGCCTATCACGTGTTTTTAAGGTCTTAGTAAACCTCTAGTACCAAAAAATAAGCCCTCATTCATTACTACTTCAAAAATGTCAGTAACTTCGGTACTTTTTTTCGTTTCCGGGTAAGTTGCACTTTAGAAGTCCAAAAATAGCGAAAATTTAATTATCTTAAATTTATTTTTAAAAAATTTGATTAAAAACTAACAAGGGAAATTCATAAATGTGAAAATTCAGATGTATCTGAAACTTCGCCATAACGTAGAGAATGACAAAGCATAAAAAAATTCAGTTAGTGTTAGAAAACGATTTTAAGGGGTGGAACGCTCCTTAAAAGCTAGAATTTAATAAAAACTGATAAAGGGTATTGCCCTCCCTAAAAATGTAAGTGTAATGTAAATGTAACAGGTATAAATTATACCTGATAAACATAATTTCATCATCAATAATGTGATCTTTTCGTTGCCAATAATTACTGTACACCAAACTTAACTTGGCCGGTGACGTGCGCGAACAAAAGAGATAGTAAATGATTTAAAAAGAAATAAACTATTACCAGCTATGTACAAAACAGTGTACCGAGTGAGGATTTATCTACTGCGCATATGACCTTCACAGGCCAGGTTATAATTTGGCAGCTTTTTTAAAAGCGCTCTGGACATGATTAGTAATACTGATGGTATTTCGAAATACTGTCAGTATTACTGATCATATATTGGTAATACTAAAGTAACTACATATAGAATTTTGATATTATAAAAATATAAGATTCAGTTTTTTTTATCAGTAAATAAATACTAACAGCATTACTGATCGTGTCATCAAAAAAAGTACAGTCAGTAAGAACTACCAAGGGTGCCTATATTCAGGAGCACGAGGGGGGGGCGCCCTCTTAGTTGTTAGGGAAACGTTAAAATATATAAGTGTAGAAGCAATCAAATGTTTTTTCTTTAACGTAGCTTAGTATTTTAGGCACAGAATAAAGTTTCACAACATTGTTGAAATTGGAACTTTTTATGGCTACTTACAATAGAGATGTCGATTTTAAATCGATTAATCGAAGCTTAAAAGATCGATTCTTTTTTCGATTTTTTTCATTTGAATCGACTTATGAATCGATTATTGAAAGTAAGAGATCGATAACCGATTTTCCCCAAAAATAATTTCATTTTAATTTTAATTCTACAAAGAAACATATGGGCGATTCTCAGCGTGATGCACAGGACATTTGTACAACAAAAACATGTTTTAAAAGAAAATTACAATATTAATAATAATCAAAACAAAATGTTAAAACTGGTATTATCCCAATATATATCTAATTAGTATATTTTAATTTATTTCTGAAATCCAATGCTCAAGAAATAAGACATTAATAAGCGTGACGCACGGGACTCATACGAATGCTCCAGTTATGGCTCACCTAGTTCACTGAATATTCTCTGTGAATTGTAATATTTTTTTTATTTAATCTTTCTTATCATAAATAGTTTTCCTTGTATTATTCTCTTTATAATGTTTATTTTTGTTAAGAAAAATTTATTTTTTTGAATGAGTTATTTTATAGTACACTGTATCGTGATGCACGGGACGTAACGCACGGGACACTAAAGTAACCTTGCTCAATATTGTGTTAATAAGCTTCTCAAATCAAATTTAACTGTTACTGTTTTACTTATAATTATTGTATTTCATATTTTTTAAAGAAAATAATAAAATTTATTCACTATTTTTTTTGTTTACGAACTTTTTCTGAATGACTGTACAAAGTTTACATTACAGTTCAAATATCTTTGTAAACAGTATATTCATTAGCTGGCTAGATTTTAAGTGGGAATAGAGTGCCTTTATTGTGATTCTAAAATATTAAATAATGGATATTGAAACAAATAGTGTACTAAATAAATCTATAAACAATGAGGCTAAGCTTACATCCAGTGATGCAATAAGTGAACCGGAAAGAACTCGAAAGTATAGAGCACAATATCATGACCAGTCACCAGACCAAAATCACTGTCATTTTTGACAAGGACATTCCGAGAGATAACTCATTTTGGATTGAAGCTTCCAAAGTTGTTGAGATAAATGAAAAACAAGTAGTGGGATGTGTGAAAAGAAAACTTCTACTATTAAAAAACTCACAAATACAAAGTGAAACAAATTCACAGGATTCATATTAACACTTTCAGTCCCATGGCTTCGGCATCCGAAACCAAACAAAACCTCCTCAGAGGCCGGCCGCGATCAATATTTAGAATAATAAAACACTTAAAAATATTTATAAAAAAGATTTTATATTATATATTATGTAAAAATAATTTATTATGTACTTGTTAGTATGTGTGTGTTGTATGCTTGTATGTATATGTGTGTTACTCATCTTTTGACCTGCATAAGTAACACATACATGTTAGGGTTGACCGGGGTAATTGTGAATGGATTTTCATGAGTTGAGATAAAAGCGTTGTTTTAAATATTTTTTATTTTATATATCACATTATGGTTGATTTATTTTTAATTCTACATTATTCAGAATGCACCACACAAATTTTGAGCAAATTCGTATGAAAAACAAAAATTTTATAAGCCATTCACATTTCCCCGGTGCAGTTTTGCAAATCTTATGAATTTCGGGGTAAAAGTGAATGCCATCAGAAAAATTATTTAGAATGGATTACAAGAGAAATGTGATACGTCAGTAAAGCCCAGCTCAAATTCTTCACATTTACTCCACTTTCAAACTTTTCATCATACTTTAGCGGTCACAATTTCTCTTTGTTTAATGCAAGTTACGCATACCTCAAATTTCTACAAAAAATCAAGGTTAAAAAAAATAACAAAAATTGTAGGAAAATTTATTACAAGCCAAAAATGATATTTTGTCATTTTATCAAAAAATAAAAAAATTCCATGTTTTCACACAAAAAAAAGGAAAATAAGACTTTTTCAAGGAAATATATTTAGTTTACATGAATAAAAAACAATTTTTTTTTTGTATTGTTTGTACAACGGAAACTTGTACAATAAGGTCACCAGCACCTTCATCAACATTTTCAACTCTGAAAAGGACACTACTGAAATTTTCGACCGAATGAGGGCATTTGTGAATGACGTTCACAATTACCCCACAATTTTAAAATCATGGGGTAATTGTAAATTGATGATAAATTGTCCAATTTCTTTAGTAATTAATAAGGAACCCTCTCAAGGCTTAGACTACTTCTTTAAAAGTACTTTTAACCGTTTCTTACCTTTTAAAAAAAAGAAAATGTATTTAAAAAAAAATTTTTTTTGAGGATTGGTCGAAGTAAGATACATAAAATTTTGTAAGGGTTTTTTCAAAATAAAAAAAGATACTAATACTTGGAGAATTGTTATGAAATTTTAATAGCATATTAAGAAAGGACAGAAAAACATATTAAGAGTTGATTTTTAACAATATTAATGGTATTTTAGAAACTATAGGCGCCGTTCACAATTGCCCCAATTCACAATTACCCCGGTCAACCCTAAATCCTTTAGTGTTTTGTGGAATAATTTTATGTACTTCTTTACATAAAATTTGCTTAAAAATATTGTCGGCTTCCGGGGAAGTTTACTGTGAAAGTGCTCGGGCCTCATAGTGTTAATTTTCATACTATTTATATTATGACTTATACATCCATAGAGGGCCGAATTTACCCTAAGTGCCGCCCGGGGCACTGTGAAAAATGCCGCCCCTGACAAAAATTAAAAAAAACATTTCTTATTAACTTTCCCACTTTTTTACGTTTTTCTGTAAAAAAAAAATAAGTGACGAGCAAAAAAAAAAAACAGCTCCCATTTCTTATTTTCCTATTAGAAAATAAGTAATGCCCCCCCCCAAAAAAAAAATTATCACATGTGTGCCAAATATTGCCGTCTCGCCTGTGCCCCGCGTGCCCCTAGTGTAAATCCGGCACTGCATACATAAAATGTGTGATGTATGCTATTTCAAATGTTATAATAAACATGTATTCCCACACCCAATGTGTAAATTTATTCATTTTCTTGGTCAAATCTGCATGTCCCGTGCGTCACGTGACATTTTTTAAATTAAAAATTAAAAAATTCCAAGATTATGTAAATTTAATGTAAACATATTTTTTCATTTGCATTGTTATTCTACCTTTACAACCTACGTTCAAAGAAAATTCATTTGTTAATTTCAAAGATAACTTGAAAAAATCATATAATGCGTGACGCACAGGACAGGAGATTACATTTGTGAAAACAGTCGTTTTTTTTTTTAGAAAAAACAATGCAGCTTAAAAAATCGCACTGCTATGTGTACCTTAAACCTATACTTACCCTTTCATATGATTTGAGTTTGTTTACTTATATCACAGTGTTAAAAGAACAATACTGAAATTTGTTTTCAAATTAGATATTGGTGACAAATTACAATGGGTCAACTTTTCGGTGTGGTACCATAAAAACCAATTATACGAGTACAATTTAAAAAATTTTACTTGTTTGATAAAGTTTATATATTTTTTTTTTACAACAAAAACCAGATTCCAATCAAATTACTCCATTTCGAAAATTTTATTTTTGTTGACCACTTGGCAGAGAATCGCCTACGTGTTAAAATAAAACACCAAAACGTTATTATTGTCACTTTTTACTCGTTGTTATCAACGAACCCCCCATATGGCCCTATATAACTACATATAGATATATCCGCACTATCTTGTCCAGTAGAAGACTATTAATACAAAAGGAAGGAATACCACCAATCTGTGCAAACGATCCCTTTCGCACAAAAGCGACTTATTTAGAAAACATTTTTCTGTCAGTTTTGTTGAAATTTTTAAATAAACTTGGTTCGTTCCGTGGTATTCGTCCTACATATTCAATTGCGTTATTTGCTATAATTATAATTGAAAAGTTAACTCATTGCCTTGACAAATATAATGTAAAGCGTTTTATACGATATTATCCATGTACTATCAATTAAGTCCCTTGACAAAAATTATCAGCTAATTTTATTAAACTTTTCAAAATTTCGATTTTTTAGATCGATTTTACAGAATCGATTTTTTTAGTCGATTTTTTAAATTTTGATTTAAATCGATCTTTGTTTTGGAGAATCGACATCTCTAACTTACAAATCGCCATTTGTCATCCAAAATATTAAAAATACTCCTTACTCCTAATTCTACCCCCCTTCCCGACAAATCATATGGGCGCCCTTGAAAATTACAAATAATTCCAATTACAATCGAAATTATACCTGTTTATTCTCTCCTTTATTATTTGTTTCAAGTTCTCCAGTGATGTCTTGGAGGAGACTTTGCGCAAGTTCTTCAAGCTTTTCAATGTCGAGCTCTGAGTCAAGTCCGCAGATGTCGGTAAGAGAAGGCATGCCATCAATATCTGTAGAAATAGGTGTAATGCTGCCGGTTGTGCTACCCGTCCCTTCTGCAGAGGAGTTAATGAACTGGATACAGCAGATCCAGAGTTAACGGGACCACAACCGACAGAACACGCCTGATGTCTGCATGATGTTGACAGCAATGCCATCTGCTTCTGTAAGTCTGCGTTCTCTTTCAATAGCTTTTCATTAAATTCGCGTAATTTTTTACATTCGTCAATTAGTGTTTGGTTTTGTTCGGTGAGTAATTTAATTGATGATTCCATCTGGTCCATTTTTGCTTTTTTTCGATCTCGTGATGTCTGAGCCGCCACTCGATTTTTCAATTTCCTGTAATAAGTTTTTTTTATTTAACAACTTTTAAATTTACAAATCCATACTGTGATAATTAAATCTGTGGTCACAAGCCAAAGTATCTTAAGTCTAAAATTTTTATTTTTCAGAAGCCGAGTTTTTACGTTTGATAGGGCCTATAAAAAATAACTTAAGCTACTATTTTTCTGCTGTAAATTTTTTCCTATTTAAGTAGTGTAAAAAGTGAATTATTTATGTTGGAAAGGCATAGATTCGAACATAGAACCTTTTTGTCTGTAAATTAAAAAAAGTTACATACATGAGAACAGACACTAACCACACCACCAGCCGCCCTTGTTGCAGACAATACCAACTAACTGATACATATCAAACACGATATGTAATTCGAAATTTTTCCTGCGTTTAATTTCTAAATAAAGTCGCATTGGCCTAAATTATTATCACTACAATACTCAGAGAAATATATTCCACAACATATATTAATTTCTCCCAAATCCGTGATTCCCATGTTTGATACTCCCCTTGTTAAATTGACTTAGTGCAGATGCACACATGCGTTTTTTTACCGCTGCGTGCACGCAACTGCGGTCGAAAGTACACTAAGTTAAATTGTGTGATGCACACATATTTGCGGTGCCGCGTGGCACCGCTGCGTGCCACGTGCCGCTGCTGTGCGGCAGTTCTCTACAGCATCGCTGCGGCAACGCACCGGCAAATTGAGGCAACTGCCTTGTTGTAGTTCATTGTTTTCAATTAGTCAATGCACACATACGTTTTTTTCATGCAGAAAATATACAAATGTTGAAAAAAGGACCTTGAACTGTTGTTTATTTTAATTGATGGAATGTTGAATGTTACATGGTTATATGTAATAATTCCAGTGGAGGTATAGAAATATACATTTGGATTTAATTTCCTCCCTACTATTTACATAAAACCAGTGATATAAATACACATAAAACTCATCAAATGATTGAATCCTAATATATAAATTATTAAAATACTTTCATTTTGCATCTGAAAACGATTCATTCTTCATATTTTGTAAATTCCATTCAAAATTTTAGTTTTAATTTTTTTTCTGTCATTTGTAAAAATTACTGTACAACACATTCTCGAGAATGATAACAAATAGCAACTGATTTATTTATTGGTTTATAAACAATGTAGTAATATCAGTTTTAACATACCAATTTTATGAATTTTACTGGGTAACTTTACTAGTTTTAATTATAAAATTGTAAAAAATTATTTATAAAATCTAAAAAAATAAATCATTTTTCGATTGTTTAGAATTGTATTTTGGACATTTTTTTTATTTTATATTTTGTTTACAGTTTATTATTATTTTGTGTTTTTGCTTATAGTATGTTCTTTTTTTCCTTAATAATGATATTTTTTTAAAAAATTTTCGTCTTTTGCTTTGTCGAAAAAAAATCCTTTTTTTATTTACTCAACTATAATTTTGGATTGTATTACAGTTTCTCAGTACATACTTTAATTTGGTAAACCTGATGACAATTTTTACTTCAAAAAATCCCAACACTGGATTCCCGTGAAGAGATAGATAGAAGGGAAGTAAGAAATTAGTTTTATATTAATTTTCACGTTAATTGATAGTGTAAAAATTATATTTTATGCATTACGTTATCCAAACTTACAACAACGCCACTAGTTTTGCAACTGCGACAACCGGTTAAACGTACGGTGCCGCTGCGTGCACGCAGCGACGCCGCACCGTGCACGCAACGTGAAAAAACCGTATGTGTGCATCATATTTTGCGGTGCCGCTGCGTGTACGCAGCGATAAAAAAAACGCATGTGTGCATCGGCACTAAAGATACTTTGGCTTGTGGCCACAGAAATATTTATAATGAAAAATAATTTTCTTTTTAAACGAAGTAATTAGTTTTTTTAAGACAATAGCACATTCAAACAATTTAGTATTATATTAATTTTCAAGTGTTAAAATTGTAGAGGGGACCTGGACCTCATAAGTTTACGAAATGTTTCGATTATTTTGTTGGATATACGCGATATACGCAGTTATAATCTACTTATACATGTTTAAAAAAAATTTTATCATCAGTTTTATATTTATGATCTTTAAGCGGGGTTCTTAACAAAAATTAATAATGATAATAAGCATTAACATAAATTCATGAAGTATTTCCCACAAATATCTCATTAAAAATCTGCTTATAAAGAATAATTTTTAAGTTTGGGAGGTTGTTTTTGCTGTTTTTGTACACTCTATAATTACCCAGCATTTAAATCAATAATCCAGAAAAGAATTACATCATTATTTATTCATCATGACTTTCGAATTATAAAAATTTAATAATATATAAAATAGCTTTTTATTCAATTAGATAAGAACTTCATGGGCATAATTTTTTTTTTTTTTAACAAAAAAAAGCAATGCACAATTTTGGTAAAATAATCACTGTACAAAGATATACGACATTTTTAAACGCGTGGAAGTTTCTGGAAGTTGAACTTACTTCCTTAATATTTTTTCCTCCCATGATAAATGATCCAATCTCCGTTTTTTTCCACGAGCTGGTTGTTCTGTTGTAATATTTTGTTGAGTTGTTGAATTCATCAAAGGAGCATTTGTGCTCCTTGAGGTGTTAACATAACTGGGAATTGTTATCAAAATTGGAGCACTCATGTTTAATTTACCGGTTTTATTATTATACGTCACACTGACTTATTTATATATAAATATAATTATTTACTAACAAATTATGTTGTTATAATACTGACACTTGTAGATATTTTAAACCGATTCTTAATTGCTCACTTTTACAAACTTTCATGTTTATGGTAAAAACAATTCTGTTCTTGCCTGTCTGATGAAATAGTTCTCAAAGAAATGACTTGAAGTTTTGTAGATGTGGTGCTCTATCATTGGTTGTTGAAATGCGTGTTTACGTCAGCACGAGCTTTAACGATTTTATCCGAAGTTAAACCTTATTGCTCTCCACGCTCTCTACCATCCCGCCACACAGAATAACTAGAAGCAGCCTACATATAACTTGTTTACTCCCGTTAGAATATATGTCATCACTTTTCTTGTCTATTTTTAATTTTCCTCTACTTCCTGAACATTAAGTCAAAAAAACATAAGATCTCTACAGCTAAATATTTATATTCTTTATTATATGACATCATAATCCCGGCATGTTTTTATTATCTACGACATACGTTTAAGTAATTACTATGTAGTTAGTTGAAAAGAGATATCTAATATTTTTAATGGAGTAGCTAAGAAAAATATTTATTAAAGTATACGCCCAGTGTTTGTCCTAAGGTACTGTTAATGACACGCCCTTACATAAATTCTAAAAAATCCAAATATTTCATTAATAAAAAATGATGTATCGATATAAACTTCCTTAAAGTGTAATAATGTTTTCTCTCTCGGTGAAATTAGAACTAGCATCAAGTAAAAATATACGTATTATACGATTAATGGGTGATATAAAATCTAATAATCTGATCATAATTTGTATAGTACATTTTTCTACACCCAATTAAACGTATATACAAAAATTTTTACTTTAAATTAAATTAAAATTATCATTTCAAATTCAAAATATTTTTCAAAAGGTTTTTGGAGAAATGATCCAAAAATTTTTTGGAATTTAGAAGAATATAATTTTTTCCTTCATAATTATATTGTTTAAAAAACGACGATATATATTTCGATCTATTAGGATCTCATCAGGTACATAGTTTACATAATTAGTTTAAAAACTAAAACCAAAATTAATAATAAAATTTTTTGGACCACATAATTAAAATTAATTTAAACAATTTGTTTTTTATGATGTCTACTTACAATATGTTATTTTCAATGAAATATAATATTAAATCCACTTTGTTGTGGATATTGTCACTTAATTTTATTTTTGTTACTTTACGAAGATGCTTATGAAGCTAATTTAATAGATAAATTTTTTGACATATTGAATGTATTTAAAAAAATAGCAACATATAATTCAAAATATTATAACGAACATATTTTATTTTTCTGGCCATTTGTGCATATATGTAAAACTAATTTTTTATAACACCTGCTTCTAAAGTTCAATATTCGAGCGTTGTGTAGTGGGCGTAAAGAGCAGTTTTTTATATCATTGTAAAACAAATGACAGTAACTGTGCGCGAAAGTACAAGTGTGCGTGAAAGTAGCTAAAACTATGCGAGAAAATAATGATATTCATTTATCAATGATAATCATATTCAAATTAACATGGAAACGATCAACAAATTAATAAAAAAAAACAACAACGTTCTACAAATTAATAAAAATTGCTTAAAAATAATTAATTTTTTTCTCTCTATTAAACTTTAGAAGCCGTCGTTATAAAAAATTATGTTCGATACGTATGCGTAAAGAGAGGTATCCGGTAGGCTTAAATTGGGGCACTCGCTAAAGGGACTGACGTATACACAACGAGATCTCGTGCGCTTACGCACTCGATCTCGTTGTGTATACGTCAGTCCCTTAGACTCGTGCCCGAATTTAAGCCTACTAGAATACCTCTCTTTACGCATATGTATCGAAAATAACTATTTGTTGTCTAGGCATAAACCTTATAAACTTTGAGTAGAATAACTCAGCTTTTTTTTATTTACGGCACATGTCTAGCACAGGGAGCGGAACCTTTTTTATCTGAAAAAAAGAAAATGGCGGGGCTAACTTGACGCCCAAAAGTAGTTTTTAGCTATAAAAGTCGTAATTTAAAAAAAAAATAATTTTTTATTTACGACACAGGGTGACACATATCTGGCACAATACAGCACAACCTTTTCTGTCCAAAAAAAGGAAAATGGCCGGGCTAACTTACGCCCAAAAATTATTTTTGGCTGTAAAAATCCCAGGTTTAAAAATTTACTTATTTTTATTTACGGCTCATTATAGCACACGTCTAGCACAATACAGCACAACCTTTTTTATTTAAAAAGGATAAAATACCGGGACTATCTTGATTGGCATAGGTGAGTCAAGCTCCAGACTAATCTGTGGTCCAGACCAACGCGCCGCGTAAAGCTGGCCGTCCTTTGGATGCGGAAACGTGCGATATCTAATTCAGACGAATACACATGAAAACGGACGAACTATGGAGGGTAGATATAAAGGAGCACCATCTCTGTATCAAAAAGTGTCCATAGAAAGGCATAAGTAGTCGCGGCGCTACTGTAGCAAAAGGGTAAATTTAGAGAAATAAACAAGGAAAGAAAAACATCCGCGTTGTTACGTAATTGTTGTTTTTTTATTATAATTGTTACATATAGTTAATTGTTTTATTATTTTAAAAATTTTTATAAAACAACACAATAAAATCACTAACAGACATTAAAAGTTCACGTAATTATGAATCACTTTCAACGTGTTTCATAGCGATTTTTTTGTAGGTTATTAAACAGCACACTTCACTCCGTCGACAACTACAAAGTTCATTTCATACTCTTTTGCTACTCTAGCGCTATTCTGGTGAGTTTTTGAACTGTTACTTAGTACTTCAACGGGACACTTTTTGAACTATTTTTCTGTTGTTTTCCATAAAAGATAGTCTTCCTTATATCTACCCTCCATAGGACGAACGATCCAAAGAGCTGTGAAGCTGTACATCCTCCTCCGTTTCCGTGCGTATAATTGCGACGTGCGAACAAATCCAATTTTGTTTGGATTTTGTCGCGCGAAGAAGTCTGTTCCATGAGATTTTTATTTTTATTGAAATGAAACCGAAGGTAAATTACAATTATAACTGTGTACCTTGCATAATACATGCCACAAATTTTTTTTTAGGTATTTTTATCGCATCTATAGCTTGAGAAAAAAAAAAATTAAAACGAAAAATACTGTCGAATATTGGGCTAGTGGACGGACGGCGGACGAACAGCGAATTTCGCCTAAGGCTGGTCGCCCATTGATAGCGGACAACTGCGATATTTGATTCAGACAATTACGCACGTTTGTCGTCCGTACGAAATGATATGTCTGCTGTCCGTCCACTAGCCCAATATTCGACAGTATTTTTCTTTTTAATTTTTTTTTCTCAAGCTATAGATGCTATAAAAATACCTAAAAAAAAAATTATGGCACGTAATATGTAAAGGTAGACAGTTATATAATTGTAATTTACCTTCAGTTTCATCTCAATAAAAATCTCATGAAACGGACTTCTTCGCGCGAAAAAATCCGAACAAAATTGGATTTGTTCACACGTTGCAATTATACACACGGAAACGGACGAACGAGATGCTTTCAATGGACGAGGATGTATAGCTTCACAGCTGTTTGGATCGTTCGTCCGTTTTCATGCGTATTCGTCCGGATTAAATTTCGCATGTTGTCGCATCCAATGGACGACCAGGCTAAAGCAGATGCAGAATGTTCGCGAACGTTGCAAAAAAAGGTAGTTTGGTCTGCCCTTAATGAAATGAACAAAGAACATCGTACATTTTATGAGAAAGTATGTAGTGCGTTAAATAATCAAAATGATACAATCATATATAATTGCATGTGTGAATATGATATGGTCTATTTCAGTTAAATTTAACCATGCTTCATAACTTTGAATTTAAATAATTTCCGTTTTCTTGGCTTTATCTCTTTTATTATTGCATTTATGTAAATTTTAAATTTGCAGTTTATTTTTAGAAAAGAATAGAAGATCGATTTGTTTCGAATATAAGAATTATTTAATTTTTTAACGAAAACTCATGATCAATTTTATCTGAAAAGAGGTATACGTATTGTTTACTATTATAACATTTATAACATTGTAAATATACCTATCACGATTTAACGCACTACTTTCTCATAAGTTCTCTTTGTTCGTTACACAGAGTTCCGATCCGAAACGTTTTCAGGAACTTTATTGTATATTTTATTTTCAAAACTTGAGTAGGTAGTGCACTAGCACTGCCGTGTCACATTAACGTCATGTATCTTGAGATACAACAATAAAAATTCGTCAAGTGCGTGTTTTTGACACGCACTAAGTAATGTCACCTCAGTAAAAGTGTTAATTTATGATTTTTTGGCTCGTTTTTAAGTACAGTGAGAATACACCCCTCTTGCGTTTATGCATTATGCATGTACAACTCTACAGCCGTCTTGCGTTTATTCAATATGCATGTACAACTCTATAATAATGTTTCCCCCACTATGATCACACAACGATTTTAATATGTCATCCTTCGATGACATAAAAATTACGCGTAACAATATTTAAAGAATTCTTCTCAATCCCTGGTATATAATATGTATTATTTATGACAATAAAATTAATTAATTTGTTAATAATAATATAATAATTAATCTGTTATATTTTTGAATTTTTATTTTGATTGTATCACATTCTCTATTTTTTCTTATATTTTCAAATAATATATTTATACGTTATTAAATCAATGCTGCGATGCGTTATTATGCGTTAAATTCAATAACGCATAATAAAAATCAATTATTAATAGTAATAGATTTGAGCGTTACTTTATGGTATTCCATATTTGTAAATAATAAACAAATACTTTACTTTGCAAAATACCACGTTTATTTTTGAAACTGTGACAATATTGTTTCGAACCGATAGTTTATTTTCAAACAGAATAAAAATTATAGTCCATACATGCCCTTATATACTAAATTTTATCTACCTATATTTGTGAAGGGGAGTGGTATATGGTGTGGAAGTGGAAGGGGCGGGGGTAGTGGGAGAATCCGAAAAACAAGAAAAACAAGATTACATTACACGTGACAAATGCAAGCAAACACATGACAAAAGATTGAAATTGACAAACAAACAATATTACAAAAAAATACAATTTTAAGGGTTTAATTAAATTATAATATTGAAAATAAAGTTGAACTGTAGATATCGGTGTAGTCATTTAAAAGGTGATCGGAGTTATGTTTATTTATTTCTATTGCTTCTAAGATTGCTAACTTCTGTCCTTTGTTTGTTTCGTGTAGCACGGTAATTTCCCGTTCTGGTGTGTGTCCGGTGTCAATTAAATGCCTCGCAAAAGCAGAGTCGGATTTCTTATTCCTATAGGATCTGAAATGCTCTGCTCTCCGGGTTTCAAAGCTTCTGCCAGTTTGACCGATGTAAAAACTATTAGTCTTGGCAGTTTAGTTTGTAGATACCCGATTTTTTAAGTTTATCAATTTTTGTTTTATTGTTGTATATTAAGTTTCCTAGATTAAAGCCTGATTTAAATGCTATATTTATGTTTGATTTTTCTAGAATTTTTTTAATTTTATCCGATATATTACCAAAATATGTTATAGTTTTAAAGTTAGTTTTTAGTTCTAGTTTAACGGAGGGGTAAATTTCTTTTAAAATTTGTTTAAATTCTTTTTTAGCTATTAATTTATTGATTAAGTTTGAATTATATCCGTTATTATTCGCTATTATTTTTATATTATTTATTTCTTTTTCAAAATTTTCTTCCGACAAAGGTATATTAAACGCTCGGTGGATCATGGAATTATAGGCTGCGATTTTATGTTGATACGGACTTATCGAATCATTTGGAATTGTAATGCCAGAGTAAGATGGTTTTCTATATATGTTGAAATCAAGCTTATTGTTAATTTTGGTTATAGTTAAATCTAAAAAGTTTATGCTATTATCTTTTTCCACCTCTAAGTCAAATTGAATTTTTGGGTTTATCGAGTTTATTGACTCTACAAATTTTTCTAGTTGGCGGATCGATCCGTCGAAGCCTATAATTATATCGTCCACGTATCTATACCAGAATTTTACATGTTGTTTGGTTAGTGTGTTGTTCATTATTACTTCCTCCAAGCTCGACATATAAATTTCGGCCAACAGAGGGCTTAGAGGTGATCCCATTGAAAGGCCACTTGTCTGTCGGAAGAATTTATTGCCGAACTCAAAGTAGTTTTGTTTTAAAATTGTATTAAAGGTGTTTATTAACTCGGATTGTTTTACTGGATTTTTTATATTCTTGTTTATTATTTCACTAATTAAGTTTAGGCATTCCTTGGTAGAAATGTTGGTGAACATACTACGCACGTCCAGGGACGCCAATTTGTACCGACCGGGAAAAGGAGTATTCTTTAACTGATTTACGAGTTGGAAGGAGTTTTTAATGCTGTGTTCGGAGATGAACTGGGTTTCGGTTTTAAAAAGGGAGTCTAGATGTTGTGATAATTTATGTGATGGACATCCAATGTGGGAAACTACTGGTCTGATTGGGTTGTCGGTTTTGTGCGTTTTTACCAATCCATATAATCTAGGGGCTCTCGGGTTCATCTCCACCAAGAAATGTCTATCAGCTCGTGCCTGCTAATTTAAACCATAAAAACCTTAAAGAAACTTTAATAGTAGACTCGGAACTCGCGTTAAAAAATTCTAATGATAATTTAGCTAAAGAATCAATTAAAAATATATTAAAAGAAGACATAGAAATTAAAATAAATAACAAAAATACTATTAAATCTTTAAAAAATAAAATTAACGACAATAATTTAATACTTACTAAAGCAGATAAAAGTAATTCTACCGTAATTCTTAACAAACAAGATTATTCAAATAAAATAAGCGATTTTATTAAAAAAGAAAAAATGATACGCCTAAAAACAGACCCTACTAACAAATATAACGAAGAAATTAAAAAATTAATTATTAATAATAAAAGTATCTTTACTGATAGGGATAGACATTTCTTGGTGGAGATGAACCCGAGAGCCCCTAGATTATATGGATTGGTAAAAACGCACAAAACCGACAACCCAATCAGACCAGTAGTTTCCCACATTGGATGTCCATCACATAAATTATCACAACACCTAGACTCCCTTTTTAAAACCGAAACCCAGTTCATCTCCGAACACAGCATTAAAAACTCCTTCCAACTCGTAAATCAGTTAAAGAATACTCCTTTTCCCGGTCGGTACAAATTGGCGTCCCTGGACGTGCGTAGTATGTTCACCAACATTTCTACCAAGGAATGCCTAAACTTAATTAGTGAAATAATAAACAAGAATATAAAAAATCCAGTAAAACAATCCGAGTTAATAAACACCTTTAATACAATTTTAAAACAAAACTACTTTGAGTTCGGCAATAAATTCTTCCGACAGACAAGTGGCCTTTCAATGGGATCACCTCTAAGCCCTCTGTTGGCCGAAATTTATATGTCGAGCTTGGAGGAAGTAATAATGAACAACACACTAACCAAACAACATGTAAAATTCTGGTATAGATACGTGGACGATATAATTATAGGCTTCGACGGATCGATCCGCCAACTAGAAAAATTTGTAGAGTCAATAAACTCGATAAACCCAAAAATTCAATTTGACTTAGAGGTGGAAAAAGATAATAGCATAAACTTTTTAGATTTAACTATAACCAAAATTAACAATAAGCTTGATTTCAACATATATAGAAAACCATCTTACTCTGGCATTACAATTCCAAATGATTCGATAAGTCCGTATCAACATAAAATCGCAGCCTATAATTCCATGATCCACCGAGCGTTTAATATACCTTTGTCGGAAGAAAATTTTGAAAAAGAAATAAATAATATAAAAATAATAGCGAATAATAACGGATATAATTCAAACTTAATCAATAAATTAATAGCTAAGAAAGAATTTAAACAAATTTTAAAAGAAATTTACCCCTCCGTTAAACCAGAACTAAAAACTAACTTTAAAACTATAACATATTTTGGTAATATATCGGATAAAATTAAAAAAATTCTAGAAAAATCAAACATAAATAAAACTGCCAAGACTGTAATAGTTTTTACATCGGTCAAACTGGCAGAAGCTTTGAAACCCGGAGAGCAGAGCATTTCAGATCCTATAGGAATAAGAAATCCGACTCTGCTTTTGCGAGGCATTTAATTGACACCGGACACACACCAGAACGGGAAATTACCGTGCTACACGAAGCAAACAAAGGACAGAAGTTAACAATCTTAGAAGCAATAGAAATAAATAAACATAACTCCGATCACCTTTTAAATGACTACACCGATATCTACAGTTCAACTTTATTTTCAATATTATAATTTAATTAAACCCTTAAAATTGTATTTTTTTGTAATATTGTTTGTTTGTCAATTTCAATCTTTTGTCATGTGTTTGCTTGCATTTGTCACGTGTAATGTAATCTTGTTTTTCTTGTTTTTCGGATTCTCCCACTACCCCCGCCCCTTCCACTTCCACACCATATACCACTCCCCTTCACAAATATAGGTAGATAAAATTTAGTATATAAGGGCATGTATGGACTATAATTTTTATTCTGTTTGAAAATGAACTATCGGTTCGAAACAATATTGTCACAGTTTCAAAAATAAACGTGGTATTTTGCAAAGTATTTGTTTATTATTTAAAAATCAATTATTTCAGATATTTAATAATGTCTTACAACCAGTATTGTTGATATGCTGTATCTGGACACACGACACAAGTTTATCAGTTTTTTGTAATAATTTGTTAGTTTAGTTTGATGTTTGATAATTAAATTAAAAAATGGAGCAGGTTCCTATGCAAATGTCACCATCAAAATCAAGGAGAAGACTATGTCCTGAATGGGCCCAGTTTGTTGTTTAGTTGTCTAAAATTTATGCGTCTTTTTTTCTACGGTTTTTTTGTGCGATTTTTTTATGCGGTCCCTATCCACCGTAAAAAAATGTTCACCTGTATTGTTAACTTGTAGCTTTTATAAAAAATAAGTCTGAAAAATAAATCTTCTGGAAAAACACTAAGGCCCGATTTACATTAACGCTCTGCTCTCACTCCGATATCACTCCGCTCCAGGTTCGATAAAATATTCTTACACAATAAACAATGAGTGTATTCACACCATCGCTCTGATATCGGTCCGATATCAGTTACGGTTCTCTCTCGCTCCAATGTCACTCCAATATCAATACCACTCAGATAATATTTTATCGGAGCGATATCAGACTTGTTATGGCTTGTACCTATAGTGTAAACACTTTTTTGATTCCACTCCACTCCGCTTGCATTCAGTTGTTATGAAAAGATATTTGTATCGAACTGAGACTGAACTGGGAGTGTACCCAGAGTGGCATTATAATGTGAATAAAGAACGAATAGGTACCAACATGATATCAACACTGTAATGTGAACACAACAAGATTATATCGAATCGGGAGCGTAGTGATATCGGAGTGAGAGCAGAGCGTTAATGTAAATCGGGCCTAATTTTTTCAGCACATTATTGTATTAATTTTGTTTCAATTCCTTTTCATCTCCATCACTTTTAATTAAATGTAATTAAGTAAACTATGAATTCCTTTTGGTAAAGTCTTTACAATTTTTATAGGTATCACAAAGAACCTCATCACTTTTCTAAATCCTTAACATTATTTTCTTTTTACTCTGGTAATGCTACTACTCATACAAGTAACCCAAGTAACTACTCATTTTTCCTCAGAAAGTATGAGTGCACCCCGGACATCCAAAGTACAGAGTAGAAAATCTCTACCCAGCCGGGATTCGAACCTAGAACTGCATGCTAACCCAGTGTGATACCCATTGAGCCACGGAGGCTACTTTTTAATTAAAAGTAATCTAAACTGCAGTATTTATTTTCAATATGGTAAGAAATGAGCCATTTTCTCAAAATATGTAGCAATCTGTCACTAGGGCGGCGACACAGGTATTTGGGATTACATCCCTATGATCGAGATATTATTTTAACTAACCAAAAATCATCTTCTGTTAATTTCACTTTAGCAATGAAATTTCCCAATTCGGTTACCTAGGAATATTGTTTATTTTTTAGAAATTAATATTCCAACTATAGAGATATATTTCCGAATAACCCATGACGCCGCCCTGGTGTTAAACAATTTTTTTATGCGGTAACATAGCAATTTTTAAATTAAAATTTTAATCATGAGATGTAGTCGCAACTTACTTGTGTCGCCGCCCTGGTGTTAGACTCTTTTTAGGAAAAAGTGTTACAAAGTTATTAATTTGGGATAAAGCAAGAGCGGCATTTTTTACGGAGCCTAGGCGACACTTAGGGAAAATCCGCCACTGAACATAATAAACATAATAAATACCTTGATTACTCATATACGTACATATATTTTATTTTTTTAGAATAGGTATAATACGTAATATCGCGCGTATTCCATCTCAATCTCGTATCTGAAAACTCCCAATTTTTGGACACAAAAAAAACGTATTTTAAATCCGTGTTTTCATCACTATGAGCTTAAGATTTATGCTAATTACACCCTTTGATGTTGGCTACCCATATATATAAATATATATATATAGATAAGTATATATGTAAATACAGTATTTAATATGTTTTTTGTGTGTCTTAGAACATGTAGCTTTTGATATACGAGGTAGAGACAGCCAACGCGCGATATGGATAGTATGGATAGGTATGTAACGTGTGTAATATGTATTACTTAATTATGTACTGATGCAATAATAGAGTTGTAGATGCAATATTGCGTACTTTATTAATTATTATTACGGTATACTAAATCATGAATCATGATTCATGGTAAATCACTGACAAATAATAAATCATCTTATTAAAAAAAACATTGTTTTTTTTTTTTTTTTCAATTTTTATAATCATATGAAATATTGTTATGGATTTACCAAAGACTTTAGGTACGACCGAACCATTTTATTACACTGTTCAGAGATAATGAAAAGTAATAAATACTTTAATTTATGGCACTAACTGCATAATGACTAGCAAAAAGCACTAGTGCTATAAGGCAGTAGCTCTCAATTTTTTTGGTTCGCGACCCCCCTTTGTTCTTAAAAATTTCAAAAGATCCTCGAAATATGTAGAAATAGATAGGAAGTGTGCAGAAAATAGGTCAGAAAAGTGGGAATACTATAATTTCGCGCTGTTCCAAAATTCAGTAAGAAAGCGGAAAATCAAAAAAAAAAATCTATTTGACTAGCTTACAGGGAAAAACTGATCACGAGAGAATCTAAACCAAGGGCGATAATAAAAAGAAACTTATCTAGGAATTTCGCGCTATTTTATAACGGCTCAATATAACGGCTTTTAAAACTCTTCCAACGCCTGTAGTTTTCCGAAAAATCGGAGAAAATTGTTTTAGGTCAGAAAAGTAAGCTTGTCATTTCCGGATTTAGGGAAAATGACTTATACTATATTTTCGCGCTGTCTAGCAAATAGCGTCAGGTTGATGTATCTTGAGTACCCAGTGAACATAGAATGTAAATGTGATGTAACAAGGAAATAACAAGTTACGTAACTTTTTTGACTTATGGGTGACATAACAATTATATAAAATTAGAGTTTTATGTTATATACCTAATTGTTACCTGTATGTTACGTAACAGTTACATGCCATTGTGACTGTAATAAAATGTCACATTTGTGACTGCTATGTTACGTTTAGATGATGTATCAAGGTTGTTTTGATAAAACGTCACAGTGTGACTCTTATCTTATGTCTTCGCAACCTAACAATGTTACTTTGATAAAACCTCACAGAATTGACTCTTATGTTATGTTTTTGTGACGTATCAACGTTACTTTAATGAAATGTCACAACCATGACTCTTTTGTTATGTCCTGATGACCTAACAATGTTACTTTGAACAAAACGTCACAACAGTACTCTTATGTTATGTTTTTGTGACGTATTAACGTTGTTTTAATGAAATGTCACAATCATGACTCTTTTGTTATGTTTTTGTGACGTATCAATATTAATAAAACATTTCACTTGTCACTTTTGTGAAATGTTTTGTTACCATATTAATTTTAAATGTATCAATTCGTGAGAAATTATCCATTTAAAGATTCCTGCAGTTTTTCAATCTATCCCCTGTTGGCGTCTGATGTAATTAAATTTCATCCATCCATTTTTGTATAAGTTGATTTATGTTATTTGTTATATGGGTTATGGGGTTATATTATATAATATAACCCCATAATATATATAATATAACCCCATAACCCATATAACAAATAACATAAATCGACTTATACAAAAATGGATGGATGAAATGGATGAACGAATGTTTTATTAATATTGATACGTCACAAAAACATAACAAAAGAGTCATGATTGCGACATTTCATTAAAACAACATTAATACGTCGTTAAAACAACGTTAATTTTGTTACATATTAATTTAAAAATGAAACTTTTATGAAAATTCTTGTAAGGCTTTATTTACTATTTTGTAATATATATTAATATATAACGATCAGAATAAATAAGTGAGTTTGGTCTACTAGTTAAGACTGTCGATAATTTAAAAGATGCTTCAGCTTGAATAATGGTTCGAATTCTGCAACAGTCAACAAAAAAAAAAAAATTAATAATAATAATTTAGGTGTATGTATATGTCAATAAGTTGGTAATATGTGTATGCAATGTTAATAAGAAACAAAAAAAGGGAATTTTGAATTTGCTTTTTGCAAAAGAAGGCGTAATTTTTATCTATAAGGTAACATCAAAGTTATATTTTCCTACAACGTAACAAGAACAAACAATGTTACGTCACATTGTTACGTTTATAAGTGGGAAATTGTAAGTTACATGTGAGTCATATGTGACTCACATGTTATGTAACATGTGACTTTCAGTTCTGTCACTGTGACATAAAATTTACAGAAAAATGTTCACTGGGTACTAGCTATTTATGCAACAACATAATCATAATAATAAAAATATTATAACGATTATCTTTTGCCCGAGATGCAATTTGTCCGATAGTAAAATTCGTCGAAGTAACTTCGTGACAATTTTACGGATCAGTAAACAAATTAATAAGGTACGTTTCATCCGAATTTTCATTATGCAGTCAATTCCTGATTATCTGGAGTAATTGTAGGGAAAACGACCACGGCTAAATCAAAACCACGGTTAATCCAAAAATTTTAAATCAAAAAATTAAACAATATTACAGTTATATTTTGAATATTAAACAATTTTTTTCATGAACTGATCATGAAACTTACTTTTAAAAGAGGTTCAAAGTATTTAGAACAAAGAATATAAAAACGTGACAGTAAAAGTCTGCAAGGACAATTTGTTTCTTTGATAGTCTCCTTTATAAAAATGGATGTTCGTAACTTTCGCAGAACCGTTTTGTCACGGATGGACAAGGGCCGACACAAGATTAAAAAAAATGAAGTGGACAATATAAGTTTTGCAAAGCCCTTTTTTTATATATGTACAGGCTACATTAGAGGCATTTTTAAAAGGCTTTCATTCACGACCTCTTATAGCAAATAATAAAAAATAAAAATTAAAGCGTTTTTTTATGGCTTTAAAACATTTAGTCTAGTCAGCAAGTACCATTTCATCAAAAAACTGTTACCGACGCACAGTGGGGCCAAATACCATTAAAGGTGGCAAAAATACAAAAAATTAAATTATAAGCTACAGTTTATATGACCCCTTAAATCAATAGCTAAAATATTCTGGCAACGACCTCTGTAATTAACTTATGTAAAATAGC
This sequence comes from Brachynemurus nebulosus, assembly GCA_035578155.1. Classification (NCBI taxonomy): domain Eukaryota; kingdom Metazoa; phylum Arthropoda; class Insecta; order Neuroptera; family Myrmeleontidae; genus Brachynemurus; species Brachynemurus nebulosus. The sequence continues at coordinate 67,126,603 of JAPWDM010000004.1, read as the reverse complement.
GCGGGGGGTGCAAATATATCGATTATTATTTGTGATTTCTATAAATTGTTTGCTTTTTAAACGATATCATTGTATGTAAAGTAATGATCTGCGGGACGGTTATTTAAGTTATAAAAAAAAAACGCCGTGAGCAGCGGAGTCCCATCACGGAAGTTCCTTTCATCTTCGGTATTGAGTGTCTACAAGCGAAATGTAATTGAAAGTCCACAAGCGATTTGTCATTTTGGTGCTTTCAAAACTGATGATGAGTGTCCGGTTGATCGGGGCTTTAAAAAGAGGTTTTAAGTTTTTAAGAGCTCAATCTCAGTAAATTTCAATTTTGTGCCGATAGCAGTTAGCAGGGAAAAAGCCAACACAATTCATACGAGGGCATTCCTACCCATGCTTATCCGCCAATTGTCTTTGTGTTTTATTTTTAAATATTAAAAAAGGAAATTAAATAGTAAACTGGAAGGCCTTTATGAAGATATTTTTTCTTTCCAAAAAAATTCAAAATTTCTATTTTATAAATAATAAAAATCCAAAATTCCTAATTTATAAATAAACAGTGACTTTAATAACATTTCTAAATTACTTAATATGTATGTATTTCATTTGTTATAAAAGTAAGTTCACTTTTTTTTAAATTTTTTAAAATTACTATTCGCCTACTTGTATTTAGAATAAAAATAATGCATTTAAAACACATTTAACAATAGCATTGAATTCCGATGTAAAAATGGGAGAAGTGGGGAGAAAAGTAATGTGGACTCTCTAAAAGGTACTAGCTGGATATTAACTGAATACACGTACAAAATTTCAGCCCTCTAGGTTTCCTTAGAGAGTCTCTAGACGTGTTAGAAAACAAGCAAAAAAATTAAGGAAATATTGGCGTAAAAATCGTGGGGGTTAGGGTTAAAAGTTGAAACCTCCAAGAAGCAGTGTCTGGCTATTAGCTTAACCTGTACACAAAATTTCAGCCCTCTAGGTTTATTTGGGGAGATTTTGACCCGAACGAAACTGTTAAAAAACAAGAAAAATCATGTTCTTTTCGGTATAAAAATGGTGGGGGTAGGGGTTAAAAGTCGAGACCCCCAAAAGACACCCCCTTGATACTAACTCAATCCGAATACAAAATTTCAGCCCTCTAGGTTTATTTGGGTGACCTGTGCGAGTGGTACAAACTTCGAAAAAGTCGAAAAAGCATGAAATTGTAGCTTAAAAATGAGGGGGGTGGGGGTAAAATATTAAAACCTCCAAAAATCACAACCTAGGTACGAACTTTATCAGCACACCAAATTTCAACACTCTACGGTAATTCTGTGGGGCTGTGGGCGTGTTAGATTCAGCCAGAATACTTTTTTCCCCCTCTACTCCCTCCAAGTCATCTTAGGAAGCTGAATTTTGGATATGTTGTAGATAATTGACCGAAACGTTATTTCCAACCGGTTTGGAAAAGTTTTATTGTTTTACCGCCCCCATCACCCCCTTAAAGATTGGGTCAGATCCAAAATTTGACCCCACTTTGACAGTATTGTTGTGCATCGGAATGAGCCCCATTTACCAAATTTGAGCTCTTAACTCCCATAGGGGGCCCTACACATATTAAAAGGTAGCAGGAAAAAAAATATATATATATATATATATATATATATATATATATATATATATATATATATATATATATATATATATATATATATATATATATATATATATATATATATATATATATATATATATCAGACATTTTTTTTCTACAGAATCGTGTTCTACGGGTTCGAAAACAAACGGATAGCGCCCCTACTCTCGCCTCTCGCCGTTCTTATCATATAGGCTGTATGATAAGAAAAATTCAAGGAAAAATTCGACTAATAAAAAAGCTGGTAATTTTTAAATTAAAATTGGAGCTATTCTTTAAAGGCTTTAGAAAAGATCCCCTTTGGAAAAATTCAAAAAACGTTTCGTTTTTCTATGGCTATAAGAAACATTACAATAATATTTTAATATTTTTAACATTAATTGTTTAAATAATTGCTATAAACAAATACGGGGTATAAGGTTTTCCAAAAAATTTTTTTGGGATCTGTTCCTTAATAAAGATTATAATTTTAAAAAAAATCGTTTCTTAATTTTTTTTTTTATTACTAAAAAACACATTTGTTAAATAATTAATAATTTTTTTTAGGCACTAAATATTAATATTAATTAACAATTTTTTTTAAAATCATGGTTTGTCACGTTCTTTCATATTATGGTTAAAAAAAATTTTTTTAATTTAATTTATTATTATTATTTTTTTTTATAATTTTAATTTTTCCTCATAATATGAAAGAACGTGATAAATCATGATTTTAAAAAAATAATTATTTCTTAATATTAATATTTAGTGCCAAAAAAAAAATTATTAATTGTTTAAAAATTACTAATTAACAAATGCGTTTTTTAGTAATAAAAAGAATTTTTTAAGAAACGATTTTTTTTAAAAAATCAAAATTTTTATCAAGGAACAGATCCGCCAAAAAAAAAATTTCGAAAACCTTATAAACAACGCATTTGTTTATAACAATTATTTAAACAATTAAAGTTAAAAATATAAAAAAATTATTGTAATGTTTCTTATAGCCATAAAAAAAACCGTTTAGAACAATTTTAAAAAAAAATTTTTTAATTGCTATAGTTATATATATTTTTAATTTTTTTACCGCAGATTATTAATAAAAAATTGAAAAAAATTTTTTAAAATTTTTTCAACGGGGATCTTTTCTAAAGCCTTCAAAGAATAGCTCCAATAATAGAAAAAAATTCCACGTTTTTAACTTAAAAATTACCGGCTTTTTAGGCCTTCGAAGAAGCCTTATAACTTTGGTCTGTTATAAAAATTTGAGAGAGGGGGAATCGGTAATAATAATAATAAAATATAAAAAAATAATTAATGAGTTGCACATGCATATACTAGAGGGGTGTATATTCACTGTACTTAAAAAATAAAAACCAGCCAAAAAACCAGCCAAAAATCATAAATTAACACTTTCACCATTATATGTGAAGAATACATAAAGAAAAAATGACTACAGCAATTTTGCGTTTTTATAAAAGAAAGCTAATTTTTTTTTTTTTTTTTTTTTGACAAACAATTATATTGTGCTCTTGCTTGTTGTATATTAACTTTATCAATTGTATATATAATCTCTTACTTGTTTGTCATTAACATGTAGTCTGTGCAATGTTAGAAATATAAATATTACTATATTATACATATGTATCGTTGTATGTATAATTTTGCTAACGTCTAGTTTACAAAAGAAAATAAATTTTCAAAACAAAATATTATTATTATATTAATAATTGTATCAATATTTTATAAAATATTTACGATGAATTTAATATTCTTAAATTCTTGATATGTAACTTATTTTATTTTTCATATGTAGTATTTTAAGTGACGAATAGATGGGAACACCGTCCACGAAAATACGAAAATTATTTGTAATTAATTGTACAAAAGTAATCAGAAATGACATTAAATATTGAAAAATTAGTCGACGATTTAGAAAAACAAGAATTGGAAGCATGGGTATGATATTTCGTAAATTCTCAAAGTATAAAATTAAAATTTGGTTATATTTCAGGCACAAAATAACACCCATCAGCGCAAATATATGCTTAATTATTAGCTGCGTACTTATATCAGCATGATTTGTAAGTATTTTTTTTTTTTAGTAATTACTAAAAATGTTTAAATTTTTTGACCGAATAAATTTAATTTTGTAGATGTAATGTCAAATACCTTTGGAAACGAATTCCGGTAGCAGTCAAATCATCCCATCCGGAATTGTTACAAATATGAACGGTGGGGCAACATATGTGGAAAAGAGATTATCCCGCGACGTACACGGCACTTTGTGCGGCAACTTGATCAGAATCTCTCAATGAAATTATGAAAGTATTAACTGGTATGTAAAATAATTTTTTTTGCGGTACATTTGGATATTTTATAACCTCAATCGATCATTTTTTTCAGTAAATGTAAAATCGCGTGCAATAAATTTAATTGCTCAAGCTTATTCCTGGCTTTCGGTTGAGCCTGTGTCGGTAATGACGGGTTTAAATGCCGCGGAAGTGGCAAAAGTGGCCGCAGAACATGGATGGAAAGTGAAGCCGGAATTTAATATGATTCTTCCGTGTCGGCCGGTAATTGTTCCTACGGGTGAAACCTCGAGCGAGGACCAACTTTATAAACTTACGGAATTTGTTTTGTTTTTAGAAAATTAATAAAAATATTAATTTATATATTTATTTAAATAATATTTGTAATTGATTGAATAAATAAAATAATTTTTTTTTAATACATTTTTTTTATTAATCGTAAAAAAATATTTTTGTTACCGTGCGTCCAATTTTTGATGATTTTGTTGGTAAAGGAATGAGCGGAGCTAGTGAAAAAAAATAAAGATATTGATTATCTTTCATAATTGAAAGAGACGGAGTCTTAAACTACGTAAGTATATGACCACAGATGAGACAGATCAACCCTACATATGAAAAAGTGTAATCCAAAAGTTTCAATAAGTAGCAATTTACACCACTACTGATTTAGTCTGTTACTGTCCGTCGTGGTGTTCACGTCGTAATAAATATCATGTTTTTAATCAACTCGTGAAATATAAACTGAAAAAAATATGAAGTGTGTCGTATTTAAGTGTAAAAATTCTATTGAATAAAAATTTCCTCAAAATAAAGGGATATCTTTCTTAAAATAAATAAATTTATTGCTTTCGAGACTGCTAAAGTAGTGTTGTGATCACATTTGAAAATAAACAATTTTTTCTCTCCAAAATCAAATTTTTTACGCACATTTTACGTTTTAGAGCTTCCTGAACAATTTTGGTTTGGTGTCTGTCTGTCCGTCTGTCTGTGTGTCTCCAATTTTGCACCAAGTGGCATAACTTCTGAACTATTCGATTGTTTTTAATGAAATTTTCAGGAATTATGCAGTTTGGCTCCTCGACGGTCCCCTATGAATTTAATTAAAATGTAATTTTTTTATTAATTTGATTCAATAAACGCATATAATTAACTTATAGTTTCATTTCCTGATTTCTTGAATAAGTTTAATTTATTGATATAAAAATTACTTCTACCTCTACTAATTCGTTATCAATAATGTTTTCTGTTTTTATTAAGCATATTTCAAAATAATCGACTACCGAATCGAATAATTAAATATCGATCTTTTAATCATCGATTTAATCGAGAACCGATTCCAGCCCACTCGATTCCAATCGAATCGGAAATCGATTTTTTTTTTAATGAATCGACATGCCTACTCCACCGGAAAAATTTGCTTTAACCTTAAGGCAGGGGTGGCCAACCCAAATGACCCTGCGGGCCACTTTGGAAGCGCATCATAACTCCGCGGGTTTTTGCGTGCGTTCCCATATATTATGTATTTTTTTTAATACACTGATTTTCAATACCTTGGTGATTATAAAATAAATATATTTTGTATAATTGTGATGAATCTTGCGGGCCAAAAAAAATTCTAGGCGGGCCACATGCGGCCTGCCGGCCGCGGGTTGGCCACCCCTGCCTTAAGGGGATGGTAATGAATTTAATTTTTTTTCTCTTTTTTATACTTTCATATGATTTTACATTTTAAGATTGTTGTGTCAAAATTTGAAACAAATCGGAGTAAAACTAACTAAGATATAGAATTTTGAGCGTTTGTTGCGCCGATAGGTTTTTGTATTCCAGCCCAGCAGGTACGTGGGAATCCCTGAATTCTTTTATTCATCGATAGGTCTTTGGAAGTATATTAATGTATACTATAATCAATGACGTAGTTATGAATAAATTTTTCATATTTAATATTGCATTTGGTAATTATGCACCAATTTTTGGCTCCAAAAGAAAAACTAATATTCCGATTTTAATGATTTTTTTAAATGTTCATTGCTATGGCGGATTAGTTAAAAAAATACTACAACTCGATATTGTTATTGAAAATGCTGGGAAACTGTTGTTAAATATAAAAAAATTCTATTTTTTAAGATTTCTTTTTTTATTTTGTATGCATGTATGTCAAAGTCGAAGTATATTGTCAAAACTACCTAAACTAACCTAACCTTAACTAATCTCACCATCTAGTTTTTATATCAAAGTCGAAGTATATTGTCAAAACTAACTAAACTTACCTAACTTTAACTAACCTCACCACCTAGTTTTTATAATAAAGTCGAAGTATATGTAGAAGCACGGCTCCACCTATTCTTAGCTCTAAAAGAAAAACTAATGATCCGATTTTAATGATTTTTTCTTTTAATGTTCATTGCTATGGCAGATTAATTAAAAAAAATACTACAACTCGATATCGTTACTGAAAATGCTGGGAAACTTGTTAAATTTGAAAAAATTCAATTTTTTTAGATTTCTTTTTTTATTTTATAAGCATGTGTCAAAGTCGAAGTATATTGTCAAAGCTACCTAAACTAACCTAACCTTAACTAATCTCACCATCTAGTTTTTATATCAAAGTCGAAGTGTATTGTCAAAACTACCTAAACTAACCTAACTTTAACTAACCTCACCACCTAGTTTTTATAACAAAGTCGAAGTATATGCAGAAGCACGGCTCCACCTATTTTTGGCTCTAAAAGAAAAACTAATGATTCGATTTTAATGATTTTTTTAATGTTCATTGCTATGGGGGATTAGTTAAAAAAAATACTACAACTCGATATCGTTACTGAAAATGCTGGGAAACTTGTTAAACTTGAAGAAATTCAATTTTTTTAGATTTCTTTTTTTATTTTGCAAGCATGTGTTTCAAAGTTGAAGTATATTGTCAAAACTACCGAAACTAACCTAACCTTAACTAATCTCACCATCTAGTTTTTATATCAAAGTCGAAGTATATTGTCAAAACTACCTAAACTAACCTAACCTTAACTAATTTCACCATCTAGTTTTTATATAAAAGTCGAAGTATATTGTCAAAACTAACTAAACTAACCTAACTTTAACTAACCTCACCACCTACTCTTGCCTCGACCCACAGTATTCGATTTGACCCATCTAACGGGACAAAAGGTATATTTACGAAGTATAACAGATGTTTAAACCAATATGTTATTTGGGTAGCTGAATGTCAGGTACATTTATTATGATAACAATAAACACCACCCGTACATGTCCTTGCATGTTACCAATAGTACAAAGTTAACATTGGTTTTGGTCTATTGTTTATTTTGGTCTATTTTATCGAAATATGCACTCAAAAGTTCATACAAACGCAGACACACAAAATGATAAAAAAAAATTTGAAAAAATTGAATTTTTTCAAATTTTAAAAGTTTCCCAGCCTTTCCATTATCGATATCGAATTGTGTTTCGCTGGTATCTATGATTTAAGGTAACAAAATTGAGAAGGCCTAACTTAGTGCGTGTCAAAAAACACGCACTTGACGAATTTTTTATATTAACTTTCAGCTGGTAAAAATTAACTAATTAACAAAAGCATAGTTAATTAAATAATTTAGGTAAAAATTTTTTGCCGACGACATATTTGTTTGTTGATGTGTCTAGAACTCTAGATAGTACCTGATTTTTTATTCCTTAATATTAATATTTAATAAATTTAAAAAATTTTTGTTTATATCCATATATATGTAGTATAAATTATATTATACTATATAACTATATGTTTATATCACTGTCAAATTTGAAAAACGCGTGCCGCGCCTTTTTAACCTTGACGGTACCGCTTCGGAAGATGGGACTTTTTTTTAGGAAGTTTTCTCCTCTTTAAGAATCTTTTTTCAGATTTCGGATATCTCAAATAACTTTTGAGGTATTTGCAAAAAAAAAATCGATTATTGTTTATTAACTTAGTTGTTTATAAATGTTGTCTCCGCCACTTTTCCAGCTAAACTATTTTTATAGATGATATTGCGAATCAAATGAGCCCACAATCATCATTTTCGGACCTCGGTAACAGGTTTTTGATGAAATGAATAGGTTTTTAGGAAATTTTCTCCTCTTTAAGAATCTTTTTCAGATCTCAAATAATTTTTGAGATATTTGTAAAAAAAAAAATTGGATTATTGTTTATTAACTTAATTGTTTATAAATGTTGTCGCCGCTACTTTTTTAGCTGAACTATTTTTATAGATGTTATTACGAATCAAATGGGCCCACAATATTATTTTTCGGACCTCGGTAACAGGTTTGAAATGGTACTTGTTGACTAGACTAATAATTGGTTTAAAGCAGACGCCAGTAGTACTGGTACCTATAGAATCTTAGAGATATCTGACAGAGAAAACTTTTGTCAGTTTTGCTTTCCAAGGGAGAAACGAATTATTGCGATATGAATTAAAGGCTTCATGCAAGGATCTATACAGACTATAGGCGGTCTTTCGTACATTTCGTATAATCCTTGCACCGCTTCTGCTGGTGAGATTGTTATTCATCAGGAGTTAATAATTTTATATGTTCTTTATTCCAAAATGTTTTTACATTTAGTTCGCGGTTAACTCGCAACTCGGTTAATCAATCCCTGGATAATCGGTAGTTGGCTGTAGAACCAATGCATTATGTTTTTGTATGAAATGTGTAAATAAAATCCTTTCATATGATAACGGATTGGATCACCTTTTCTCACTTTGAAAATCCAACACCACATTTTACACCCCTTTTCGTATAAATATATTAGACCAACTAATTCTCGCGAAATTGACCGAGTACGAGAGTGTAAAAGATCACCTCGTTGTGCCTCGTGGTTGGTGTTATACCTAATGCTTTTATATGTCTCGGCCTGCCTCAGCCAACCTCGCCTCGGTCAATTTCGCGAGTATGTAGTTGCTCCTTAAAAATATTTTTGAAATTTTTTCGCCCGTAACAGCTAGAATAGATGCGGATAAACGTCTTCTATTAGTGGCCCAATTTCATTTCGATATTAATAGTAGTTATGTATTGAGAAAAATATCTGTGAGATTAGGATGCTTGGATATCGAAAACTTATCATAAGTTTCTATTTTTTTTAAATTTTTTATAGGTACGGAATCCTAAAAAGAGGAAATTATTTGAAGACTTTAAAAAAAGATTGCTTTGATCGCATAATATTTTAGAATTAATGTCATGATTATTGGTGTATAAATTTTCAAGAAAATAACAATGAAACAATGGTGCCGCAGGTTCCATCGATAATTAGCACTTTACATGAATCTTCAAATCACTTTTATAATACTTACGTAAAAAATTTTGAATATTTTGATTTGGTAACTGTCAGTGATCTATATAAATTATTTTTAATATGTCATATTTTTTCATGGACTATCTTATTATGGAAAATGCGGGCATGATACCTACACAAGAACTCAGAAAAATTCAATCAGCTGAAGAGTCATAAGCATTTTATTTTGTGATTATTTTTGTGATATGAATTTGTAAAACTTAAAATACTGGTTACTCAAATAAAGTATTTATTTTAAAGGTACGGGGATTACGAGATCAAGTAAATTCTAAACATTTAAACTAGGGGCTGGCAAACTTTTTAAGCTTAATGGGACAGGTAGCAAACTAGGAAGTATTTATATGATTAATTTTAGTGTTCGACTGAAATTTTGGTTTCGGTCAGTTTCGGCAGCGAAACAACCGAAACAACGACCGAAACCGAAACTCAGTTTGTAAGCTGTTTCTGTAGAACAGTTAGAAATTACATACGCAACATCTTGTCTTGTTAAATATCCCGTTTTGCCTTAAGTATGGGGTGAGACGGGGAGAAGTGAATTTTAGCGAATTTCCAGAATTAGAAATTCAGCTATTACCGTAGTTTTCATGACGCGACCTAAGCCAGAGACCATAACAGAAATATTCACTAAAATTTATATATATATATATATATATATATATATATATATATATATATATATATATATATATATATATATATAATATATATATATATATATATATATATATATATATATATATATATATATATATATATATATATATATATATATATATATATATATATATATATATATATATATATATATATATATATAAATTTTAGTGAATATCATTTTCGGATTCTAGGGACCTCAAAACATCTAAATTTCGTAATCAAGAGGGGAGAAAGATTAAGATTAAGTTTTGCTAGTTAATTTGTTGCGATTATGTTTCATTTCAGAAATTTTTGATTGTCAAAAACTTGTTAAAAAATGGCCCCTAGGAAAAAAACCTTAATCAGGCTCTGACTACCTAACATTTTTTTGTTTTTCTCTTTTTGAATGTTAAACTTTTTGTCAACAAAATATATTTATGTACTTATTTACGGAATCTTTTGAAATTAACTGTACAGTAGCGCACAAAAAAATTTTAACATATTTTGTAATAAAACAAATTTTACATCATCTACTTAATAAATTTCTAACACTGACTGACTGACAGACAACGCACAGCCTAAACTGTTGGGTTTAGAAGAATGAAATTTTGCACAGGAGTTCCCTATGTAACGTAGGTGATCACTAAGGAAGGATTTTTGAAAATTCACCCCCTAAGTGGGTTAAATAGGGAATGAGAATTTTTATGGTAATTCGTAATTTTTGAAGTTAGATAGATAAAAATATGTTACTATGACTATTCAAATAAATAATATTTTATACACTGATTGGCAGACAACGCACAGCCTAAACTGTTGGGTTTAGAAGGACGAAATTTAGCACAGGAGATATGAAGATTGATATTTAGGCATTACTACTTATAAATAAAAGTTAGTTGTGTAAACTTTTCTGGAAATTCATTCCCTAACAGGGGTGGCCAACCCGCCTATTAAAAAAATACATTACTTATGCATGCATATATTCAAAAATATATTACATAATTTTACATGCGACCCGTGAAGTTATGATATGCTTCCAAAGTGGCCCGCAAGATCATTTGGGTTGGCCACCCCTGCCCTGAAGCGTTAAAACAGGAAATGAAAGTTCGTATGGGAAAGTTCGTCATTTTTGAAATTAGAAACGTGGAAATTGGTATTTAGGCTTTTGAAAAACATTGAAAGTGAGCAGTGAGTACCTAATAAAAAGATGTTGCCGATGGGAAATCCCATCGGGTATACGGCTAGTATTTAATAATTTTAAATTTAGCAAACATCTGTAACCGATTTCAGTAATTTAAACATCACTGACTTACATCAACTTTAATACAGTTCTTTCACATATTTCATACATTTAACACACATCGGCGAAAATAATTATCATAGTCAATTAACAATAATTAACCATTTCAAATTCAAAATTATACAAAACATTATATTTTTCGTTAAGTAGATAGAATAGAATTGTTAACATGTACAAAAGTTCATTCTTCCAAAAATAAGATAAATATTATTTTTTCTTGTTAAAACTTTCATTTCAAATTAGTATTGCTACAACAGTAGTTAAATGGTAGCATACTCCATATTAAAGATGTTGATTACAAAAGCTTTTATAAAAAGAAAAAAATTAATTCTAAACAATTTATTAATTAGAATTTTTATTTTCGTCATTGTACATGAAACTTATCTTATTAACTTGTGGTGGCTGATGATACGAACAGGTTATTTATAATTAGGTCAGTAGTGTGGTCTGTTTAAAAAACCAGCTGATATTTCAAAACATTTATAAAAAATTTGTATAGGGTGCCAATTTAAATACAAGCCGGCCTCATATCTGTGGAACTGTAAAAGATAATTAAAATTTCTCAAAACCGTTTCTAGAACGTGGAGGGGGAACCAATATGGCCAACATGAGGATCTTTTGCAACCAATCCAATAGGCTCTAGCGACTCCGAACCTATTTTTTTAGTTATAAGACCTCACTTGTGGTACCGCATTCGAAATATAATTTTAATTTATCGATTATCATTTGAATAGTACGAAAAATAAATTTCAGTAAGTTAAAATGTATTTTCTCTTTGAAATAAAATCGTAAGAAATGACAATCTTTAAATCGAAGGATACAAAATATTTAATCAATTTATTCCATTGAGTAATGGAGACACAGCAACAATCTCTATCATGAAATCTGCAGTGTGGCTTTTTGTATACCTTAGGCTCGTAGGTAGTCAGTGTCTCAGTAGCAGTCGCTAAGTGTAAGTCAGTCAAACAACAATAGATTTGATTGTTGTTAGCATTGTAGAACCCCTACACATAACGTTGTGGTATCACACATATGTATGCGAGCCCGGTCACATTACTGCAACCTCTATGTTCGCATACGCACACATACACAGTTTAGCGCGCCAATACAAAGTAAACACCGTGCACGTATATAACATATTTTCTATCTCTTACTGGTTACATTGATTCCAGTAGTGGAGAGATACGTATTGTACCTCTGTCGTTTGTGATTTATTTATTAATTTTATAAATGTCAAATTACGTATTATTTGCCAAATCAGTTTATTTTTACAAATTACAAAATCAAAATTCCAAATCAGGCCTGGTTTGTTTTTAAATTGACACCTTGTTTGTTTATATTACAAATTTGTATGTGTGTGGCTGTGTATTTATATGTAGCCTCAATTAAATTAGGCTGGTCGTCCATTGGTTTCGGACAACTGCGAAATTCGATTCACAAGAAGGGGTCCAGGTATGGTCGTCACTGATTTCGATCAAATTTCGTCTACTAGTAGAGCATAATATCTATATCAAAAATCTAAAAAATTAAGGTCCACCTCTCAAAAATAAACAAAATATTTCAATTTAAAGTTTAAACAATTTTTTAATATATATATATATATATATATATATATATATATATATATATATATATATATATATATATATATATATATATATATATATATATATATATATATATATAGGGTGTAAAGTAAATAAGTTTCATAATTTGTAGGAGAGAAAGGTCTCAGTCTACTAATTAAGTATTGCTAGTTAAATTTTACCGATCAAGTTTCATTTCAGAAATTTTCGATTGTCAAAAACGTGTTAAAAAATGGCCCGTAGAAAAAAAACTTAATCAGGCTCTGATTACTTATCATTTTTTTCCTTTGCTTTTTTGAATGTAAATTTTTTTGTCAACAAAATATTTTTACCTGTTTGTTTACGAAATCTTTTGAAAATAGTTATACAGTAGTGTCCATAAAAATTTGAACATAATTTTTAATGAGACAATTTACGTCATATGTCAAATAGATCGATTTCGTCAAATCTCATTAAATTATTTGGAAATTTAACAAAGTTCTCTAGATATTTATTTTCTCCAATACCAATAATACGAACCCTTACCGAAAAAAAAATTGACCACCCCAATTTTGAGAAAAACGATTTCAAAGTTTTGTAATTTTAACACGGGTTCTTATGGGAAAATTCTATTTTTTTAGAATAAAATGAAAACGTGTCAAAGGAATTTGATAAAAATTGAAGATGTTATTTAATACAAAGTTACAAACCATATTTAATAAGAAATAAAAATTATTGACCACGCCGATTTTGAAATATAATTTAAAAACATAATTTTACTACGTTTTTACAACGTTTTTTCAACAATTCTTTTAAATTGCTACAACATAAGCGCGCGGAAATACAAAAAAACAAGTGGTATACAAATATAATAACTGAAGAATATCAATACATTATTTAATTTTTGATAAAATAAAGTTTTTTTTGCTGAGAGCTGACTATCTCAGAGCAAGTACGTTAAGTTGAAGTATTTATGAATTATGACACAACAATTAAATTTTAAAACATTTCTAAAATATACAATTGGTTTGTTATTCACGCACATACACATACTTTTAATTTTAATACTTTGATTTAAAGAAATTATAAATCGCTAATTTATTTTCACACAGTTATGCAACAGTTTAAAACAGCTTAGACCAGTACCTGTATTGTTAAAAAAATAACGAAGAATGTACTGTTTTATTATTGATAAAATGATAGATAACAAAATAATACGAATACCAATCGGCAATCATACACATACAACTAAAAATACATATTCATACTTATGTTATAAAATAAATAGGTTACTGGTGTTTCCAAAACACATAAATATATCCAGTTTGACAGGTCATAATATATTATGTTTATGGCTTTTTGAAAAATAATTTTCAAAGATTAGGGTTCCGAAGAACTCTGGAAGGTCTTATAATTTTTTGATTGTAACATTTTCAAAAAAACCACGCCTTTGGATGTATGAACACGAAATTTTGCAAATATAATACATGCATCTCAATTAACCGTCAGTAAAACAATTTCTTTCTTAATTTCTTATGGTACCTATCTTCCGTATTTAAAGCTCGGCATAAACAATTTTAGTACACTCAATAAGTGAAATTTTACGTCAAAGTATATTCTGATATTAGATAACATTTCCAAAAATTCAAATCAAAATTATTAAGAGAAATGCTGAAAAATTTTTTTCGTAAATTCCTTCAAAAATAATTATATGTATACTGTTTACAGCATATCATTAGAAAAATCTTTTAAAATCAAGTTAAGGTTCTTTTAACAACTTTTTATACCTCGTTTCAGAAATATTGTATTTCAAAGTCCATGTGGTTTGTAAGGAATCCAATTACCACTTAATTGACCCTTAAGTAACACAAGTACAAATATATTTATTTATTTTCACAGTAAACCGTAAAAAAATATGCGATGCGATGTATTTTATCCCCAAAAATACAAAAACGCAAATAACTCAGGAACTCGGCTTAATGTGTGTTAAATACGCACTTGGCCAACTCCTTGATTATCGATGGTTGATGAGGTTGATGATATCATGATTGTCTGTGAATCCCCAAGTACATACATATGTATGTCTGTAATTGTTTATTTAAAAAAAAATGTTTTGACGATTTTAACACACTGGGAACTGAAAAGGAATACATATTTATCAATTTGAATGAATCAATAGATAAGGTAAATGACCCAAAATCTGACAGTGTCTTAAAATCAAACGTTTATATTATTTTAAAGAATTTAAAACAATTCTGCTTTTAAAACGTTCGTTTTGTATATCAGAGATATCTATGAACATTAGGTAATACTACCTTTTGTATATTTCGATTTATTTTTAACAAATATTGTACTAAAATTAATGATCAATTAGTTATTTTGCGAAATATACAACAAAACAGTATTGATTTTTATATTAGCAGAAATTGGAAAAGTACATTATTAACTAATATGTACGTGTAATAAATAAAGCAATTTTTCAATAAATTATACTTAAATGCATCTTTATCAATTTTTTTTTCTTTTTTATTTGAGCTAAAGCGTTTATAGTCAAAATTATGGACACTGTTGAATTTAAAAACACGAAAATAAGTTCACAAAGGTATTGAATTTAGAGCTAAGTTCTTATGGTAGATGTCGAAATTATGTGTCATTTCAGTAGTACAAAAATTCTTATTTTTGTATTTTATCTTTCTATTTTTCCTAAGTGATAATTTATCTAAAGTAAAAATTTTGGTCTGGTTGTTGACAAAAGACTTTGAGCCTTTCCAACGAATTTTAAATTATTCTAGGAAAATATGTTTTCTTCCTAAAGTGTCGGAATTTGGGACATTTACCTTACTGTATATTTGCTTACATACATAATTATGTATGTTTATAGTATCTCTTATTAAATTATTTTAATATTTTATTATTTATTTATTATTGTTACTCTTATTTTGATGTGTGTCGCAGGTACATAAATTATTATTTAAATGTGTTTTGTTTCAGCTTGTTGGTATAACAGAACAAATTTGGTAAAATAATTTTACAATAATGATAATTAATGCCGAAGTTTGGAATTCTCTGTTACAGTTTTCCGCTAAAGTTACTCACTTATGAATAAAAATTCACTTTTTAATCTGTGTTGTGTACCAACAATATTAACAACAATGTTTTATGACAGTTAAAGGAAAGTTTTTATTTTGGTTTGTTTAAAAATTCAAGTGTAATTTTTAATTAAATTAATACTTGTAATTAAAGTAATGCAACTAAATATTTGTAATTAAAGAAATGCAACAATACCAGAGTTACGGTTCTTGCAATATTCATAACGTCCTGTGAAATAAAAACCTACAAAAATATTTCAAACATATTTTAACCAAAAATCCCAAAAATTATGAAAAACAGTGTTCGGTTTTTTTTTTTTTTACTATACAGTACCTAATCAATTCAAAAGTCGGCAGATGTTTACATGTTGTCGTAAAATAAAAAAAAAATTATTTTTATTTTTAAAAAATTTTTATTATACAGGGTGCGAATAATTTTATTTTGGTCAGAGGCGTATTCAGAGATATTCATATTAAACGATGAGCTGGCTGGGATGCGATTTTCTCAGATAGCGAATTCCGAAAAAATTTTTATGTCTTCGGCAATATAAACCATCTCTCAAAAGGATGAAACTTATTTACTTTACACCCTGTATATATATATATATATATATATATATATATATATATATATATATATATATATATATATATATATATATATATTATACCTGGTATTAAATGGCATTGATAAGAACGTAAGAACATATATATATATATATATATATATATATATATATATATATATATATATATATATATATACATATATATATATATATATATATATATATATATATATGTAGGTATACCTATGTATGTATATATGTAGGTATATATATATATATATATATATATATATATATATATATATATATATATATATATATATATATATATATATATATACTTTTTTATGAATTAACAAGAAATACAAGTTAGTAATAAGTATAATACATACCTAATATATGTATACTATTTCTTTGATAATAATAAAATTTTTATTTTCTGAATTTATGAATTTTTACATTTTTTAGGGTGGTACATAATACATATCATATAAACATACAAAACATAAGTTTAAATGGCATCTACTACAAAGAATTAAGAATTTTTTGCAACAAATTATATTTTCATAGCATAATTTTAGCAATATACATTATAAATTTAAAAAAAAATATTAAAATTAAAAAAAAATTCAACCTCTGAACTGGGATTTGAACCCAGTACCAAAGCACCAGACGCGTTAACACTGAGCTATTTGACGTTCTTGTCAATGCCACTTAATAACAGGTATATATATTATATTATAAAATTGTTTAAACTTTATATTGAAATATTTTTTTTTTATTTTTGAAAGGTGGACCTTAATTTTTTAGATTTTTGATATAGGTATTATGCTCTACTAGTAGACGAAATTTGATCGAAATCGGTGACGACCATACCTGGACCCCTCCTTGTCAGATGATTACGCACGTTTGTCGTTCGTCCGAAATGATATGTCTTCTGTCCGTCCACTAGCCCAATATTCGTCAGATTTTTCTTTTTAATTTTTTTTCTCAAATTATATGTATATGCTATAAAAATACGTAAAAAAACAGTTTATGGAACGTAATATGTAAGGGTACACAGTTATAATTGTAATTTACCTTCAGCTTTATTTTAATAAAAATAAAAATCTCATGAAACGGACTTCTTCACGCGAAAAATCACGTTGCAATTATACGCACGGAAACGGACGAACGAGACGCTTTCAGTGGACGAGAATTTATAGCTTCACAGCTGTTTAGACCGTTCGTCCGTTTTCATGCGTATTCGTCCGAATTAAATTTCGCACGTTTCCGCATCAAATGGACGACCAGCCTTATTCAATATCATGTCATCCTATTATGTGTGTGATTGACGATTAAATTTAAGTACAACTCAACCAACATAAGCTCGCCGGACGCCGGTCAAGGTTGTATGCGCAGTAGACAAACACCACGTGTTTTAGAACGTATTCTGTTTTCAAAGTTAAAACATCGGTATAGTGCCTTACAAAAATAAAATATAACGTATACACATAATTTTTATATACAAAGTCAATAATTAATTTAAATTTAAACTAAATATTATTTTAAAATGATGAAAAATACCCCTGTCGCAGCACCTGCATAACATAGCGAATTTCCAGAGATTGGACACTGACGGATTTCATATAACAACCTGTAATGATCAATAATGAAAAAGACGACAACACCCGCAAAGAAAGTGATATAATCACCACATTAATATTATCAAAAAATCATGACAAAGAAAAAGAAAAATATTAATTGAATAAAAATCAAAAATGGTCAAGTTTTACTAGTTTCGACATATTTAAATAGTCATCATCAGAAACAGCAGACCTCAGAAATCGCAGTCTTCAAAAATTCACCATTTCAGAAAATGTTGAGAAAAAATTGTCAGAAATGAGAAGAAAAATTAATTGACATGTCTAATGTGAAAAAACAAAAAACCAAAAAACCCAACCCATCATAATAACACTGAATAGATAAAAACACAGTTACTTAAATTTTACTTTAAATTATTAAAAAATTTTTATAAATCAGATGTGGACACAAAGAAATAAGAGAATTTACCACGCCCAAAAAAGATACAATAAGTATCTAAAATATTTAGAATTTAAAAATTTTTTAACAAATATTGAAAGAATTTTTTTGAAAAAAGATTAACATTTTAAATAAAAATGCAAAAAACCGTTGAAATGATAAAAAACGAATTGTAGTTTCGATGAAAAACAATGATAAAACACATTTTAAATCAAATATCACTAATACATGAATTATATAATTCGAGACACAAAAGAATTTTAATAAAAATTATCATTACGAGAAAATATGTATCACAACTTTAATTAAATTAAATATACTGAAATTGAACGAAAGAACAAATGTTGTAATGAACACCCTGTATTTCTTTAATCGGTACATTTGCAGATGTGTAATTAATTTAAGACGCAAAAACCGAAACCGCTTCTTGGAAACAAAATGTCTTTAAAACAAGAAATGAAATACAAAATCAATAACGGAAATGTTAGTCTGGATTACTCGCTGATTGAAACCGTAAATTAAGTTTATATTAACCGTGTACTCATTTAAGTATCGTAATGATGTGTATTAATTCGATGAACGAAATTACCTTGAATTAATTGTCTTAAGCGTTAAAAAAATGTCACGTAGACGTGCCAAAGGCACAGAATAAGTTTAGAGTTATTGATTCACAAAAAGAGAGTTTAGTTCCATCCGCCCCAGAGCAAAGTTCAAAGTCTTGGTCTGTCCGTCAGTATTGTTGAATAATAATAATTACTACTCAAAAGGGGTGCATTGTTAAAGTTGAAAATAATATAATTTATTGTTGAGCAGTGAATTTTCTGTAATTTGTGTAAATCAAAGTGCCAGTTTTTCAACCTTCAAAAAGAAAGACGTTTTGCAATTGCCGAAATCTACTAATGTAAGTAAAATTTCAATTATTCATAATTGTATGTATTTTCATTTATTTATTCATTTATTTTTTTTTTTGCTTATAAAATATTCAGTTATTCTGGATTAACTTTATGAATTGTTCCACTTGTATTTAAAAGAAAGCAATATTAATTCCAAAATTTTATGTGAGATGTTTCAATTATTATTAACAGCTTTGTTGAGAAAAGTATAAAATTGTCTTAAACATCATTACCGAATAAACACATATTTTTTTTTGTAAGTTAAACACTTCAGTTTATTTTGAGTAAACCCCTTTTCAACCAAACTCATCCCCATTGAAAAATTTAAATATATTACAATGTAATTCAAATTGAGTAATCGATAAGAACAACTAAAATCGATCACGCATGAGCCGTATCATGTCCAATGACGTGTTAAAATCAAACAACTGATTTATTTCATTCAGATTAGGGTTGTCCAGGTACACCTCTTCAGCTATTCTTAGGGTTTCCAAAAAATTCATAAAACTACTTTTCGTACAAATATGTAAAACTTCAAAATCAGATTCAACATTGAAATCGTATATATATATATATATATATATATATATATATATATATATATATATATATATATATATATATAAGGACAGTCTATATATATATATATGTCTATATATATATATATATATATATATATATATATATATATATATATATATATATATATATATAAATTTTAGCGAATATTATTTTCGGTTTCTAGGGACCTCAAAACAAATTTCTGCCATGGTCCCGGGCTCAGGTCGCGTTATGACAGTGGCTGTAATAGCTGAATTCCATTCTGGAAATTCGCTAAAATTTATAAGAATAATTCACATAAATCACGAAAATTTTTTTGTTCTGTAGATGATAATACAATGAGTGACATACAATTTTTTCGTTATTACAACAAAAATATTTTAATCTGACATGTACCCAAAATGGTAATAATTTTCAGTAGGTAAATTATAACTTGAAATTATCGTAGTTAAAATCAATAAATAAGTTATCTTTTATTTTTGTTGTGGATTGTACTTTTATGTACATACGTTATATGTTTCATTCTTGTTAATAATTTGTTGTCGCACTCCTTCATCTGCGTCCTGCGCACAGATGAGACAGATCAAGCCTACGTACCAAAAAGTGTGATTCGAAAGTTGCAATAAATAGCAATTGATACTGCTGACTGGTTAGTCGTCCATCGACTCTACAAGCGTACACTTGCATTGTTAAGTTGTGGCCACAGTGGTGGCTGTTCATTGTTACATTATTAGTAGCAGGTACATGCATAGGGTTGTTCGACTATACGTATGCATTCCCACCTCGGACCACCGCTGCATACATACAGAGTATTAACACACACAAACATCCACTACCTTACACAAACAACAATTACACAAACGTTTAAAAAATTTAAATATTAATGGACAACATACACCACGTACACACTAGAATAGAACCGAGGCACGAATTCCTTTGATGTACCGACTCGATGTGGCTCGCCGTTGCCTCACCTCGTAGACGTATACACTTGAGCAAGTGTACGTCCTCGGCTTGCCTCATGTGCATTCGTGCTCACGTGTGTACCCGGCTTTAGGTTGGTTAGGCTGTATGTACAAGTTAAAACTCAACGTGCTTCTTGGATTTTCATAAAATGTATAGCTTGTTTATTTCTACTTGGCGGCTGGACTTTGAACCTCACGCATATCTGTATATGTGTTAGTGTGTATCAGCATATCTACAGAATGTAAGTACACAAATACTACCACAATACTACAACACTACTTACACGAATAGGTTTCTGCGCCGATTCTGTGACCCGCCAAGTTAAAATAAACAAGCTGTACATATTTATTTATTTACTTAACACACACACACACAGAGAGAGAGAGAGAGAGAGATAGAGAGAGACGTACATTTATAATGGATTTATGTATTTATTATACATACTATACCTTTTTTTGTTAATATTACAGATCAATGATGTAATATACATTACAGATAAAGTCCATAATTGCAGTTAGACTGGTGGACATTTCAGAATTTTACGTTAATAATAATTGATTAGAATTTTCTGTTGCAAATTTCCGCTAAAGTTACTCAAATTATAAATAAAAATTCACTTTCTGACGATTTTAAATACATTTTGTTTGTAGTATAATTTGCCTTTTTCCAAATCTGTCTTTACAAACTTTTAACTTTTGAAAATCATTTAAAAATTAATTTTTGATCTTAGTGAGAAAATGAGAGAGAAAAAATAAACCGTCATCAGACATTGGCTGTGTTTGAGCAGAGAAAAATTCTTTAAAGCGCTTCAAGCCGCTTCATATTCTGACTAATTTTCTGGACAGAAATCAAGTGACACGTAGTTCTATCTTACACCAAATTTAAATTTTAGTGCGATAAATTACAAAATTCTGCCATATTGTTGTTTACTCTGATGGTTCTTCAATAATATGACCTATGTTATCTATGATGCATAAAATATAAAAAAAAATTTTCCCATGAATAACCCTTACTGAGGTTTTTTTGTTTAAATATCTACGACGACATTTTGCTTTTTGGTGCTTTGTTTTTCTTAGTAAATCACCATTTTACTTTAAAGCGCTTTAAAGAATCTTTTTTGCTTGAATGCAGCCACTGTTATTAATTTGTGTTTATTGTCTCATGTACTTTATTTGCGAAACTATTGGATATAGAACACACTGTACAGAATTCAGTAAAACGGATACATATTTAGTTTTTGTAGATATGTAGTGAATGAAATAAAATTGGGTACCAAAGTATTAATGTACCAACAATTAAAAATTCGTGTTTTATGACAGTTAAAATGGTTAAAATAAATTTTTTTAATTTTTGAAACTAATGGCAGTTTTTTTGTGTAACTTTTCGTTGTTTTGTTGTGTTCTTTTTTTGGTTTGTTTGACAATTCAGGTATAGTTTTAAATGTAATTTTCTATTAATTAATAGCAAATTATAATGCAGCAGTTATTAGTTTATAATGCAACAACGTTTTATACTATTATAAGAGTTATGGTTTTTACAATATTCATAATGTCCTGTGATATAAAAAAACTACAAAATTGTAAAAAGTATAAAAATATTTCAAAAACATATTTTAATCAGATTTTATGAAAAATTGTGTTCGCTTTTTTTTGTACGATATAGTACATATCAATTCAACAACCTGCAGATGTTTAGTATTGTTTACCCATGGTAAAATAATTTTTTTTTTAATTTTTTATTGTACAGCGTGTGGATAATTGTAGTTTAGTCAGAGACGAATTCAAAGAAATTTATGTTAAACGATGAGCTGGCTGGGATGTGATTTTCTTAGAAAGCGAATTCCAAAAAAGTTTTCATGTCTTCGACAATTTTACACCGAGATAAACCATCTCTCAAAAGGATGAAACTTATTTATTTTACACCCTGTATATACCGTGCGAGTTTTCTGAGAGTTGCCATTTTAATTACTGCCAAACCGTTGACTTAATCGAAAAATTGTTCAAATAAAAGTTGTACATATCGATGGGGGCAACCAATTGCTATAATCAGGAGCTTTATAGTTCTTATGGTTTTCGAGCTATGATACAAACTTACCTTTTTTAAATGGAATAGTATACTTATTTGTTGATAAAAATTATTCAATAAAGCAACAAAAACAAAAAATAAAAAAAATAAAAATTTTTATCTAAAGTTTTTTTTTTCAAATTTTACAACTTTCGCGCTTAAAAGTGATTTATTTAAGTGAATTTTGGTGAGTTTAAGGGCGCCTAGTTCAAACAAGCCTCATAATTACGAAAAGTAGCTAAGCGGTAATTGTATTTATGCTACATAGATGGCTTTATCGTATAGGTTTACCTAGAATCCCTATAATAAATAGAATCATGACATGTCATCCATTTTCTTTCCAAAACAGAGCAGAAAGCTTCGAAATTAATTATCACATGTTTGTGTAAATATTTTTGAGCACATAATTATTGTTAATAGGTTATGAATTTATGAACAATTAAAAAAATTTAATTTAATTATTCTTTCTAGGTTAAACTAATTGGTTTTGTTAAATATTTTTTAACTTACTTTCAATTTTAATTTTAAATATTATCGAGTGCCTGTGAGACACTACTACGTATGACAAACTTTTGTTTGCATTTCAACACACGCAGTACTGATATGTTCACTTATCGTTCAGCTAAACTGAAACTTTAAGCACTCGATTTCCTTGGTATAGTATGACCAAAAACCACATGCAAATTAAAAATCACAAAGTGATTGAAAATAGTATCCGGATCGGCCGGGAATCGAACCCAGGATCTCCTGGTAACTAGCCAGGCGTGCTAACCTCTACACCAACGATCCTATGCTCGGCAAGCGGCCGAGCCGGACATCCATTCAATCACCTATGTGCATTAGTACTCTCTCTGATTCGAGAAACAGTTACAATTTTAATTTCAAATATTATCGAGTGCCTGTGAAACACTACTACGTATGACCAACTTTTGTTTGCATTTCAACACACGCAGTACTGATTAGTGGTGGAGAACTATCGATAGCACTATCGATAACTATCGATAGTTTTAACTATCGAAAACTATCGATATTTTTACATTAAATGAGTAAATTCTTATGT
Organism: Brachynemurus nebulosus; assembly: GCA_035578155.1. Lineage (NCBI taxonomy): Eukaryota > Metazoa > Arthropoda > Insecta > Neuroptera > Myrmeleontidae > Brachynemurus > Brachynemurus nebulosus. Next base: position 67,102,646 of record JAPWDM010000004.1, on the reverse strand, counting down.
ATTTTATAACACGATATCGCGTGACTAGCGATATAGTAATCATGGTATTTATAAGGTAGGTACATATTTAAAAAAAATACATGCTTAGATGTTTATAGCATAAGTAAGTAGCAATTTTTTTTAGCTGAGTGCATAATATAATTGTAATATTAAATTTCGTCAGAGAATATGTAGCATTAAAAAATATACAGAGTGATACATTTTTGTAAAATTTACGAGTATATATGGTGTACCATAATTGAGGAGCGTTTTCTCAAAGCAATACAACAAACAAAAAATTAAATTTCATTTTTTTGCTGTTTCGTACACTCTTTCTATAGCTAAACACGGTGGTACTAACGAATTTTCTGAAAACAATACATAAACCATTCAAATAGTATTGCAAAATTTCTTAGTTTTTTCAAAGTGATACACCTACGAAGAACAAATTTTCTCAAAATGATACATCAAACGTAACTAGATTCTTATTATATCATTGTTATCCTTTTTATTAAAATCGCGTGCTTATTGCATTAGTATTTACATTAGTTTAACTGATTGCGTAACGAAGAAAGCACGCATGCCAGCAAAATCAACCTCTTCCAAAATTAAGTGTTGGAGGGTATTTTACTCTCGTCAAACCTGGCTGTATAATTTTTGTGTAATGCAACATAAAACTAAAACTAAACAAACCAAGGAAGACATAAAGCTTTATGTTTGGTTAGAAAATCAAGGAGGCCGTGGAGCTAATGAGATAGTTTCAGCACTTCAACATTATTTGCAAAAATTAAAAGAGGTATGCCTTAGAGAAAAGATATTTGAAGCTTGAACTGTATTCCGATTCTTGTAGCAGTCAAAATAAGAACTTCGTCATGCTAACAATGCTAGCAAATTTCATGGCTTCTAACAAGGTTTTTAATAAGCTGTGCCACATTTTCCTTATTCGAGGCCATAGCCTTATGCCTCCTGACAAAAACAAATTTCTGCCATAGTCCCGGGCTCAAGTCGCGTCATGACAGTGGCTGTAATATCTGAATTCCATTCTGGAAATTCGCTAAAACCAAAATTGTACTATCTTTATCATTTTCAAAAAATGGGCCATATGTCAGTCGTGGGCCATACACTAAAAACCGAAAACAATCTAATCAACCCCTTCACGATACGGTTTCAAACGGACACATTGGGTTCGTACAATACATTGGGTATTTGGCAGAGTTGAAAAAGAGTATCGTCAACATGAAGTAATTGTATCGCCAAAAGAATACTATTCAATTTTAAATAAACATGGCCATGTTAACGAAATGGGGTAAAGATTGGGTCACTTATGACATGAAAACAAAAGCCAAAAAAATGATTAAGGCAAAACTTCCATTTAAAATATCTCAAACACGGATAATACACTCTACTGTAATCGGATCTCGAGCTTTAAAGAATATTGAAGTTGCAGTTCAGGATGAATATTCTGTTGCGCCTGTGACTGTTGAAAACCCACTTAAATTTTGTGATATTTCTGATGACTTTGATGCTCAGGTATTTTATGCAGATGTTCTCCAGTGTTCTGGCCCCGAAAATGACAATATTTGACGTACCTATGACGATGAAGAACCTGTAATATAATATGCCTCGCAATTTAGACGAACTGTATGTTTTTATCAAAGCGAGACATCAACAGTAGATGTATCAAATTTGAAAAAACTCGTAATTTTGTGATCTCCTTATTTCAGTAAACTTGACTTGATTATTGATTTTTGTGTAAGTTAATAGTAAGTTAATAAAATAACTACCAAATTAATCGGTATTTTCATTAAACTACCTTACCTAGTAAGTAATAAATAAATAAAATTGTTTATTGAAAAAAAATATTATAGTAAGATGTATCGTTTTGTGAAAACACTCCTCAATTGTAAATGGAATTTTTATATATACATCAAGTTTAAGGTATAATATCAAAAATTAGTTTGATTTCTTTTTAGGGATCGTTGTAAATCAAAAGATCGGTTTTTTTTCTTTAAATTTTTTTTTTATTAAGTATAGTTTTAAACAAAAATAGGTACACAATGATCACTTTTTTAACTTGTAAAATTTATAATTATATTCCGATAATTATAGGCCGACTCGTGTATTAAAACAGTGAAAAATTATTCAACAAACACCATTGAATTTATTGAGGTGGTTTGTAGACTTTTCAAGCTCAATTATAGACGAAATATTAGGAATATTGAGATATCGGAATATTTCTGTTGTATGGAATTTACGTATCATTACATCAATTTTCTTCAATGTTCTTCAATGCAGTTTTCTTCAATACAGAATTAAGAGAACTAAGTAAAGCGAAGCGTCGAGAGGAAATTATTAAACAAATTATCGACAACTCGAAATGCTATATGATGAATACGAACGATTTCCACAATACATGGATTCCATTGTTGGCAATAATTAATTGTTAACACAACAATTGAAAATTTACAAATTTCAAGAAGATCCAACGTTTTGAATTGCGATTTCAAGAAGATCCAATGTTTTTTTGAATTCTAGTTTATGAGTTAGTCCGTTTGGTCCATTATTTATGATACCCAGTTTTGGATTGCTTTGCAACCATGCCAGCATCTGCTCGTTCAAATTGTCAAATCTCGCCGGCAATGATATGTATCCAATTTCTAATTCCAATATTGTCTTCATTTTTGATGAATCGAATTTTGATGGCAACTGACTGGCTCCCATTATTTTATATACTTTTCCAATTTCCATATCAGAAAGTTTAATCCATCGTTTAACAGCGTCAAGATGATTCAATTCATTCACAAAATTTCCAGCCATTTTTTGAATTAAGTCTCTGTTCCCAGATGAAGCACCAGTAGTAATGGATTCCATTGTTGGCAATAATTAATTGTTAACACAACAATTGAAAATTCACAACAATAAGATTTAATGTTTTTTCACTAAAGTTTCGAACAAAATTGTAACTGAAGAAATTCTGTCGTGCCCTTTTATAGCAGAAAGATAGCCTGATGACGTCATTTATCACACTTTATGTAGCCATGCAGGTTAAAACCTGTTTTCAGATAAAAATATAGAATCATATGATAAAAATCATTTTTGCATATTAGACAGAAGTCTTCGCTATTTGATATCAGCATTCCTTCTAATGACGTCAGCTGACAATTTATACAAGTTTAAACCTGTTTTCAGATAAAAATATACAATCATATGATAAAATTCATTTTTGCATATTAGAGAGAAATCTTCGCTATTTGATATCAGTTTACCTTTAGTGACGTCAGCTGACAGTTTAAACCTGTTTTCAGATAAAAATATAAAATTATGAAAGCAAGGCCATCTTTTAATGGCTAGTTTAACTATCAAAAAAAAGGTTTTCGATGCCATCTATTGACAATTTTTCAAACTTACACACAGGAATCCAGACTAGCAGCGCCATCTAGTAGCGAATTCACAGGCTCGAAGGTGGCTGCGCCATCTAGTAGCGAATTCACAGGCTCGAAGGTGGTTGCGCCATCTATTAGGGAATTTACAGGGCTCGCAGGTGGCTGCGCCATCTATTAGGGAATTCTTAGGTTAGAAAAAAATTTGTTAGGTTACACCAAATTTCCTTAGGTTCTGTTAGGTTGGATCAAGTTCCGCTGGGTTCACTTAGGTTGGACAAAATTTCACTAGATGTCGTTAGGTTGGAGACCAAATTTTGCTCCACCCACCGCCGGAGGCTTCTAGAACCGCCTCAGTAGTTTACCACCTGCCGAGGTCACTCAAAAAGTCGGATGGTGGGATGGTGGTTTTCAAACCGGCCAATCCTTACTACTATATATATATATATATATATATATATATATATATATATATATATATATATACTGTGTGAGTTTTTCGAGAGTTCCCAAATAAGAGTTGTAGATATAGACGGGGGTAACCGATTGCTATAGTCAGGAGCTTTATAGCTCTTATGGTTTTCGAGCTATGATACAAACTTATAAATTTTTAAATGAGACTATATATTAATTTTTCGATAAAACTGATCTAATGCATTAATTAACAACATAAATGAGCAAAAAAATTTTTTTACCCAAGTTTAATTCTTTAATTTTTCTTTATCAGTTAGGCGATAAAAATATGATTAGTATTTAAAGTAACTTAATTTAAAAATAATTTGAAGTATTTCATTAATTTACTGAAAAATATATTTATTTTTTTATTTATTTATAGAACGACAGGTGGTCATCTTACTAAAATTATTAAGTTTGCTACAAATGAATAAAAATTACGTTAAACCATACTGAAATAATAATATTTTTACGTAAATTTCTGCCTGATTGATAATACAGTTATGATTAGAACGTATAAACATAGCATTCTAATCTTAAATAATTTTGCATATTCATTTTCTTTTTGTTAAAAAAAATAGCTATTTATGCAACAAGTACATAATGAAGATCTTTATGAACGAGCCGTGTTTATGGCTGAGCGAGCTTGCGAGCGAGGCCAATAAAAAAAGGCGAGTTCATAAAGTCAAATTATGTACAAGTTGCATACAAAGCTTTATGTACGACTGCTAAAATTCCTAAATATCGATAAAAATCGAATTTATAAACCTGGCGTCTACACTTTAAATCAAAAAATTATTCTATAATATAGTTGGCATAGAAAAATTTATTATATGTTAAAGCATGCTTTGGTTGTGATTATCTCTCATCTGATGTTAATACTGCGACATTTTTAGAAGATTTCTCAATAAAAGTTACTAATATTTAAAGACGTGAGGAAGAAATTGCCTGGAATAAATATTAATAGTAGTTCAGATTGTGTAATTAATATTAATTATATAAATATTTGTAAATATGGTATACAAAATAATATTTAAAGTTAGTGTGTTTTTTGTTTATTGTAAAAATGAAGACAAAATTTATCAAGTAAATTATTCTTTATGGCACTTGTGCTTTTTGCTTTTCATTATGCAACTAGTGCCAAAAAGTACTACTTTTCATATCTCTTAGCAATGCAATAAAATAGGCTTTTATGATTCAGTCGTACATAAAATTATTTTGACATATTTTGTCATTTCGTTTTGGAAATATTACAAAATTTTAATGCGAATAATTTAAAAAGAGTTAAATTACGTTAAGTTACAGTTTTTCAAAACAGTGTAATAAAATTTTTACATTTTACATAAGTACTTACAACAATTGTATTAGAAAAGTTATTAACGGGTAAATTTTTTATTTTTTTCACTAATTTATTATTTTCTTTTAGAATTTTATTCTTTACGGAAGAAAATCTTCGTCGTCTAATTCGCTTCGAGCCAAAAGCATAGCGGCGTATATCAAATGATTATTTAATATTTACAATTTATCAATTTTACTATTATAAATGAATGGAAAATATATTAAAAAACAGAAATTTGTTTAATAAAAGCCATACATCTGCTCAATTTACCTCAAAAATATTTGAAAATAAAATATTTTTCAATAATTAACCAAGAAAAGGCATAAGAGGTAATTTTTATGATATTTTTTTGAAAATTTCAACATAAAATGACGTTTGATAGTAGGCTTATAAATAATTTTTTTATATTCTTTTGTAGAATCTGGTAAATAGATATTGTAATAAGTACTCGCCTTAAAAAAATCAAACAAGTATTTAAAAAAAAAATACTTTTTCTTAAAGAAAATATTAAAATTATGTACAAATGCCATCCTGATAAACTGACATATTTGTCCACCTTGAGTGCTGTAGTCGATTTTTGTATCCTCTCCAGGCAAAAGCTCACGGCGAATGCATATTTTTAAAATATCCTTTTGAATTTTGTAACTCAATCATAACAAATAAAATCTCCGTAAAAAAATGTAATTGACCTGTTTTTTATCAATTTTCTAGCATTAAGTCTAGAAATAGTTAACTAAAGGGGGATTGTGTCATTTTAATGTAATTTTAACAGTTTTCAAAAGAAAGTTTCGATTTTAACAATAAAAAAATTTAAAAAAGTGTTTTAGTTCTGCCAGGATTTCCAAAAAGGGACTGAAATGTTTTCTTACAATTCCGGGACTAAAAGACATGATTTAGTCCCTCATAATAGGGAATAAAGTGCCACTTTTAGTCCCAAAAAATTATTTTCCTGCCGCTTTTAAGGCAATCAGCAAACATAATTTATAGAATGGCACCAGTTAGTAAGTTTAATTTATAGACCGCAGCACTTTAATTCAATTATTATTTAAATAGCGTTGCCAGGCAATTAATTATTACTGATAAATTAATTTAAATTTATTATCTAGACATTTCCATTAAGGGTTAATTCAGAAGTCGATCTCACATCCTTTTGTCCGGAAATTTGGTCTGCTATATCTATTTATTATTAATTGAATTTTCAACATAGCCTTTTGCCATTGTCGAAGATTTCCACCCCCCATCTCGTTTGACAATGTCGATGTTTGCCGCCGAATCTGCTAATAAAGATGCAGATGTACGCCTGAAACAATGCCCAGTGTATGAGGATGGATTCTCCAATTTTAGAAACGTGGCTACATTTTGAGGCAGTTTGGTCCATTTCACTTAAATTTAACCATGCTGCATCACTTATGAATTTAAATAATTTCCGTTTCCGTGGCTTTACTCTTTCATTATTGCACTTACGTGAGTTTTAAAGTTGTTTTTAGAAAAGAATAGAAGATTGATTTGTTTTGAATATAAGAATTATTTAATTTTTTAACTTTGACTCATGATCAATTGTATTTGAAACAGGGTATAACTAAAATAGAAGAACCCATGTCAACTACATCGTTGGTTGATAAATTTACTAATTCATTTCCTCGACACGGTCCAGCCACACCAAAAGTTAGTGCAACCAAAAAGTGGTTTGTTATAGGTAAACATTTTTGTAAACACATAAATACTTTTGTTAGTTGCTTACTTTCGTCATTAAATATTTATCATCCGGAGCTATTCTGTTAAAAATTTTTTCACTTGTTCTTTGGAAAGTATTTTAGATTTTTTAGGTATGTAACCATCATTTATTCTTTTCAAAAAAAATTATTTATCTTTTCAAAAGAAATTATCCATTTTTTTTTTTTTTTTTAAATTTAAATCAAAAAGTAATAATTTGGAGATTTACTTTTGCAAAATTTCTAATGCAAATGGCGTTAGTAAATAAATTTTGTTGGCGAAGGTTGCTACGCAATTTAAATATTTTATACGTATAATATGGTTCATTTCTTCAAAGTATACTTGGTTAATATATTATTATTTAGTATAAACGATATTTTCAGAATTTTTAGCGAATTTCGAAAACTCGAAATTCAGCTATTACACTAGGTGTCACGACGCAACCCCCGGCGGAGACCATAACAGAAATATGTTTTGAGGTCCCCAGAATACGAAAATGATATTCACTAAAATTTATATATATATATATATATATATATATATATATATATATATATATATATATATATATATATATATATGTAGATATGTATCGCCACGATAACTTTCGAACGAAACGTTTAATGCTTATGAAATTTCGTATGGACACTCGATTTTGATCTGGCTTGGCTAAGTTCTTTAGCCAGACACATCGGATGCCCAGAAGTAGGTTTTCTGGCCATTTTTTATCATTCGATCCTATCATTAGACAGTTCGATTTTTACATGGTTAAAAAGTCAAAAAAAAAATTATTAGGAAAATATTCTTAAAATTTTCTTTCTATTTTAAGTATTTTTCGAGAAAATGTAAATTTTCACTTTTATATTAGTTTTCTTTCTTTGTTAGTCTAATAAGTAATTTATATTTATATCTCAGTTCTTTATGAAGTATAAAAATATTTCACTTTTTTATTAAAGAATTTTGTGAGAACAACTGAAGTCTATTCATATACATGTGTTATAACACACATACATGTATAGAGTTTTGTTTCTCATTTATTGCATTATAATTAGCATGGTTCTATCTCAAGTTGAAAAATGAAAATTAAACAGATTTTCTAAACTAATGTAATGAAGAATTTTTTTTTTATTGAATTTTTAAATAAACAAGAAACTGAAGATTATGTTATGATATAATATTATTAAATATGAAACAAAACAACATAATATGTACAATGTACATATGTATGCACGGAAAAATATTTTGAATCGATTTTGAAAATTTTTTCACTAATAATTATTAATGTTAAAAAAAAATTAAACAATTTTAAATGGATTTAAGGTATTTTATGTGAGGTCAAGGTTTTCAGGACCTAAAAAGGCCAAAAATTAATTAACCAATCGATTTTAAAAATTTTTCACAGTTAGTAAGTTAAAGTATTTGAATTAATTAATTAAATGATGTCCGCAAGAAGCTTACGGACTGCCATAAGTTATATGAGATCCCTAGAACCCTTTTCTCACTGTTAGAGTACTAGAGTTGTATGAGTTTCGCCAGGGTTTACTGATCCCATAATTGTAAAAAATAAAGTAAAGACCAATTTTAAAAATTTTTTCACTGTTACAGAGCTAAACTATTTTAGATAAATATCGATTACGTTATGTAAGGTCCGCCAGGGTCCATAGGTTCCCAAAAGTGTCAAAAATAAACTAACTAACCGATTTTGAAAATTTTTTCACTATTACAGAGCTAAACTATTTTAGATAAATATAGATTCCGTTATGTAAGGTCTCCCAGGGTCCATAGGATCCAGAAGTGTCAAAAATAAACTAACTGACCGATTTTGAAAATTTTTTCACTGTTACAGAGCTAAACTATTTTAGATAAATATAAATTACGTTATGTAAGGTCCGCCAGGGTCCATAGAACCCAAAAGTGTCAAAAATAAATTAACTGACCGATTTTGAAAATTTTTTTACTGTTAGGGAGCTAAGCTATTTTAGATAGATATACATTACGTTATTTAGGGTCCGCCAGGGTCCATGGAACCCAAAAGTGGTAAAAATAAACTAACCGACCGATTTTGAAAATTTTTTCACTCTTACAGAGCTAAACTATTTTAGATAGATATAGATTACATTATGTAAGGTCCGCCAGGGTCCGGAGGACCCAAAAGTGTCAAAAATAACTAACTGACCGATTTTGAAAATTTTTTCACTGTTACAGAGCTAAACTATTTTAGATAAATATAGATTACGTTATGTAAAGTCCGACAGTGTCAGTGGGACCTAAAAGTGTCAAAAATAAAATAACTGACCGATTTTGAAAATTTTTTTACTATTACCGAGGTAGGTTGTGTTATCTGAGATCCAAAACTGTCCTGCGGATGCAAATGCGGCGTAGAATGCTACACAACGGGTTTTGAATATATATATATATATATATATATATATATATATATATATATATATATATATATATAACAAATAAAAAACATTATGACTTGTTTACGGAAACTAATCAAATCCACAGCCATAACACTAGACAAGCTGGGTGCTTATACCCTGAAATTGCTACCACTAAAACATATTTAACTAGAAATTTTGACTTCCAGGCTATACGAATATTTAATAAATATGCTCACTCTTATCGGGAACTTGCGCTAGAAAAGTTCAAAAAGGCTGTTCGAACATTATTAGTTGAAAGTTGTATTTATAACATTGAATTATAACAAAATTTTTTTTTTATTTTTATTTTAAACTTTCTTCATTTTTTTTTTCTGCTTCAATTTAAATATAAATCTATATATATTTTATAATTCTTTTATTGTTCTTGGCGCTATTTATACTTATTTAGTAACACAAATAAAGATACATATTATTATTATTATTATTATTTTATATATATATATATATATATATATATATATATATATATATATATATATATATATATATATATATATAATATAAAGTCCGCCTAGAATATACGGTCGAGCTGATTTTTTAATGAGGTCCACCGGGATCTTGCAGATCCGAAAACGCCAGTAATAAACTACCGAACCGATTCTAAAAAAATTCTCACTGTTAGAGAACTAAATTATTTTAGATGAATACAACTATGCTGCACAAAATCCGTTCGGGTTCTTGGGTCCCCAAAAATACCAAAACTAATTACCCAGCCGATTTTAAAAATTCTTTTACTCTTAGAAAGCTAAACTATTTTAAATAGGTACAGGTCTTAGATGAGATCCGCCAGTGCCCAATATTTGGAAATTCGCTATGTTATGCAGGATGCTGCGACAGGGGTATTTTTTGTTACATACCTACTTATTTTATTCATAAGGTACTTTGCACTTTTATTTTGACGTAACTACTACGTCATATAATAATTTCATTTCAAGTTTTTAATGTTAGTTTTTGAATCGTTAATTGTTTTTAATTGTTAGTTGTGAATTTTCACAATTACAATTAATTAATTGTTAATTGCGAGTTTTTACAATTACAATTAATTAATTGTTAATTGCGAGTTTTCACAATTACAATTAATTAATTGTTAATTGCATCCAACAAAATTAACAATTAATTAATTGTTAATTTTTAATTGTTCAGCAATTTAATTCTGCCCAACACTGAATTGTTGCCCTCAGGCCTTACAGGCCCTCTGACAACAAACTTCACACTCGGGATTAAAATTCACACTGAAGCCCTTTGGTGTATAACATATTAACATACTATTAGATGTTGATATATACAAAAAATATTAATGTATTAAGTACTTGCTAGACTTACAGTTTTTTTTTTTTTTTTAGTAGGATAACTTTTTATAGGCATATCGCGCGTTGGCTGTCTCTACCTCGTATATCAAAAGCTACATGTTTTAGGACACACAAAAACATATTAAATACGGTTTTTTACATATACACTTATCTATATATATATATATATTTATATACATATATGGGTAGCCAACATCAAAGGGTGTAATTAGCATAAATCTTAAGCTCATAGTGATGAAAACACGGATTTAAAATATGTTTTTTTTTTGTGTCCAAAAATTTAGAGTTTTCAGATACGAGGTTGAGACAGAGTACACGCGATATGTGGTGACTAGGGTTGTCACCGTTTTTAAGAAAATAAAGAAATTTTAAAATTTTGTGCAAAAAACAAAATACAATTAACTTAGAAAAGTACGCGTTCACACTTTTTTGGATTTTGTAGTACAAGAAAATCCTTATAAATTCACATTTATCAGCTTACTCCCACTTGACCGCTTTTAACGAGTCAGAGTCAGATATTACGCAATTTTAAACAGTGTCGTTTTGATTCTTTTAAACTCATTTAAGACATTTATTTTTAGTGATATTTGAATTATTTTCTTAACTAATAAATTCTGTAGACTGATGATTTTGTAGATAAAAAAGATAATTCTAAGTGGCGTCTGTAAAAGGGGTAATATCTGACCCTGCGTCAGATATTGCGCTGCGACGCGAAAGTCAGATGCTGCGACAGGGGTATTTTATATTATATTTTATGAAAATGTTAAACGTTTATTGTTTTTTTCTGGTTTTATTTGGATAGGTAGAGATAGTAGAAATAATTTAAAAAAAGTCTTGATGAAAAAGTTTTATTCATCGAAGCTTAACACTGTACCGTCTTACTCCAACTTAATGATTTGAAATTTTTTCATAAAATCTTTGATTCTTAAAAAGACTGTAATAATTAAATTATTCCAGTGATATCACGAAATTGATATTAAAAACTGATTTGAATTGAATCCAAGGATATTTTTTATGTGAATTTTATACCGCCGTAACATAGAATCTTTTTAGAGCAAGAACTAAGTATTTATAAAATGCGGGCTCTTTAAACACAACTGCATCTATAAGATTCACAGAAAGGATATCGCAAGATAAGCATAGAGAAATGGCCCCCACAGCCTATGTCCGTAATAATCACGGAGGTGGGGTGGAGATGGCATACAGTTTATGTGAATATTACAGAAATGAAGCCTACACACATATTCACACATATTAACACACATGTAAAATAAAACGAAATGCAGATATTTTGTCAATGCAAACAACACACACACTACTAAAAAACTGACAGCAGGAGCACCAGTGTTTGGCTTCAGATCATCTAACAAAATGACTAGTCCACCTACGTCATTGGTAATAATATATGTAGTAACATCAGTGGCGGTTATTCCAGGTATGCGGGGTAGGCGCCGCTTACCCTAGCTGTTTCTTAAAAGCTGAAATAAATTTATAATCTGAAAATAACATTGTTTACAAAATAATTTAAATGTACAATTTCCATAATAGTCCAGTGAAATTAGGGCTGAAATCGGGGTATATGGATGAAAATTGGAGGGAATGTTCTTAGAGTCACTAAGAACAACTCCCTATGAAAAAAAGTGCCCTGATCCCGGACAAGGGTAGACACAACCCCTAAAAAGTTTATTTTCCAATTATCTCGCGAAGTGTGCGAGATATGGAAAATTTTTTCAAATAAAAATTGTAGATCTTTCGATTCTACAAAAAAAAGTATACCACCCTCTTACCCCTATCTCTAATAGTTTGTGGAGAAATCATCCCCGAAAAAAAAAGAAAAACAAATTTTTTTTCGCCTAATTCCAATATTTTAAGACATTTAGAGAAAAAAAATATTCTTCGCAGTTTTCTCTAAAATTGAAAATAGAGAAATTAGAAAAAATAAAAGGCCCCGATGGCACGGGCTGGTGCTTTCCATTTAAAATTATCAATGGTTAACTAATGTCCGTTACCGGTCAATTTTGACTAGCAACGGTGTCTGATTTGTTTTTATAGGACATGAAATGAGACACAAGAGAAGTAAATGCTAGTAAGTTGATAATATCACATGGTTAAAAAATTTAAATTTGTATATTTTGAAAATAGGTAGCGCCTACTTGATTTATTAATATTAGAAAATATACAATTTATGTTTACGTAAAACATTTTGAAACTGTAATTTGACGATTCTGAAGATATTTTTCAATTTAAAAATGGAAAAATGAAATAGATACCAACATTTTACAGAAAAAGAAAAGATAATTTTAATTGAAGTTGTACAAAAGTGTATTTCAGTAGTAGAAAATAAATATAAATATTTGTGATACTATGGAAACTAGTATTAAAATGTGCACTAAACGCTGATTAAATATTTAATTGCCCAATATCCATCCATTAACTTAACGGACGATTTAATCATCAGTTAACAAAAATTACCCTTGGTGTAACAGATAATCAGAGATTTTAACTACAGTTAAAGTTAATCATTGATTAAGGTCTTAACGGCCGATTAATAATGTTGGTGCAATCGGCCATGTGAGTCGATTAAAAATATTTAAATTTTGTGATACTAGTTTTCATAGTATCACAAATATTTATATTTATTTTCTACTACTGAAATATACTTTTGTACAATGGGGAATTTAACTAATTTTGGGAAATTATTTTAAAACACACATATTTATGTATTATGCATGTATACGTTTTTAATTTTTAAAAATAATGCCGAAAATTGTTAGAAAAAATTATTTTAGTATTTGTTCTCAAAATTTGCGCGAAAACGTTTACTAGCTGTCAGTTACGTTACATTCTCTAGATAGCAACAGGTATCGGAAGAAAAAAAAAGTTTATTTTGCCTGTAACTAGGAAAAGAAATTGTTGATTTTTAAAAAAAATTAATTAAATTTTGATTAATTTCCATAGTTATGTTTGCTAACCGGAAATTAAGTAGCGACACTAGTGGTGATAGTGTTGAAATATAAGAGAAAGCAACGTCACAGCCCGTTTCTGCTTACGTGGATTTCAGCTAAAAAATTACTTTTTTAATTAATTTTTTTTAAATCAAATAATGATAGTAAAGATGAATTAGTATAATCAATTGCTGTCTTTTATTATAAATTTTCATTAAAATTCGTTTTAATTGCTTTTCTTTGATACTGTCAAATACCCCATTTCAGTTAAAATTATCTTTTCTTTTTCTGTAAAATGTTGGTATCTATTTCATTTTTCCATTTTTAATTTGAAAAATATCTTCACAATCGTCAAATTACAGTTTCGGGGATGATTCGTTTTTCGGGGATGATTTCTCCGCAAACTATTAGAGATAGGGGTAAGAGGGTGGTATATTTTTTTTTTGTAGAATCGAAAGATCTACAATTTTTATTTGAAAAAATTTTCCATATCTCGCACACTTCGCGAGATAATTGGAAAATAAACTTTTTAGGGGTTGTTTCTACCCTTGTCCGGGATCAGAGCACTTTTTTCATAAGGAGAATTGTTCTTAGTGACCCTAAGAACATTCCAACAACAATTTTCATCCATATGCCCCGATTTCCCGATTTCAACTCTAATTTCACTGGACTATAAGATTTACCTTACATTATTGCATATATATTGCACATTAGAATATATTATACCAATTATACATACTTAATTATGATATACCATCAGTTGGGACGAATCTGGACAGTAGGGGCGAATCTAGACAGAGCTGCCTCTTCATCTTTCTTCGTCTGTGTTATTTCATAGATCAATCTTGCTACTGAATTTTGTCAGTTATGAGTTAGTCATCAAAGGAAAGTGGTGAAAATGACATATTCGTATTGTTATTTTACAGGCGTATGTTTATAATTTTTAAAAATAACGCGCGTTTTGAAATCTTATAAAGAAACTGCTGTACAAAAAAACAGTTATATATATATATATATATATATATATATATATATATATATATATATATATATATATATATAATATATATATATATATATATATATATATATATATATATATATATATATATATATATATATAAGGTAGTGACTGGCACCAAATGTTTGGCGTTTTGTTGACAATATATGTATCAAAAATGAAAGCTGTATTGTGCTTAATTTTTTTTATAAATTAATAAACAAAAAATTGTCTATAGGTGAGGTGAATTCATACACCCTGGTGCGTCAATATAAAAAGAAAGTGGGTATAAACTACATGAACTGTAGTCTACATAACATAAAATCGGCTCTTTTCGACAGAGGTGCAACAACCGGGGAGGTTCAAGGGGTCCGAACCCCCTAAAATTACCTGGAAATTTTCCTTCAATTTATTTTATTTATACTATTAAAAATTAAAATTTTTAGTGGTAACTGTGTCGATTCTGTAACTACATTATTACAGACTATTATTTTGCAGTACAGAGCTCTGTAAAATTGTTTTTAACAGAATGTTAAAATTTTGGTATTCTGTAAGACACTATGTTAAGATGCCAATTACATTTTATACATTCTACTGTTGTTGAACTATTTATGTTAAATTACCATGGATTTGTGAAAATGTAAAAAATTAATTCTTTTATAGCGATTTATGTTAAATGGGGAGGTAAATTATGTGTATTACCCACGTATATTAAACTCGCGTAAAATTATCATGATTATGGGTTAAGCTATTTCTAAATTAGATATTCGGGAATTCTCTAGATAACCAGTTCCTTATAATGGTATAATATTTCACGCCACTCATCAAATGGTAAAATAGGCATATGTACCTATAATGCGATAATTTCGATATCTAGTTCACACACATCAGAGCTTTCCTTAGATGTCGATACTGATAGTTTTGTAAATACTTCAAGCCCACCGAGTCTCTGGGGAAAATTTTTCATAAATTACTGACACTTTTATGGGTAATAATTTTTTTAAATATGTGAAATATTTAATTGTGAAAACAGGTAAAAAGACAATGCATTGTGTATTAAATACGTAGACAACAAAATAAGAATTGACAATACTATGAATAAGAACACTTGATGAAATACATTAAATAACTGAAGCACTGTCGAGAAAAGGTAAAACGCTTCATGTGGACAAATTGTGTCAGTGCGATTTGCCCCGAAAAAATTCACTGTTTATAAAGAAAATATAATTCATAACAAATTTATTTTATTTAAAATTACATCCTGTCCGATTTAAGAACACTGCACTATTTTCTCAACAGTCTTCTTACTACAAAAAATACTTCATGGTTAGATATTTACGGATATCAAATAATTCAAAAAATGACATACTAAAACGTCAAAATATTGAATTTATAAAAAACGCAAAAATCAAAATTATCAATATTTAATAATATCCATAGTAATTAGCCTATTTAACAGCTCTGTAAAGTTTATGGCGAG
Organism: Brachynemurus nebulosus; assembly: GCA_035578155.1. NCBI lineage: Eukaryota > Metazoa > Arthropoda > Insecta > Neuroptera > Myrmeleontidae > Brachynemurus > Brachynemurus nebulosus. The sequence continues at coordinate 67,086,600 of JAPWDM010000004.1, read as the reverse complement.
TATTATGAATGCTGTAAAGTTTACAGAGAAATAACAGAATGTTAGCTAACATTTCTGTTAAAAATTGCGTACAGAATACCATTTTATAACATTCTGTAATTTAACAGTCTAACAGAGGTTTTACAGACTGTTAATAGTTACAGAATCGATCAATTAATAATATTTTTTATTTGAAAATCAAATTTTCCGAGACGAAATTTTATTACAACATTTTCCCTTGTTATCGGAGAACTGCGTTATCAAAAAATTTGATTATTTAAATTTTTGTTGGACTCCCTGTAGATATGTAGTTGTTGCGTCCCTGCTTTCCGATATTAAAAATAAAAGAAAATCGCTCAGACAAGCTGCTGAATATTTCCATGTTCCCAAATCGACTTTGCATGATAGACTCAAAGGCAAATCGAAATAAAATTCATTTAAATCCAAAATGTTTTATTCCACCCATCAAAAGTAATTCGCTGATGCAGATATTTATCTTAACGAATTTCCAGATTGGTAATGCAGCTATTTTTATCTTTTTATGTCCGATTTCACCCATATGCATGACTGAATGTGATTTATATTGCAAATAAAGCACTGTCCAAATTCGCCCCACACATAGGGGCGAATCTGGACACTATATAACCAAGAAAAAAAAATGTTGTAGTACCAATTTTGATATTTTTATTACTGCCCTATATGCTCGTGATATTAAAGCACTTAAATTATTTTTTTAGAAGTTTTTAGATAAACTCTAAACAATTCATTGCCAAAAAACTGAAAAAATCGTCCAGATTCGGCCCACCTGACGGTACCTAAAATGCTTAAATATGGTCCACAGTAGAGATGTCGATTCTCCAAAAAAAAAAGATCGATTTTTGGATCGATTTAAATCGAAATCAAAAAAATTGATTAAAAAAAAATCGGCTAAAAAAATCGATTCTGTGAGATCGATCTAAAAAATCGAAATTTTGAAAAGTTTAATAAAATTAGCTGATAATTTTTGTTTAAGGGACTTACTTGATAGTACATAGGTAATATCGGTAATATCGCGTAAAAACGCCTTACATTATATTTGTAAAGGCGATGAATGAGTTAACTTTTCAATTATAATTATAAAAAATATGGCAATTGAATATGTAGGACGAATAACACGAATTGAACCAAGTTTATTCAAAAATTTCAAACAAATTGACAAAAAAATGTTTTCTAAATAAATCGCTTTTGTGGGAAAGGGATCGTCGTTTGCACAGATAGGTGGTCTCTTCCTTCTTTTTGTATTAATATTCTGACTTATATAGAGCCATAGGAGGGGTTCGTTGATATAACGAGTAAAAAGTGACAATTAACAATAGAGTTTTGGTGTTTCATTTTACACTAACACATGTTTTTTTGTAGAATTACTATTAAAATGAAGTTATTTTTGGGAAAAATCGGTTATCGATCTTTTACTTTTAATAATCGATTCAAATGAAAAAAATCGAAAAAAGAATCGATTTTTTAGGCTTCGATTAATCGATTTTCGATTAATCGATTTAAAATCGACATCTCTAGTCCACAGTACGTGTTACATATACATAGACACGATCAACAATAGACCCTGTAGCCAGTCTATATAGCTGTGTATATGTGCAGTTGTATTAGTGGTTTATAATACTGGTCAAGCCCTAAGCGTATGTGTAAAAAATTGTGTATAGCAGTGTGGCTGAGTGTGGTTGATACCGCTTAAGCTGATTAGTCACACAGCAACTGTAGCCGTGTGAAGATCGATTGTTTGTATTGTTATCAACCACTTCCCAACAATAAGCGAATACATATATAATATATGCAGGAACGGTACGCATACAGTGCAGTCCCTTTTTTCTACAGATAGAATGTGATGCATGACACACACACAAGCGCATATCACATATACATAGATACGAGATTTTTGTAGTAACATGTTGTGCGTTTGGAGTGGGAGAAAAATTTTACGTCACCTTTCTGCCACAGTGATCTTGCTAGTATAGAGATACGTAGTTGGAATATGTAATATGTGATACTGGTAGTCCTTTGGCAGCTATGCGATCATCATCCAGCATATCCGTGTGTACTGAATCTGCATATCTATATATGTATCTGTGCAGTTGTATTAGTGGTTTATAATAATGGTAGTCCTTTGGCATAGTAGGATCGGCGCATATCGTATATTCAATAACAGCCGAAGTAATGGCTATGCTGCACGGGCAATCATCCTTAACGAAGCATATCCGTGTGTACTGAATCTACATATGTATATGTATACATATGTGCAACTGTATTAGTGGTTTATAATACTGTATAATTCTTTTCCATCGTAGGCACTAGGCTCGGCGCTTATCGTATATTCGATAACAGTCGAATTAACCAAATCTTAACTTGTGCTCTAATCACCTCAGTTTTTAGGGTTTTTAGCATGCTTCTTGTACTTATAAATTTATCGTTGCTGTCAACTGTGATTTGATTGTTAAGATTTTATTACTGTCTTTTTTTTAAATGACTAACAAACAAACAACGGTTGCGTTAGTCACCAATAAAGTAATTAACACAACTTTTTTTAAGGAATATTGACCAAAATAATTTTTTTTAGACTATTGAAGCACAGAATAGATAACAACCAGAAGAGTAACAGAATGAGAGGTCCGATATTGCCTGCTATGACCTTGATTGCATGTGTTCTGTGAAAATCAAGGGGTGGTTCCGGGTATGTTACCTATTATCTTACAGAGCCGGTATAGGATTTAAATTATGGAAAAAAATAATACAAAATAAGCTTTTCTCTTGTATGTTATTCAGGCCCGGACTTAGCCTAAGTGACGCCCGGAGCAGGGTCAGAAAATGGCGCTCCTGTACAAAAAATATTTCCTCGTTATTTTGGCAAATTTTTGAAAACTTTACATAGCTATATCTTGGAAACGGTTTGAGATAAAAATTTAAAAATTGGCATTTTTCTTAGCCTTAGTACCTAGTGTAAGTATACCAGATTTTAAGAAAATCTGAGGTAGTGTGATAAAATGGGTGTGTTGAAATGATATGGAATAGGTCATCAGTATTACACACTTCGGCACAGATATACTCCTACTATTGGCAAATATACTGAGGGCACTGAAATTACTTATGCAACTGTCATGGGTCAGAGTTTCTTACATGTAAAATACTGTGTAATATACCCGAGGTAAATTACACGCACAACTCCGTGTAAGAAGTAAATGATGAGGGCAGCGAATACATTCATTGACGATCAATTGACAAAACCGAACGCAACATATGTTGATAAAACTGAACATTATTTGGAATTATATCGTGTTTCGGAAAATCTGTTACAAATGGCGGCACCCGTACGAGTGAATACATACATATCGCAGCATTTTGAGCCGCCATATTGCAGGACGAGTTAACTCATCTTAATCATTTAAAGCGTTAGATTAGTTTTTTGTTTTTGATATAAAATTACTAAATTTATATACAGCGGATTTCGATTATAACGTCAATGAAGAGACTTTTTAATTTAGTCAGTACGTATATTCAAAAGGGTGTGTTTCGAAGAATTGTTTCCATAAATGTTCTTACGTATTTAATAAGTACAACTGAACTCTTTTTTATGCGGTCTTTTTTTGTGCGGTTTTTTATGCGGTTTTTAAAAAAAATGGCCATTAAAATGCATAATATAAATCAAAATCAAGAGACAGTAAGATACTTAAGCATTTACTATAATAATTTTCTTTGATAAAAATACTTTTTAACGGCTTTTAAGCATTTAATCAATACATTGCATAAGAACATAAGTTATTGCATCATTTAATTTTGTTACAGATGTATTTTTCAAAATTTTCATAATATTATAAAATTGAAATAAAATGTTTCTACGTGTAAATTAATGCTTTATCTTGTTTATAGAAGCAACTTCTAAGGAAATTTCTAAGTTTTGAGTGTTTTGAGTTTTGTTTTTTCGATGAAACTTTTTTATGCGGTTCCGACCAACCGCATAAAAGAAGTTTTTTGTACAACCTGAATCGAACTATACTATTTACAGCTATGACATTTTTGAATATATACGTATTTTTTTTGTGCGATTTTTTTTATGCGCCCCCTATCCACCGCACAAAAAAACGATCAACTGTATTCTAATTAAATAGTTTACTGACGAAAGTTTACTTATTGAATACAACAAAGCTAAATAATTTAATTGGAGTTGGATTGGGGTTTTATTAATTTTAACTATTTTTACAATATTTTTAAATTTTAAGTACAATTTTTTATCTAATCAATATTCAACGATTTTCTTTTAGTATTTTTGTTTTAAAAATTTATGTAATAAATTTAATTTCTTATGGCTATGAGTCCAAACGTTATTGAATTTGTAATTAAACTGAAACTTTACGCAATATTTTTATTGATGGAGATAAAAAAATTCTTGAAGGTCTATACGCAACTACATATTGCACTAGTTTTAGAAAAATAACTACCGTATTTTCCGCCGTATAACGCGCACCGCAAAAATTTGAATAATTTTTTAGTTTTTTTGAACGTTCACCGTATAAGACGTACCCAAACTTTGATAAAATAATAATTCACATACCTATTTTATATATTATTTTTATGTTTTTGTATATTTTATTTTTTATTGTATCTTAAACTTACCTTACTGTTAAATTTTCTTTTATTTTTTTGATAACCCACTTACTATAATTAACGTAAGAATATATATTAAAATAAAAGCCGTTATAATTTTTACTCAGTTTTATATTCGGCGTATAACGTGTACCACGAAATTTGGACAATATTTTTGTTATACGCCGGAAAATGAGGTAATTTTTTCTATTCTATCTTATTAAATTTGTATTAGTATTAAATTTTCTAATTTTCTATTATTTTTTTATTTTTTTGATAACTCACTATTGATAGAAGTATATATATATATATATATATATATATATATATATATATATATATATATATATATATATATATATATATATATATATATATATATATATATATATATTATATATATAATATATATATATATATATATATATATATATATATATATATATATATATATATATATATATATATATATATATATATATATATATAATAATATTTATTCAACAATAAATCTGATACAGATGTTTGTTTCGTCAGACCAGGTTAAAATTACAATACATCTTTTAAAGAGTAATAGCATTGTTCAATTAAGAACTTTTTAAGGTTTTGTGTGCATTTTAGATCCACCCTGTCTTTAAGGCTATTAAAAAAATCTTTAAAGAAATAATATTTAAGTTGTTATAAAACCTGTTTTTGCAAAGTGATGTTGCGGTACTATAAACTTTTCCTTGTTCCTTGTATTGTATGTATGGATATCACTATGTGTTGCACAATTGAACATGTTCTATTTCACGTATAAAATCGCCTGGTAAATAAAAATGGAAGATAAAGTTAATAAATTATACTTTACGAAGTAACTTTTGCAAGATGTTTTCTGGGATAGTCCAAACATAAATCGAATAATTTTTTTTTGCATTAAAAATACTTTTAAGGCAGATGCCGAATTACCCCACAAGAGAACCCCATATTTTAGAGACGGGTAAACAATAGCATATATATATATATATATATATATATATATATATATATTAGGGATGTTATGGATATCCGTAACCGTAACCGAAACTACCGGATATCCGAAATAATTACATATCCGAAACCGAAACCGTATCCGAAAATAAAAGTTTCGGATAATAACAGACAACTGAGGTTAAATCGAAGTAAATTTTTGGTACATATATTTCCCTTGATAAATTTCCGTTGATTTGTGTTTGGCGTTCACTTTTTGGGGTAAAATTTTCCCCTTTTCTCTAAAAAAAAAAATGTTCAATGAAAGCAAGTATCCGTGACCGTAACCGTATCCGATATTATTACATATCCGTAACCGAAAAAAATTGAAACCGGTAAAGTTTATGGATATAAAATTTCGGATACGGATACCTAAAATTTCGGTTACGGATATGTAATAATATCGGATAATTTTTAAAGGTATTTAGGAGTGATGGTCATCAAGGAAAAACAAAGATGTGCCTTTTTCCAAAGGCTACCGGTTTCAACTTTTTGTCGTCTTCAGGCCCCTGAGGAAAAATCTATTAATATTAAAAATACATAGATAAAATACTACATTAATGATTTTATATGTTTACATGTCAAACTGACATTTCAACAAATACTTTTAAAAAATAATAACAATAATAGCACTGGATGAAGTAAAAGTTTTAAATATTATTTTTAGAAAAATAAAAACACTTGAGAGTAGCATTTTAAGTGTGAAATGATTAAAAATTATTGATAATGATATAAAAACTAGGTGGTGAGGTTGGTTTTGGTTAGGTTAGTTTAGTTAGTTTTGACAATATACTTCGATTTTTGATATAAAAACTAGGTGATGAGGTTGGTTTTGGTTAGATTAGTTTAGTTAGTTTTGACAATATACCTCGATTTTTGATATAAAAACCATGTCCCTGTCACTCTCCATTTAGTCTATTATAAAAAAATGGACCGTTTTTTGACGTCGCTGTAACTAATATATCAGATGGCGTTGATTTACTAGGGGATTAAATTAGAGTCGAGACATGAGGTTTAATAGTTCGCTATTTTTCATCTAAAATAAACTGGAAATAAATTAAATATTTAAAAAAATACTTTAATTCAACCTAGAAAGATTAATTAAATTAAAAAAAATTTAATTCTTCGCTAACACATAACTTGGTGACGATACTTTTGTACTCAATCATATGATAATTAATTTTGACATCTGTTTGATGAAAAATGCTCACATGTCCCAACTCTATTTAGTATACCCCCTATACCATTAGCGCCACGTAGCAAACGTAGCAAATTGTGACATGAAAAGGTCCGTCCTTGAAAACAAGTGGCAGGGACATGATAAAAACTAAGTGGTGTGGTTGGTTTTGATTAGGTTAGTTTTGACAATATATACTTCGATTTTTGATATAAAAACTAGGTGGTGAGGTTGGTTTTGGTTACGTTAGTTTTGACAATATACTTCGATTAATTTATTTTATTCATCCGATAGTCGGACGACTAGGTTATTTTATTCATCCGTTTAGCGGACAATTAATTTATTTTATTCGCCCGTTCAGCGGACGACTAGCAACAGCCAAAAAAAAAAAATAATAAAAATCAAATACATTACTACGATGAGTTCCGAAAACAAAGTGCCGCATAAATCGATTAATCGGAAGTATGGAAACCGATTTTTAATCGATTATTGATTTTGAGATCGATTCACACATCGATTTTTATTTTATGGAAATCGCGAAACGATTAAATTTAAATCTATTATCGGTACTACGATTATTAAATTTTAAGCATCAAACGCATCAAATATATATAATCAAATCTATGCATCAAATCAAATTGTCAAAATTGACAACTGTACCATGTACAAAACAATAAAGTTTAAGCGGGAAATTTAATTTGTGTTTTTCACCTGAGGATGGCGTAATGGCCGAAAGTCGACTCGTGTTTATACGATTTTTGTTGTGAAAAGTGAGAAAGCAACGATCCCATGTTTTTTAATATGGATTTTCACAAAGTAAACCTTTCCAATATTGATTATTTTAAAAAAAGAAATTATAATTTTTTTTATCCCTTAATCTATAAAAAACTTGATATGTAATTAATTAAATAAAAAAAACTTCTCAACATTTAGTACAATTTAGATAATATTTATACAATTAGCATTTTTATATATGAAAATACAAATTGTCAACTTTGCTGTGATGTTGTGATTCATCTCTACACCATAGAATCAAATTCTAAAAAAATGTTGGTAATTAAGTATGTAGGTACAGTTGTATACGCTTAATATTTTTCTTCTTAAAAGACTTCGAAAGTTCATCTTTGTGAATTATAAATTTTTACTTAAAAATTACTGCCACTTTTGCAACAGCAAATTTGAATCGATTTCTTGGAATCGATTTTGAATACAATCGATAATTTAAGTATCGATTCTTTTGTTGGCAATTACGAATCGATTCAAAAATTGATTTTTTTTTTTAAAAACGACATCCCTAATATGATTATAATTGTTTTAATCTTTAGTGAGTTTGCGCGACTTTGGTGCTTTTGACACAACAGGTTTTATCTTGTCGAAGTTGCGGATATATACATTGTCAATGGGGATGGCATCCTGGTAAAGGTTGCAATTTGGTTGAACGGTATTGATCCAGCAACTTTCGATGAAGTATCTCTTCTTGTAGTTAGGCTCACGTTGGATCACCATGGGATTACTGAAGTCGAAGTTGTGCCCATTTTCCCAGCAATGTCGCACCAGTCCCGAAACCATGTTGGCTTGTTTAACATTGTTCTTGTGTTGCTTCATCCGCTCACTCAGATGTTGTTTTGTGTTTTCAACGTATACATTGTCACCGGTACAAGAAACCATATATACCACACTTTGTTGGTTGGAGGTGGGAATCTGGGGTTTCATGTTGGTATAGAGTTTACTAAGTGCATGAGGATAACTGTAAACAGGATTCAATTTGTGTTTCAGAAGGGATTTTGAGATAGATGTGGAGGGAGCGCCCAGGTATGGAATAGAGAAATAGGAAAACGGGGGGTTGGAGACATCCGGAGCTATGGAGGGTTGAGAGTTGTATAATCTATGGGTAAGAATTTTAATGATTTGGTTGATAAGAGACGATGGATAATTATTCTAAAAAAGTATTTTTTTGCATTTTTCAGAGCCAACGGTCGATGTATAGGATGTGATAATCTTAGGAATCTGCGGATGAAGTTAGTTTCGACATTTTTCTTAATGCTAAAGAGTGCCTGGAATGGAAGTTAAGTGTTCTAGTTGAAACATAAGGTTTTCTGTACCACATGGTGGTGAGTATGCTATCTTTCTTTATAACAAGTGTATCCAAAAAGGCTAGAGAGTTATTGTTTTCAGTTTCGATCGTAAATTGCAATTTCGGGTGAAAACTGTTGAAGACGTCAAGAACATGGTCAATCATATCGAAGGGGATGGCCGTAAAAATATCATCCACATACTTGTAAAAAAACGGGACCGTGCAATCAACTTCAACTTCAGTAATCCCTTGGTGATCCAACGTGAGCCTAACTACAAGAAGAGTTACTTCGTCTCCATCTCCATCGACAATGCATATACCCGCAACTTCGACAAGATAAAACCTGTTGCTGTTAAAAGCACCAAAGTCGCGCAAACTCATTAAAAATTAAAACAATTATGATCATATACCTTATTTACAAAAGGCACTTTGTTTTCGGAACTCATCGTAGCAATGTATTTCATTTTTATTTTAAAAAACTCTCAGACTAACATTAATTGTTCTTTGTGATGCACATTTCAATTAAAAAAATTTCTTAAATAATTTTTATTCTTTCAATTTTTAATCATTTCACACTTAAAATGTTACTTTCAAGTGTTTTTATTTTCCTAAAAATAATATTTAAAACTTTTACCACAGTATAAATAAAAGATTATTACCATAGGCAATAGCGAAACGCACTTTCTATCCTTTTCTGATATAAGTACAAACAATTATGTATGTCCTTTTTTACTTATGTGATTGCATGTGTTTGTACATGTGAGATTGAGGGTTCATAATGGTCATGTTAAATTATATGAAAAACTAAAAGCAACTTTCTTCAAATTGAATTGAGCAAACGCGAAATTGATGACATTATTCAACACGAGAATTTAGATCGTCACGACCTATTAGCACCAACCACTGTCGAAATTGAAAATATTAACTGAATTATTATAAAATATTAATAATTATTTATTATTTAACGTAATAATAACGTAATAATAATACTTACAAATTTGCATCAAACGGCACTCAGGAAAAACATAAATTGAAATTTTGTTTTGAATGATTTAAACCAAATTTAGCAGCACAAGAGTTATCACTAGACATTTTAAGCCACCATAATAATTAAATACATATCAGAAATATCTTACAGATCACGAAACACACTAAAATTACAAGGAAATATAAAAAATAACTGATGACAAGCTTTAAATGAAAAAAATTTAATGACAGTTAAAATTCCACTGCTATCGTTGTTAAAAATTTTAAAAAAGTCAGTGAAACTTAGACAAAATTAAATAATTTACATAATTATCAACTGTAAATTTTTACAAAATAATTTAACCTGCAAATTTATTTTTCTAAATTAAATTTACTTTAGTGATGATATTTTCACTGTATTAGTATGCATAAAGTTATGCATTATTTAGGTACATAACATGGATAACCCTTTGGAATTTTTGAATTCCAAATGACACTCTTACGTCATCTCGTTTCGTAACTGTTTGTGAAACAATCTATTATTTAAACTGTGCTTTTACTTCAACCAGTGCTATTATTGTTAATATTTTTTAAAATTATTTGTTCAAATGTCAGTTCGACATGTAAACATATAAAATCATGTAAGTACCTAATGTAGTATTTTATCTATGTATTTTTAATATTAATAAACTTTTCCTCAGAGGCCTGAAGACGACAAAAAGTCGAAACCGGTAGCCTTTGAAAAAAAAACACATCTTTCTTTTTCCTTGATGACCATCACTCCTAAATACCTTTAAAAATTATACTTCCAGTGTCATCAAACTAAATTTAAAATATCGGATAATGTTTCGGATACGATTATGGTTACGGATAATTGTTTTTACTGAAAATATTTTTTTAGTAAAAGCTGGGAAATTTTACTCCAAAAAGTGAATGTCAAACATGAATTAACGGAAATCTATCAAAAGAAATACATGCAACAAAAACTTGCTTCGATTTAAACTCAGTTTTCCAACAGCAGTTGTTTGGTATTATCCGAAACTTTTATTTTCGGATACGGTATCGGATATTTAATCATTTCGGATATCCGGTATAGTTTCGGTTACGGATATCCATAACATTCCTAATATATATATATATACATATATATATATATATATATATATATATATATATATATATATATATATATATATATATATATATATATATATATATATATATATATACTAGACTCTCGTTAATTCAAACCTGCGATAATTCGAAACTCTTTATAATTCAAAGGTATCACGAGTTCCCTACCAAATCTCTTTATATTTTGAACTAAAACAATACATTTTTATACACTTTGTAATTTTAACGAAAAAATCATTGCTACGTAATAAAACGACGTGTTAATTCGAACTCATCGGCGTCAAACACTCGACAATTCAAAGTTGCAGAGAGAAAGAGACAGAAAGATTGTAAGTACATTTTGAGACAAGTTCAAGTTCATTCATCGCAAATGCTTAAAAAATTAACACGACTTAATAAAATTGGACAACCCTGTTATAGCACGAACTTTTTTATAACACTGTTTCAGTTGATATAAACGATAATTTCGAAAACACGAATGATGGATTGATTGCGAATTTAAATTTAAAAGATGTGCAAAAAGGAATAGATTTGGCCAAACAATTAGAATTTCATTTCATAGAAAAAAGTCATTTGGTAGTACGTAGCGGAAAGTTTAAAAGGGAACTACAAAGTTGCTTAGCTCCGTATCGAGAAGTTTTGGCTCAATTACAAAGTAAGAACCAGGGCTTCGAACCGAACCGTAACCGTAACCGAAAACCGGTAAAACCGATTGATTTTGCCGGAGAGTAACCGTTAACTGGAGCAAAATTATTTTTGTATTTTTAATATACACCTACTAAAGGAAAATGGTGTTTCGAAAAATTCAAGCATGTTAAAAAATATTTGATCGCGTTCCGGTATAGGGGCTTTTACGTTTCATTTTATTTAGATTTGACGGATTTTGATTATAAAGTTTTAAAAGTGGAGTTTTATAAGGTGCGTAATTATCACACTATTATTTTGTATTATTGCCATTTTATTATTTGGAGTGTTGTTAGCTTTTGTTTAACTACTTTGTAAACTTCAAGAACTTATTAACTCTGTACTAAATAAACTTTAGCGAAAGATTTAAATGCCAATAATATTGAGGAGAAAAATTAAATATTGGATAGGACTCATATGGCCAATGTCACTTTTTAAATATGACAAAATAAACTTTCAGTTTTGAACAAGCATAATTAAACAATTGGTGATGAAAGAAAAGATTGAAAGACGCACGTGCCTCTGGTGGCGAAATTAGAAACTGTTTTTATCCCTCTATTTACGTATTCGTTTAATAATTGGCGATAGAAATTAATATATAACAAATACAAAAAGTTACGCACTTTTATGACTTTTTTCTTGAATAGCTTCTAAATTAAAATTTTATAAGAAGTAATTTGAACCTCTTTTAATACTTAATTTTATATATTGAAAAACTTTTGAAATTAAATCACAGGAGGTAATAATATAGGTATTAAGAATACAAATATATTATTATTGTACAAAATAACCCGCAGTTTCGTTCTCAATATTATCATTCATGTATTAAAAATATTTATAAATTAACTGAATACAATTTGTATATTGATTAAAAAAAATACAAAATATATTTACAAAACAACAAAACAAGTTACTTATTTTATTACAAATCTTAATGATTAAAATGTATCATGTATCAAAAATACATATTTTTTGTATGTAAAATCGATAGATTCTGTTATACATATATTTATAACTGTAATACCACTGAAATGGCGTAGCTGAGTTTGGATGATTTAAGCCATAGACAAAATGTAGTTCTGATACTTTGATCTCACCTTTCGAAATATATTTTATATAAAAAACAAGCGTAAAAAATTTTTAATATTTCTAAGCGCTTTGTTGAATGTAATGTCGACTAGGTGACTCAAATTTTAATATTGTGGAAGACAATACTGAAACAATACTATTTTGATTTTAATTTACATATGACCGAAAAGAGTGTCATTTTTACGTTCTTTTACGTATAGTTTATAAATAAAATCGAATGACTAAGTATACGATTCAAGATTCTTCAAATTAACTGTTGTATGTATTTGTAGCACTGCTGGTGAGAAGTTTATATAGTAAATTAATTTCATTAACTAATTCAACTTTTCAAATTATAATTTGAGTTTTAGCTGTTCAAAATTACGGTCGGACTCATGTATTTTCAACTCGGACTCATGTACTTTCAATAGAGATGTCGATTCTCGACATAAATCGAAATTAACAAAATCGATTAAAAAAAAAATCGGCAAAAAAAAATCGATTCTGTGAAATCGATCTAAAAAATCGAAATTTTGAAAAGTTTAATAAAATTAGCTGATAATTTTAGTTAATAGAGACTTAATTGATAGTACATTAGTAATATCGTATAAAAACGCCTTACATTATATTTGTAAAGGCGATGAGTCAACATTTCAATAATTATAATTATAACAAATAACGCAATTGAATATGTAGGACAAATACCACGGAATGAACAAAGTTTATTCAAAAATTTCAAACTGACAAAAAAATGTTTTCTAAATAAGTCGTTTTTGTGGGAAAGGGAACGTTTGCCAGATAGGTGGTTTTCCTTCCTTTTGTATTAACACTTTCAGTCCCACGGCTTCGGCATCCGAAACCAAACAAAACTTCCCCAGAGGCCGACCGCGATCAATGATTAATTGATTAGTTGATTACTCATTATGTGTGCGATGTTTATCATTCTTCATCACACGGATGTGTTCCCATTCACACAAACACATTATACATACCAACAAACACTACTCTCTTGGTTTCTACTATGTATAAAAAATTTTAAGATAAACAAAAAATACATAAAAAATATAATTTATATTTTTAAATAAAATTGATTTGAATGCCAGTGTATATGTAGTATGTATGTACGTATCACGTAGTACGTCTGTTTACAGTTTTACACATACATACATGTGGAACTGTGTTGTGTGTTTGAATCATTTTATTTTATGTATTTGTTTATATAGTTTTTTTTTTAAATATTGTCGGCTTCCGGGGAAATTTACTATGAAAGTGCTCGGGCCTCATAGTGTTAATAGTCTTCTACAGGGCAAGACAGTGCGTATATGTATTATATGTATATGTAGTTATACAGAGCCATTTGAGAGGATCGTTGATAACGAGTAAAAAGTGACAATTAACAATAGCGTTTTTGGTGTTTCATTTTAACACATGTTTCTTTGTAGAATTACAATTAAAATGAAATTATTTTTAGAAAAAATCGGTTATCGATCTCTTATTTTTAATAATCGACTTATGAATCGATTTAAATGAGGAAAATTGAAAAAAGAATCGATTTTTTTAGGGTTCGATTAATCGATTTAATATCGACATCTCTAATTTTAAAGTTTTTGGTTTCCACTTCTCACGAAATACTTTAATACAGAAAAATAACTGTCAGATTAATCGATCGACTACTAGAGTGGCTTTATCCGATAATATATGGTTTTAATTCATTCGCAAATGTTTAAAAAATAATCTTGTTATATTACACTTTCTTCATTTTTCACTTTTTTGTTTATCATATATTTTATCATTTTAAGGTTATTCACTGGAAATGTACATTTGATTACTTCGTAGAGATTTGAGCAGGCTTTTTGAATGGTTCCATGTCTGTCACGTGGTTCTATGACTACCACGGACTACAGATGAAGGAGAAGTTGAAAATACATCCGAGTGGATTAGTCTCGACAAGTTGAAAATACATGAGTTGAACTGTAGTTTGAATTCAATAAATAAAAAATAAAAATAATGTTTGTTTTATGTTTTATGATGTACTATAATTTAAAATAGAGAAAGACAACAACTGGGTATGTGCTGGTCACACAGATATAAAAAGATTTACAAAATATTATGAACAACTTTTTACAAGAGCAGATAAATTTTCTATATATAGATGATTGTTTGAAACTCATAGTAGATCGATTTTGATAAAATTTTACACAAAGATTAAACATTGTAAAGAAAATAGGGACGATAAAACATTATTAAATATAAACTGTAGGTAATACAATCAAGTTCCGTACATGAGTATGGAAGTAATGAGTACACACATCCGTCAACAAGCTTTTTATTTACCATTTTCCACTTTTAAAGAGTAAAAATAAGCCCTAAAAAAGCCGGAAAAAAAGTTTAAATTAACGAAATGTTACCTCTTAAAACAATTATCCAATTGTAAGTTAAGCTAGAACTGACTTAACAGCGGCTAGAGAGGAAAATTTTTTTGTATTATTGCAATATTTTTATTGAATCAATTTTTTAGGATCATAGGAAAACTATATTTTTCTTTATTAAGGCATGAGACTAGCTTCTAAAATTATATTCATAAGATTAAGATATCCCGAAAAGTGTAAGGGATAGGAAGAATTTTATGTTGACGAAATGTTAAAAACTACTTAAAAGAGTTATTCATGCCTATAGGTTAAGCTAGGAACAGCTTGACCGAAAAGGAGAAAAGTACAGTAAATATCTAGATCGAAAGACCGTAAAGTCAGCTCTTAAATCAGTTGAATTAAACTTCTAATTAAAACTCTTCTTCATTTTTATCCACTGACGTATTCACGTTAACAGGGTGTCCACAACCCATCATAAAAAAAAATCCCTGACTTTTCCCTGACTTTAGGTTCGATTTTCCCTGACCATTACTTTTTTGTTTCCCATTAATGGTTAGAAATATAAATGTCCAAACACACGATTTTTATTTAACTTGTAATACATACCTACATAATTTTTTATTTTATCGAATAGATACGTATAAGACTGAAATTAAGGGATTGGGTAAAGCTAAATTAACTACATAAAAAACTATTTAAACAAAATTATTATTTACGTATTGGCCCCAAATGCGGTAGTTGACACTATCAAAAACAAATTGCAAAATTATTTAAGGTACTGTTAATTAGCGAGTGAAGTTAAAAAAAAAAGACTCTTTTTAAATAATTTTTTTTAAGTTAAAAATTTATTTTTAGGGAAATTTTTTTTACGTATGGTAACTTAGGATCTATATTTTATAAAAAAAAATTTTTCTCTTTATAATTTTTTTCACTAGTACAGAAGGGCGTTGAAGTTGACGTAAAAAAAAAATGACGTCACAAAAATGAAGACTAGTGTTTTCACATTCAAATAAACAATTAAAAATTACAATTTTAAGTTACTTAGTGAATCAATTCAAAGAAAATAAAAATATCCGTGAGTCTTTATTATAATTTACGTGATATATTTTCGTGAACATAATTGTGAACATAAACATTTTTCTTCATTTACAATCATTGGGAAATATATTATCACCTATTTTCCCTGACTTTCCAGAATATTTCGTGAAATCCCTGATTTTCCCTGACGCTTAAGAGCTTCCCTGACTTTTCCCTGACCTTCCCTGACTTTCCAGAATGTGGACACCCTGCGTTAAAAACTTACGACCGTGTTTCAAAACACAGTTTACCTCATTTTCGTTATATCCGTGGGACCAATAGATACACTATTGTCTTTCCCTGTTTCAAATCACTAATATAAATTATTTCTTACTTCATTAATAAATCGTTTGAAATTTGTATTATTTTTTCAACCACTTAAATCATAACTTGACGTTTAAGCAACATTTATTATTCTATTTTCTGGTTATTATAATTACAAAAAATAACAGATCATAAAAGTTTACTTTCTCAGGAACGAAAGTAATCGCTTATCACCAATTAGTAAATAGATTTCTCTATGGCAACAATTACTTATAAACGCCTACTATTCATTCGTATTAAAATTATATTTTTAATAAACTTTATTATTTTTTATTCATTTTTTTCAATTTATTCAGTATTTTTTTTGGTTGAAAAATAATTTACTCCTATTCGGTCCGTAAGCGTTATTTTTGTGATCATACATGATCGGCTTTCAGCCTCAGATTCTCAAACTGCATTCAAGACTACAAAAATAACACTCCCGGTTCTTGGTAAGTAACTGTTATCATTTTACAAATAACGAAAACTATCACTTTCTTGTTTCCATCTTGTAAGGTATATTGATTTTTTTCACAAATATTATGAATATAACACTTTGTTTCTTTTTACCAAAATAATGAATTATGTATACTGCGCCCCTGCTTGGCATTTCTACTGCAAAGTTTTCAAAAGTGATATTGATCAATCTATCATGAAATTTCCAAAAGTAATATTTCCGAAGCTGGTGTCTTTCCGTAGTAAATCTTTCTGTTGACTTGTTTAATATAGTTAAAAAAAATTCGTACTTATGGTAATGGGATGTAACTTTCGTTTTAAGGTTACCTGTTTTTATAAAGAATAGAAGCTACACAAATCATTATTTTTGGAAACTTTATTTACATTAAATTAAATTAAGATTTGTAGTACTTTTTGTATACAGATTAATGGTTATAGAATAGTTATTTGTGTATTAAGAGCGCAAAATGGTGCTTTGCTGCTCGATTGAGAATGTTGACGCGCGACGCCGCCAGGTGGAGAGCGTTAATCTCATGAGAGCGGCAAGTCATTTTGTGCTCGAATTACACACAAAATTTTTTCTACAATCTTATAAAAATTTTTTTTTATTTAAAAGATACTTGAAAAAATAATAATGGACGTTAATATTTGCTTTAATATTATAATTTTTGCAGCTTCAGAAATATCTGGAGGTGTACTTGAGAAATCACTGTCACTATTACATATTTCCGTCATATATGTATATACATATTTTTTTAAATATTTTTTTCTTATTATTTCCTATAGTTATTTATTATTTTTAATTAATATTTTGCAGTTATTTTGAAATTTAATAAAATTAATATTTCACTTGATTACGATAATTTTAGAATCTGTTTATTTGTTACCATAGAAAATATAAACAACGCCTACCCGATTTGTAATTAAATATACGTTGAGCGAGCGACAAAGTATTACTTTGCCGCTTTAAAGCGCAAAGTAGTACTTCGGTGGTCGGCAACGACAGTCTTCGGCAAATACACATTTTGTGCTCTCTTCACAGAGCGCAAAAGCCTACTTTCCACTAAGATTGCAGAAAAAAATATGTACGCATAATTAATCAAAAATTACCAAGTAATACTCTCTTGCTGGTCTTAAAAAAAGTATAATACATAATTCGAATTACACATTATGTGCTTGTATATTACATGATTGAATTTATAAGTTGCATATCACACACGAGCAAAAGAAGTTACGCAAGAGCCGCGCAGCAGCGAGTGCGTAATTGTGCGAGTGTGTAATATGCCTTACAACCGAGTTACATACTATATTTTATCTACGACTAACATGAAATTCACAAAAAATAATATAAATCTGATACGAATACAATATTATATTAAAATTATATAGAACTTGAAATTTATTAAAAACAAATGTAAACATTCAGTTGCTAGGTAAAATTTTTGTACAGATATTAATATACAATATAACAATTAATAAAATTGTAGTGTACTCTGTGTACTGTGTCTCTTTACGTACAGGCGCATGTAAAGTTCAATTTTCTGTACGGCTCTATGTAAAAAAAATAGCTTACCTAGATAGTATTTTGTACTATAATTAAGCAATTTCATGGTAGTCGTAGAAAAAATTATTTTTTACACTTTGGTTAGACTAAAATAATGTACTTTTTTTTAAATATTTACAATATACACTGTGTTTACGTAATAGCTACGCCACTGGGATTCATTTTAAAATCTTTTTGATCAAAATATTATAATAAAAATAAATAATATTAATAACATATTATAAATACATCTTACGTTTGTTTTTATTAATTACAATATGTGTATAAATTGTTTTTATTCTAACATTAATGTTTCTAAATTTCTATGCAAAATTGTATCTTTTACTGAATTGAACACAACCTTAATATTTTCTGTATCGACGGCCGTTGTAAAATGATAATAGATGGATTTTTTTGGATCACGTCGTACACCCGTAAACATCGCTAATATGAATGCCTGTACATCCGATATTGAATGTGAATTACCAGTAAATTGGGGAAAGTACCAACGTATATCCGTTTCAGGATTTCGTACTTTTTGTGATAATAAATCGAATTTATTTAAAAATAATATTATCGACATTTTTCCAAATACACGATTATTTACAATCGTATCGAAGATATTTTTCGATTCTTCAAGGCGGTTGGTTTTCCTGTAAACAAAAAAGAAATAGAAATTAATATTTTGTAAATAATATACTTTTGCAATTATTATGAATAAAATGAAAAACTGTAGATTTTTTTTATATTGAGTGTAGCGTAATAATTAGGATGCTAAAAAAAGTATTGAATTGATAGCGATTAAAAAACCAATTTTAAAAATCCCTGACTTTTCCTTGACTCATTGTCAGAATAAAATTCCAGGGCGTACTCCGAAAAAAATATTGTTTATTTTTTTTTTTGCTCGTCAGTGGCAAAAAATACAATTAAAGAGCAAAAAAAAAGGTCGTCAAAAAACTTTTTAGAAAAACTCGCTCTCGACGCTCGAAAAGTCGACGTTCTCGTCGGGGCGAAAACTGAAAAAATCCCTGACTATGATTGAAATTCCCTGACTATTCCAGAAATTCAAAATTCCCTGATTTTTCCAGATTTTCCAGGTCGATCGCCACCCTGATATAGTAACTTTTTTTAATTCTAATTATACAGATTGAAACCTATTATTGAGTTAAAGATATGTATGTTTTGCGTTTTATGGCTGCTCTATACACTTTCTGTCGAAGCTCCTCATCGAAGTACTCGTTGAAGTTGGCTGAAACCCGAATAGCGTTACAACACCAACCACGAAGAACCATGAAGTGACCTACACTCTCGTACTCGATCAACTTTGCGAGAATGTAGGCATTATGTTGAAGATGAAGTCAGAAGTGTCATAAAATCACATTTTTAGTCATTTTTAATTACATTATAAAATATAAACCGTAACCGAAAGCAAAATTTTAACAAGTATTTATAAGAAATTAAATATCGCTGTAACTTATGAAATTGTTTATTTCTTGGTAAAAGTTTATTCGACTTTCCGTCTTGATTTTTCTTCATAACTTTCTTTAGAATGACGGTATCTTTGGAACGGCATATTTATAACGATATTGTTCTTTTATGAACTTTTTTGGATTAATAATGAAGATACAAATACGTTCTTTACTGACGGAATTCTCGTGACTTAATTAATATTTCTCTTCACTAAAAATTAGATAAAAACAACTTCACAACAAACGTTTTGAAAAATGAAAATTTTATCCACTTTTTAGCATTTCTCTTAATGGTCTGGACTTGAATTTTTTGGGGACGTTTTTTAAAGGGGGGAGTTCAAATAAAAAAGCAACTTTTTTATTTATGATTATTTTGCTTGTTGAAATTTTTTTTCAAATTAGGGAGGGTTTCAAATAGAAAATTTTGCTTTTGAAACATTCATTACTCTTCCCTGTGGGGGGAGGGGGGCCCTTTTTCACAAGTTTTTAAGCGTTTACAAAGAACGTCATATCTCAAAAAGTAATGAATATTTTTTAAATATTTTTTCATTATTTTATTCCTAAAGGACCTGTCCATAAAGCTAAGTATGGGTTTCAGGTAATTTTAAAAATTAACTAGAAAATTGTAATCCCAAACTTATAAGAATTTTAAAACCCAATTTTTTATTAAGTTTAAAAATAGTTACAATTGCTCAAATGGAAAAAGCATACTCCACTTTATGCGTAATATGTTTATCAACAAAATTAAAAAAAATTAAGTCTCTATCTATTCTAGAACTTGAGATATGATTTTCCTTGTCGGAAAAAATATAACTTTCAGGAAACGGTAAAAAACAAAAATAATAACAAAAGAAGCGGTTTACTCAATGTTTATTAAAATGTCTACAAAGGCATACAGATAAAAGAACATTATCTCAGTGCATACTATAACTCATGTGCACACCAAAACTAAATATTACTGATCAAATCGCGAGGGGGGGGGGGTCTGCAAAGGAGCAGCAACTTGACTGTGCAGCGGCTCACAAATAAATATTTTTCTACTTGAAAAAAAATTTTTTTGGCCATGTTTTATATATAACCGTGTTTGTAAAGAACCACAGAACAAAATAAATACCCCTGTCGCAGCATCCTGCATAACATAGCGAATTTCCATTTACAAAAGTACGTTTTTCTCGGAAACTAGTTGATCTAGCGTAATTGTAAATAAAAAAACCTTTTTTATGTGATTTTTCCGCCTCATTCCGCCAAATTTTTTTCATGAAAAATGTCCAAAAAACCGTAAACGTTTTCACGAAATTTCTTAAAAATAGGATGTTTTGTTCTTGAGTTATCGTGCGGACACTTAGTAAACATATATATATATATATGTGTCCGCACGATAACTCAAGAACGAAACATCTTATTTTTAAGAAATTTCGTGAAAACGTATACGGTTTTTTGGATATTTTTCGTGAAAAAAATTTGGCGGAATGAGGCGGAAAAATCACATAAAAAAGTTTTTTTTATTTACAATTACTCTAGATCAACTAGTTTCCGAGAAAAACAAACTTTTGTAAATGGAAATTCGCTATGTTATGCAGGATGCTGCGACAGGGGTATTTTCTTTTTCAATTTCTAACCAACCGTTTAGTTTTATAACGTAAGTCGTCCGAATTTTATTTTTCAAGTGCGACTGAGCGCAAATTGTGTGGTTAGTGCAGCAATTTAAATATATATATATATATATATATATATATATATATATATATATATATATATATATATATATATATATATATATATATATATATATATATATATATATATATATATATATATATATATATATATACTTTGAATATAATATAATATAATATAATAATTTGAAATATTTCAAACTCAGAAATAAAGATTTTGATTGAAAAAGTCGGGTTGACCTTGTGTTTTTAGTAATATGACCTTGTCCTGACCTTCTTAATGTCAGCATGAAAACATTTAAATTATTATTTTTGACGTAAAATTCCATTATTATTAGTACGTATCCGACGTCTAAATGAGACATTTCTATTAAAAAAGTTATTTGACCTTATGTTGACCTTCCTAAGGTCAAATTAAAAATTATAAAAATATTATTTCTTACGTAAAATTTTCCTCTGTTTCAGAATCCAGCATAAAAAATAGTGGTTTCTATTGAAAAAAATGACCTTGACCTTCAAATACCCTTGAAAATCGACCTCAAGGTCAATATCATTAACAAGGTCTTATGACGCCCACCGTCATGAACAACTTTTGACTTAACTTTTTTTTTGTAGGCCGAGTAATTTAAGAGATAATTGGATCTATAGATTAAAATGACTCACCATGTATATATATATATATATATATATATATATATATATATATATATATATATATATATATATATATATATATATATATATATATATATGTGTCCGCACGATAACTCTCGAACGAAATGTGCTACTATTACAAAATTTGGTGAAAATGTTGGAAGTCCCAAACTCTTCAATGAGTTCTTCAGCCAGACACGTCGGATGCCAGGAACATGGTTTTTGTTCTTGCAAAAAATTAGTTTTTTGCCAAAATTTCCACTTATTCAAAAATATTTGCGAAATTTTTTTACACCATTT
This sequence comes from Brachynemurus nebulosus, assembly GCA_035578155.1. Classification (NCBI taxonomy): domain Eukaryota; kingdom Metazoa; phylum Arthropoda; class Insecta; order Neuroptera; family Myrmeleontidae; genus Brachynemurus; species Brachynemurus nebulosus. Next base: position 67,064,034 of record JAPWDM010000004.1, on the reverse strand, counting down.
AAAAGAGAAGAAAATATTACATAAAAAAAGTCTTTAAACTTTTTTTCTATGTCAACTAGTTTCCGAGAAAAACTAATTTTTATAAACGGAAATTCGCTATGTTATGCAGGATGCTGCGACAGGGGTATTTTTTCTTATTTTCTCAAAAATTAGCTAACCTAGAATAATAGTCCAAAAACCTTTTTTATGTGATTTTTTCCGTCTTTGCAATGATGTAAAAAAATGTGGCAAAAACTTTTAAATTATAGCAAATTTTAATTTTTGTCAAATTGTACCCTTTATATGCAAATGTACATATAAATTCGTATGGGCACGTACCTATATTATGTGTGTACAAATGCAAATGTATATGTATTCACATAGATAGAGTGGGGACATTGATCCGTTCAAACGTGTTCTCAAGGGGGGACCAATTTTTTATTGTGGATTCTAGCACACACTACGTTATAAAAAGTACGAGGACACCTTGGCCCAGGGGTGCCCACATTTTTGACACGATAGTGTACCACAACATTAAGTACAATGCCGCGTCAAAAGTGTGGGCACCCTCTGGGTCAAGGTGTCCCCATACTTTTGACGACGTAGTTTGTGCTAGAATCCACTATAAAAAATTGGTTACCCCTTTGGGAATGCGTTTGTGTGAACCAATGTCCTCACTCTACCATAGCAAATTCATAATATTCATATGAATGCGTATAGATGTGAAAAAGTACGTTTGTGTAGCCATATGAATGGTATAATATTATGCGTGTACACCAAGACCTCGATTTACGTTGTGGTTACGTTCCAAAAAAACACGACGCAAAGTGAATTATGATTATCTTAAAGAAAAAAAAAGTTTTCAAAAAATTTCGAAAAAAAATTAAAGACTCGAACCCAAATCAACGCAACTTCGAAAATATAACGACGCAGAGTGAAAATTAGTACTAATTCAGCAACGACGCAACTTCGAAAAAACGCAAAACGAAACGACGCAAAGCGAGGTCTTGGTGTATAAGGGCGCATTTATATGTGCAAGACGAACGAATAAGTTTTTGTAATTGTTTGTAAGCACATGTGTATATAAAAGCGTAAACGAGTATATAATATGTACGCATATGTATGCACAAATGCGTTTGTTTATGTATGGATGTAGCCAAGTGTGTATATGTACAGAGATGCATGCATATGCGTGGACTTGCACAAGGAAAAGTAATTAAGTGTATTTCATTAAAAGTTATTGAACCGCCACTGACTACCTGCTGGTGGGGATTACCATAAGGTGTTAACATCTCCCCTCCAATCACTTCTCCTCAAGTGGCTACTAACGGACCCGCTACTAACGGAACCCTAAATGTATGTATACATATTGTGTCGAATATGTACTTAGAATGTACATATAACTTCACACTTTATATATGTACTTAGAATGTACATATAACTTCACACTTTATATAAGAAAAAATCACAGTCTAAGTAAGATAGTTTTTCTCGGAAACTAGTTGACATAGAAAAAAGTTTAAAGACCTTTTTTATGTAATTTTTTCTCTTCTCTTAAATGGTGTAAAAAAATTTCGCAAAAATTTTTGAATTAGTGGAAATTTTGGCAAAAAATTAATTTTTTGCAAGAACAAAAACTATGTTCCTGGCATCCGACGTGTCTGGCTGAGGAACTCATCCAAGGGTTTGGGACTTCCAATGTTCTCACCAAGTTTCGTAAAAATTGGATACTTCGTTCGAGAGTTATCGTGCGGACACACACACACACACATATATATATATATATATATATATATATATATATATATATATATATAAATTTGAGTGAATATTATTTTCGGTTTCAAGGGACCTCAAAACAAATTTCTGCCATGGTCCCGGGTTCAAGCCGCGTCATGACAGTGGCTGTAATAGCTGAATTCCATTCTGGAAATTCGCTAAAACAAAAAACTAAATTCGAAAAAAATTAGTTTATTAGCCGTTTCTGGCGTGAACTCCTCCCTTAACACCGAAACATACCTCGATGTAAAATTTAATTTACTGAGTACCATTTTCTCTACTGTAATTTTGAATTTCCGAAAATTTGATTGTTATATTTCCGAATGTTATCAACAAAACTTATTGTTAGTCAAAATATGTAATATTAGTTGCGCTTTCTTATCAAGTTCAAACATTCGTATTTTTTTCAAATTTTTTGGCCCCAGGATTGTAAAGTTACAGACGGGGAACAGGAAAAACTTCATTTTGAAGCACATTATTTCACAAACGGAGCTTGAATTAAAAATGTTTGAAAAAAACTTAACTTTCTTTTTCAAGCCCTTTCGAACGATAGGCTACATAAAATGGTATGAGAATAAATATTTTCATATCTACCTTTCCATACGGAAATAAAACTCTAAAAATTGAAAAAAAATTTCTTTGCTGCTTATTAGATTTTTACCTGTAACGTGTACGCATAGGCGGGATTTCAAGAAAAATATTCGGGGAAAAGGAATATATTTAATATAAAAATCACCTTAGGAGATTCTTAGAATACCAAACCAGTTCAGGTCGACAAATGCTTGACTTAATTCTGCATCCTCACCCCTTTTCTTATGCCATATCATTTTAATAAATCTTGTTCAAGTTTTTAATTTTTTACTTTCACGAATACTAGGGGGCAGTTGCCCCCTTTGCTCCCTAAATCCCGCCTATGTGTGATAAGGATAAAAAAAGACTTTCGTGATTTTGACTACAAAACTTTAATAAAAATTAATTATCTTAGACATCTAATATTGTCTAATATTTTCAACTTGAGTTTTTTCAATATTATAATACTGAAGAGATCTGAGATAGGCTTCACATGGTACATTTTCACTATCAATATTGAACATTTTCATGGGTACACGGATCGTCCACGTAGGACCCTTTATAGATTTCCGTGCTAATAGGTAAGCACAAACCCTAAGCGTATATACAAAAAACTGTGTTTAAATTATTCCAGATTTACAAAAGTATCAAAACGAAATTAGCATGGGTTAATGCAATCAATAGACCAGCCGACTGGATTCCACCTAAATATTCGCGGATTTGCTCGAGACATTTTAAAGATAATTGCATATACACAACAAAGGCGGGATTGCGTAAATTGTTACGTGGAGTAGTTCCTACATTATATTTACAGTAGTCGTCCAAGTTAGTCACTTCCAAGTTGTCACACTTCGAGTGAAATAGACATACACTTACGTCATTCACATACTATGTTTACTCTTGTCTATACGCACATAGGCGTCACATGTAATACTTGCATACTCACTACATACATACCCCGTGTACCTGCCGTGTGGTACTTTGTGAGGTAGCTACCGTGTAATGTGTGTCGTATGTACGTATATTAGATAAGATACGTATGTACGTATATTAAGCGGGTTCTACACGATGCTACGAACGTTCCTTCCAACGTTCGATCGAACGTTTGAGGCAATTAAGTTCGATAGTTGATGCGACGAATGTACCTGCTACACGGTGAATCGAATGTTTGATCCAATACGAATGATGATGTGTTGGTACTCAATGTACGAAGCTGTTATCTGTCTGATGTTATCTCTAATGTTATACACTGATGTTGTCTCTCTTCACATGAACGAGTCGTGCAGCTGCTGACTCGAACCAACCAACGCAACCAACATTGACCTTCAAACGTTCGAAGCATCCCTTTGACTCGGTGCAAGAATACCGACATCGAACGGGACACGACCAAATGCGAACGTTTGACGCTCGACATTGGACACTCGTAGGTTCGAACAACGGCTACACGATGCTATGAACCATCCAACGTCGAATGTTGGAAGGTGTTCGTAGCATCGTGTAGCAGCGGCTTTAGTCTAGAGTGAAGACACTGGTCCGCACAAATGAGATCACACAGTTTTTATAGTGGACTCTAGTACACACTACGTCGTCAAAAGTATGGTGACACCTTGACCCAAGGGGGTGCTCACACTTTTGACGCGGTATTGTACTCAATGTTGTGGTACACTGCCGTGTCAAAAATGTGGGACCCTCCCCCGCTGGGTCAAGGTGTCGCCATACTTTTGACGACGTAGTGTGTGCTAGAACCCACTATAAAAAATTGGGAGCAAGTTTGTGCGGACCAATGTTTTCACTATTCATACAAATTTAAATAATAAATATTTGTAATGTTGTCTTTTTCTAAAAATTCAAATATGTGACGTAATTATGACGTAGATGGCGAATTGCGCAATAAAAAGCTTATTTTGGTTTCAAATGTAGTGTACCTTTCTCTGTCTACTTTGACTTGAACATAATTTTTTATAATAATATTGTTGAAAAAATTCCAATTTGTTATGTTAACTAAACATTTACCCCACCTGACGGACGTCTATGACTTCCAAGATAGTCACTAGAGGAACATTTGTGTAACTATCTTGGACGGCTACTGTATCAGTAAGTGTTACCATATTTATAGCTGTATTAAAATGTAGTTAATATTAACGTGTAAATTTTAAGGCTAAAACTGAGCAGTCAACAAGTGATAAATGTACACAAACTGATTTTCAAGAAGTGAAGTATGTCTGTTCTCTGCTGTCAGAATTTCAACCAGAATGTTGTTCGTCATCTTTATCAGAGATGAATGTAGATTTGACACCAACATCCACAGATTCCAACACTCTTGATTCTTCTCCAGCAACATCTTCACTATCTTTTACATCTGACCCAATTAGATCATCGACACCATTTATTAAAGAAGTTACATCTGAACTATTAACTTCAGCACTATCTTACGATGACCAGTTTATTAATAAATAAATTATACAATAATAATAAATTTAAGTTTAATAATAAATAAATAACAAGTAAATTTGATAAATTACATTTCAAGAATAATGGTCCTCTCATATACAAATTTATATCATTTTCTTATATTTTTGAAATTTCCTTAATCCTACCCTGATAGTTTTATGTAGTAAATGTGTTGTGTGTACCATAACCACACCATAACTGTTTGGTGGGGAGCACCAATTTTACGTCATTGTGACGTCAACTTTTGCCTACGTTGAGAAAGCTAGTATAGAGATACGAAGTTTGTTTCTCATATATTCTGTGGATAAGCAGTTATTTTAATCATAACTGTATTATTTTTATTAGCGGTCAGTATGATAAACTAATATAAGAGATATTCAGTTATAAGTACATAAATATTATTAATTATTAAATTTATCAATTAAATTAAATTAATTATTCTTATTAAGTATTCATATTTATTTAGTCTCGACCATTATAGGTACGTTAATTAATGTCGGTCTGTCTAGTTAAAAAAGGTGTCTATTTCGAGACATAAAATACACAATGACAGTCGACCGTATAATATAATGGTTTGTTAAAAGTTTTTTGAAGTGGTGGAGACTAATAAATATATATTTATGTTATGAAATTTGTTTGTGGTTACTGGTTTTTAATTGTACTATTATATGTACAGTTCTTTGCCATTAGGGTTCGCAGGAAAGTCAGTGAAAGGCGTAAACCGTGATTGTATTATATAACTACTGTAGACTTTTGATAACTCTTGTATTTTTATGAATCTCAAGCTAGCAGCTCGAAAAAGTAACCGGAGATTTATGAATATGGAAATTTGCGAATGAAGATAATTTTTGTGAGATATAAAGAACTATAGTCTATCATAGATTTTTGGGCCGGCGAGATCGACGACGGGCCCTTGGGCACAAGAAAAATTTTTCCCCCAAAAATAGAACTGGAGAGCAAAAAAAAAATTTTTTTTGGTCCGACATTTCCGCAAAAATACTATCGACGAGCAAAATAAATAAATAAATAAATACAAAAAAATAAAAAATAGCGTCTGTTGCTTTCTCCTGACCCCCTCAAATCTTCCGTAAACATAATAATAATAACAAATGCAGTCCAAAATTAAAAAATTAGTAAATAGGGCTCATTGCGATGCACAACAATACTATCAAAGCGGAGTCAAATTTTAGATCCAACCCAACCTTTAAGGGGGTGGTGGGGGACGGTAAAACAATAAAACTTTTCCAAACCGCCTGGAAATAGTGTTTCGGTCAATTTTCTACAACATATCAAAAAAATTAGGTTCCTAGGATGATTTGGAGGGAGTAGAGAGGGAAAAAAGTATTTTAGCTGGATTTAACACGCCCATAGCCCCCCAGAATTAACGCTGAGGGTTGAAATTTGGTGTGTTGATAAAGTTCGTACCTAGGTTGTGCTTTTAGAAGGTTTTAATATTTTACCCCCACCCCCATCATTTTTAAGCTACAATTTCATGCTTTTTTGACGTTTTCGAAGTTTGTACCACTCGCACAGGTCACCCAAATAAACCTAGACGGTTTAAGTTAGTATCAAGGGGTGCCTTTTGGGGGTCTCAGCTTTTAACCCTTACCCCCACCATTTTTATACCAAAAAGAACATGATTTTTCTTGTTTTTTAACAGTTTCGTTCGGGTTAAAATCTCCCCAAATAAACCTAGAGGGCTGAAATTTTGTGTACAGGTTAAGTTAATAGCCAGCCACTGCTTTTTGGAGGTTTCAGCTTTTAACCCTTACTCCCACGATTTTTACGCCAATATTCCCTTGATTTTTTTGCTTTTTTTCTAACACGCCTAGAGACTCTCTAGGGAAACCTAGAGGGCTGAAATTTTGTAATGTATTGAGTTAGTATCCACCTAGTGCCTTTTAGGGATCCCAGATTACTTTTCCCCCCACTTCTCCCATTTTTACATCGAAATTCAGTGTCATTGTTAAATGTATTTTAAATGCTTTATCTTTATTCTAATACAAGCAGGCGTATAGTAATTTTAAAAATTTAAAAAAAAAATGAACATACTTTTTTTAACAAATGCAATATATAAATATTAAGTATGGTCTATTTCAGTTAAATTTAACCATGCTTCGTAACTTTGAATTTAAATAATTTCCGTTTTCTTGGCTTTATCTCTTTTATTATTGCATTTCTGTAAATTTTAAATTTGCAGTTTATTTTTAGAAAAGAATAGAAGATCGATTTGTTTCGAATATAAGAATTATTTAATTTTTTAACGAAAACTCATGATCAATTTTATCTGAAAAGAGGTATAATTTAAAAATGTTATTAATGTCATTGTTTATTTATCAAGTAGGAATTTTGGATTTTTTTGGAAAGAAAAAATATCTTCATAAAGGCCTTCTAGTTTACTATTTAAGTTCCTTTTTTAATATTTAAAAATAAAACACAAAGGCAATTGGTGGATAAGGATGGGTAGGAATGTCCTCGTACGAATTTTGTTGGCTTTTTTCCTGCTAACTGCTATCGGCACAAAATTGAAATTTACTGAGATTCAGTCCTTAAAAACGATCCGATCAGCCGGACACTCATCATAAGTTTTGAAACCACCAAAATGACAAATCGCTTGTAGACTTTCAATTACATTTCGCTTGTAGACATTCAATACCGAAGATGAAAGGAAAAATCCGACTTCCGTGATGGGGCCCCGCTGCTCACGGCGTTTTTTTTTTATCTGCCACCGTCGCCATTTAAGGGGGAAATCAACTCTCAAAGTTAGGGTGAAATTTTAATTTTGCTTGATAACTTGAAAACGACGGCAGATAGAAAAAAACTTTAAATTGACAAAACACTTTATTTTTAGAGAGCTTTCTATTGATGTGTATAAATCCAGGGTCGGACCTACTGGAGGGGCTGTCCAGGTAAAATTGAAGGTAAATTGAAATAGGGAGGATATGCTTTTGTATATTAAAATTCGAATAGCATATATGAAAACTACATGAAAAATACCAGTTTACCTGTTTTTGCTCAAAGTTGAAATTTAAAATCTAAAATCTCAAAACTGGACAGCTAATTTGAAGTATCAATCGTAATTTTACTGACAATCAGTAAAATAAAAATATTTCTATAAGGTTTTCAGCAAGTGAAGTCTTGTAATTAATAACTGGCTGAAATATATCAAACTATATTTGTTGATATCTGACTAAAACTTTAAATTTTATACAAGTAATATTAAAATTTGATTTTTTTAAGTCACGCAAGAATATTATTGCATATAGTTATAGAAAAAAATTAAATTTATAAAATACTTCTTTTTTGTCAAATAATTGTACTTATAAATCAATTATATACGTAGCGTCTAGTGCCCATCGTCGAAGATCCGTGTCATGAATTATCGCTCCTCTATCTACTGCATCTTAAAAATTATTTAAAACATACTGATTAATGAAAATTACTTTATCTCTCTTATTTCCGCCTTCTTCAATTTGCTATTCCCACCGATATAACTGCTTTAAATGTTTCACACTTCTGAAATTTTTTTCTACTGCTTCAAAATATTTTCTTTTTTTGCACCGCTTTTCCAGAATTTAACAGCTTCTTTATATTTGAAATCTACAAAATCTTGTTCTCCATATGAACATGATGGTTCATCAACCTCTCTGGATATGTTTTCATCCGGTTCCTCATCATAATCACGAAGGAAATTTTCATTCTGTTCCAGGATATTTTGGTTAAATCCAGAATTAAATGCTAACTTTAAATCATGTTCAATAATAAACGATGTATCTTCAATTGATTGAATTATTATTACTCCCGGTATGTTATCGGGTATGAAACGAAATTTTTTATTTGAAATGTTGTCATTAACATACAAATGACATTAGCTAAAATGGTGGTGTCGGCAAAGTGGGGACTCAAAAAAGGGTGTCTCCTGGTTGACGTGATTCCAACCCTCCTGGTGATCTGAAACATAAAATTTTAGTTAATTCTTAATAAATAAGGATGTAGAATTAGTTGGACGTAGTTGGAATACTATTAAAATTGGTTCGACATAGGGGAACCCCTATTTTTAAAAAATTTCCAAAGTTGAAAAAAAGAGGCGAAAAAATGATTTTTTTTTAAATGGATGCCATTTGGTAAGAGAATTTATTTTTTCAAATCGGCTACGTCCAACTAATTCTACATCCTTGTTTATTAAGAATTAACTAAAATTTTATGTTTCATATCACCAGGAGGGTTGGAATCACGTCAACCAGGAGACACCCTGTCTGTCTGTCTGACTTTCTGTCCTGTTTGTCCAGTCTGTTTTATTCTTCAGTTTGTCTGTCTGTCTGCCGTGATTACCTGTCTTGTCTGTCTGTCTGTGCGTCTTGTCTGTTTCCTGGTTCGCCTCTCTGTCTATTTGTCCTGTCTGTCTGTCTATCTGTTTGTTCTGTATGTCTGTCCGTTTATCCTGTCTCCCTCTCTTGTCTGTCTGTCTGTCGACCTGTCCTGTCGGCTTGCACTATATCCCTGTCCTGTCTGTCTGTTTTGCTTTTGTCTGTCTGTCCAGTCTGTCTGCTTGTCCGTCTGTCTGTCGCGTTTGCTTTCGCCCAGTTTCCTTTATATATGAACTAATATGACGAATCATTATGTCTAATTTTTATATTTGACAAGGCCTTTTAAAGGCCGCCTTTGGTAAATGGGATGGTTATTTTGTGCCATTATTTTCAGTAATTTTTCTCATTTATCTCTGGTGGCTTTTAAAAGTATCAACATGCTGTATATGAGGAAAGTAATAATGGCTACAAAGTAATTAATTTCATTCAAACTTTTAATTATACTCCATATAATTTTAAATTTAATTTACCTATTTTAATATTAAATACCCCTGTCGCAGCATCTGCATAACAGCGAATTTCCAATCATAAAAGTTACTTTTTTTCGAAAACCCGCTTACCTAAAATAATGGTTCAAAATGTATTTTCTGTGATTTTCTTGGTTCTTTACCACAATGTAAAAAAAATTGAAAAAACTTTTAAATTTTGGCAAATTGTTTGCAAAAAACTCATTTTTTTGAGGTTTTTGGAATCGGACGTGTCTGACTGGAGAACTCATACAAAATTTTTGGACTTCCAACGTTTTATTGTTTTATTCCCTGCTGGAAAGGTCTCACAAAATATCATTAAAAAAAATGTTTATTTTATAAGATTGTATGATTTACTGGTATATTTATGAGCATGAAAATATTTTCCCTCGAATATTTTATGATATTTTATCAGTACTTTAGTAGCTCATAGATTCTGATAAAAATATTTTTTATTTTTTTTATAAGATCCTATGAGAAAAGTAATTAATTTCAATTGTCTATGAGATTTTATGAGAGTTTGCGAATTAAAGCACAATAAGTTTTTCTATGAGATTTTATAACAAAAGTTGGAGTAGAATAAGCTCATAAGAAATCATTAGCAATTTACGAAAAACGATGGGCAATACTGTAACTGAATTTTTATGAGAATTAGGCGGCAATCCCTTGGACAAATACACATCCATAATCTGATAGAAGATCATCATACTTTTATGTGGTTAACAAACGTGTGACTTAAATTATAAAATCTTATAAAATATCTTTTGGTATATTAAGTATTTTGATTGCGCTTGCGCCCTCCAAGTGTATATATGGTGTTATACGTATTTATATGTTTAGAAGAGTGGTATGCCTAAAGACTTATTTACACGTATCAGATTATTAAGAGATCAATTAAATTTTAACAATGTATAATTTAATTTCGATTGATCAGGTGTTTACAAGTACTGTACAATTTAGCTATTTACTTTGTTTTTGTATTCGAAGATTTAATTTTTGTATTAAGAAGTTGGGCGGAGTAACAGCGTATTTCTATACTGATTTTGGAGTTTCATTATATAATCTTCAAATGAAGACATGAGTGGATGAAGGTGTTATGTAACATTTTTTCAAAAATTCATTTTTTGCCAAATTTTGAAATATTCTATGCTGAAGTATCATATATTAAAATTTGGTTTCATTAGCTCCAATAGTTTTGTAGAAATTCAATAATAAACATGTGCTATTGCATGGGAAGTATATGTAAATAAAAACTTTCAAACGCTTCTACTGTAAAATTATAAAAAATGTTACATAACACCTTCATCCACTCATGTCTTCAAATATTTTTGAATAAACCTAAATGAGATGTCTTCTGTCCACTTTGATAATTTGAAAAATATAAAATATTTTTAAACAGAGGGAACAAATAATATTTTTAGAAAAAGTGCTTCAAAATGACTATGGACTAACGACACAATTCGTTAAAATGCAGCGTTAATAAATTGTTCATTGATCAAACGTATGTATCAAGTGATTGATCAAACTCACAAAATTAACTCAAAATACATAAACAAAATTTAGTTATACTTGTTTACTTGAATGTTAAATTTAACTTCAATGCTTAATAGGTTGTTTATGCTTTAAGTTATTAAAACATTTTTTTAGTGTTATACTTAACAATTTATTATGTATGTGTAGACGTGTCTTTACATATTCGCTATACTCGTCAGTTTAAGCAAGTTAAAACTAGAATTATACAAACGCAGTTAAACTCAACCGACTATTTATTATCTACTGTATGCCGGGTATGCCGTATGATTTTTTAACTCAAGAACAAATTAGTGCTAAAAATTTTGCTTAATCTGTGATCACCTTGCGTTTAAAATTTTCTCGGGATCAATTATAGTTTTATTTTTATTCTTTTTGCAATAAGATTTTTGTTTATATGAAAATTCTGGGCTCGGTTGAGTTAAAAATTGTTAAAATATGTAAATGAAATTTGAATACAAGGCAGACGCTCCAACAACAAAAAGCAATTAGTATTAAAATTGACAAGAAAATTGAGCAGAGTACCGCTATGAGATATTATAACTAAAGACGTTGATCTGTATGAGTAAAATAATCGGTGAAAAGTGAAATTAGTGGGAAAATATTGTGCATGGGCTTTTGCTGGGGTCAAAAATATTTATGAGAATGTATCAGTAAAACATTCAAACGAAACGGAAAATCATTACACAAAAACCTTAAAATTATTTTTTGTTAACAGAAATTAATACATACGACCACTAATAAAAATTATTAATTAGAATTCTAATTATTTTTGTTAACAGAATATAATTTTGAGATTTTTGGATTGTTTTTTCGTTACGTTATATTCTACTGATACATACTCGTAAATATTTTTTATTCTAAAACAAGCTCATACGCTCTCATAAGTTTCACTTTTCACCGGTTATTACTCATATATTTCAACATTTTTACTTACAATGTAATGAGATTCTATAAGGGGTTAATAACACTCATAAGATCCCATAGAGTTTAAAAAATATAATTTTTATGAGTATTTACGGGCATTCCCTTGGACAAATACACATCCTAAATTCCATAAAATATCATAAAATATATTTTTTTATGATATTTTATGATTTTTTTCCAGTAGGGTTATATTTACATCCCAAACTAGTATCTATCCTATAAATATAACAAGTTTCATCCCAAAATGAATTTCTCGGAAATATAGGCACTTAAATTTTCGAAATTTCTAAATTAATTTAAAATAGAGTCAGTCTCCAGAAATTTTGTATTATGGTAAATTTAATTTAATAAATGACAAGTATATAAGTATAGTAATTATAAAGCATTCGCATAGAACAATAGTTTTAAGTATACATGCACATAAGCAAAATAATTTTTGTATTTTCCTGAAGGAAGGAAATATTTTCCCGTAATAAAAAGTATCCTAAATGTTGACGCAGGTAATAAGTTATCACTACACCAGATTTCATAAAAATCCGTTCAATAGTTTTCGCGTAATATGTGCACATGCTCAAAAAGTTTTTTTTATTTTCCTGTGGGAATGAGCTACTTTCCCGAAATAAAAAGTATCTGAGATATTGACTCAGGTAATAAGTTATCACCACACCAAATTGCATCAAAATCCGTTCAATAGTTTTTGCGTACTGTATGCACATGCTCAACATGGTTTTTCCATTTTCCCGTGGGAATGAGACATTTTCTCGAAGTAGAAAGTATCTTAGATGTTGATCCGGCTAATAAGTTGTCAGCACACCAAATTTCATTAAAATCCATCCAGTAGTTTTTGTGTGATGCGTGAACAGACGAACAGACAGACAGACAGACAAAAATTTTAAAAATCGCTGTTTTGATATCTACATTGATAACTATTTACAGTATCTGCACAATTTTTAAAAAATATTCCCTATACAGAAACGGTCTCGTTACATTTGTATTACATGTATAGATTACCTATTAATGGCTCTTTATTTAAAATATTAATTTTTTTTCAAAATAAATCGCCCCCTGTTCTAGGAAATATATATTTTTTAAATTTTTATAAAATTTCTTATGAAAGTGAGCTTCTTAGACAATTTTATTTTCAAGAAAAATGTATTAAAACATGAACATTTAAATGTTGGCAATTTCTGTATTGTGGCGTCATCAGTGTCCGCGTTAGTTAACTACTTTATTTAAAAGTTCGAATAAAATTCCAGTCATTTTAATTTTTAATTGTTCAGGAACTTCAGTATCATAAAAGCAAGCAAAATAATATTACAATTTATTTATGTAGATACATATATGATGGAAAGTTAAGAAAAGAAAATGTTTTTTTGGAAGTTCGTGTTTAAGGTAAAATCGAAAAAACTTGGAAAATTTAATTAGTAATTAATTTTTTTTAAAATATTTTTAGGTTTGGTTGTAAATAAATCTACTGTTGATCTTTCAATATGATACTGAACTATTCATTATTTAAAATGAAAAATTGTGTACTTATTAGATGGTGAAAATAAAAAATTAGTAGTTTGAAAAACCGGAAAAAATCGAAGTCTTGAAAAAGTCTGTCGGGACACCGGAGCTAGAACCGTGACAAATCCGGGAAAACCAAGACGTATGGACACTCTACACGGATTGTGAATGTTATAAACTTTAAGTTTTGATTTTTAAGCGTATTTTGAGTGAAATTGAAAATTAACAACGTGTGAAATTTGACATTTTAGTTAAAGTGCATATAAAATATAATACCTACATGTTTTTATAAAAATGCAAATATAAATAAATGTTTTCTGTTTCTTTTTTATTTTAATTGTTATTAATTATTTGGCTTTCTTAATAATTTAGAATTTTTCTGTCAAATGAATAAATTCTGAAAATATGAATTTATGACATAATTTCAGTAAAAGTGAAAATGAAATTTTTCACCCACACTTTTGTAGTGCCAATGTACATCACTGGATCCCAATTTTCAAATGGATAGATAATTTCAGTAGTGTAGAAACTAATTATTAAAAAATTGCAAACCAAATGTGTTTATATGATAATACGTACTAATAAAAAAGATGTTTATATACGTGTTCTTCCGAAAATCGTAAATAACTAACTTTCTCTCGATGAAGTTGGATTGACAAACATTTACATTAGGGATGTTATGGATATTCGTAACCGTAACTAAAACTACCGATATCCGAAATACTTAATTAAATATCCGAAACCGAAAGCGTATACGAAAATGAAAGTTTATAAGTCTAGCAAGTGCTTAACACATTAATATTTTTTGTATATATCAATATCTAAAAATATTTCAGTCCCTTTTTGACAATCTTGCCAGAACTTAAATACTTTTTTAAATATTTTTATTGTTAAAATTGAAACGTTATTTTGAAGACGGTTAAAATTACTATATTTTACATTAAAATGTCGATAAAATCACCCGCTAGTTAATTATCGCTTGATTTGATGCTAGAAAATTGAGAAAAAACAGGTCATATAGATTTTTTTTATTTAGATTTTATTTGTAATGATTGAATTACAAAATTCAAAATGATGTTAAAAAATGTGTGTATTCGCTATGAGCTTTTGCCTGTAGTAAATGCAGCTGCTCAAAATCGGTTCCAATATATCAGTTGGTCAGGACGGCATTTGTACATAATTTTAATATTTTCTTTAAGAAATAGTATTTTTTTTTAAATACTTGTTTGATTTTTCAAGGCGAGTACTTGTTACGATGTGTGTTTACCAAATTCTACAAAATAATTAGAAAAAAAAAACATTGTAACCCTACTATTTTGAAATTTTCAAAAAAATATCATAAAAATTACCTCATATATGCTTTTTCTGAGTTAATTATTGAAAAATATTCTATTTTTCGAGATTTTTAAGGTAAAACAAGCAGATGTATGGTTTTTGTTAAACAAATTTCAGTTCTTTAATACATTTTTGCCTTAAAATATTTAATATTTTCAAAAATGTATGATACAACTTGTCAAAATTTAAAATTATTTGTTTCGTTGTCAAAAAAAAAAAAAAAAAAAAAAAACTGAATGTGCAAATTTATTTACCACTAAAATGATGGGTTTATACATATAATTATAACGTAGTATTGTCATTTGGATAGAAAATTACGTAAAAATATTATTGTTTGAATATGATTTAACGTAATTTTTATGCGATTGTAGCAAACTCTTAGTAATTTTAGGAAGGTGTAAACATCATCTAAATTCTGATCATATCACATAAAAAACTGCGCCGTGATTTTTTATCTAAAAAAAAATGGAATAGAGATACATTATAAAAACATTTAACTGACAAAGAAAAAGAATATAGCCGAATCGTTAAATTGGATTAAAAAAATCATGACATGCTACTTATAAAGCGGTTTTTTTCGAAATTAGCTCGCAAAAAATGAGACAGAAAGAAAAAGAATGCGAGTGCGAGTGAAATGGAGAACGACGTATTTCCTAGTTTTTCTCGAAAAGTAAGTAATTTAGAGCAACGGTATAAAAACATTTTTTAAGCATATTACCTTTTTCTTCCGATTGGTGTAAAAAAAATTTTGAATAATTGCTTAATTCTGGCAAAAAACTCATTTTGTTGACAAAAAACGCTCGGAAAACCTACTTCTGGGCATCCGACGTGTCTGGCTAACGAACTTAGGCGAGCCAAACCAGATTCCAATACACACACCAAATTTCATGTGAACACATGAATATATATATATATATATATATATATATATATATATATATATATATATATAAATTTTAGTGAATATCATTTTCGTATTCTAGGGACCTCAAAACATATTTCTAATATGGTCCCGGGCTTAGGTCGCACCATGACACCTGCTGTAAAAGCTGAATTTCCAGTTTTGGAAATTCGCTAAAAATATTAATTAACAAAAATGTTTTTTTACAGGAACACTTTTCACATAAGGCAAACTTTTATATTTGACAAGGCCTTTTAAAGGCCGACTTTGGTAAATGGGATGGTTATTTTGTGCCATTATTTAACCGCCTTTCGCCTCCTTTTTTCAACTTTGGAAATTTTTTAAAAATAGTAAAAAAAAATTCCAAAAACCCCTATGTCGAATCAATTTTGATAGTATTAAAAAGAGCTGTACCAAATTTCAAGTAAATCGGTGCATTGAGATATGTCAACCGTATCGAAAAAAGTAGTTTTGAGTAATTTATATTAAAAATTTGAATTTAACACTGAAAAGATACATAGTACAAAATAACATTCATACATATGTAAAGAAACTGAATGATGCAATAATTTATATCAGTGATTCCCCAAAATGGGAGTCGCGATCCCTAGAGGGGTCACAAAAATTGTATCGGGAGTCACAGAAACGATGATAGATCACATATTCATTTTTTACACATTTTCTACCAATTTCTACATATTTCGGGGGGTTTTATATTCTTTAAGTGCAAAGGGGAGTGGCGAACCAAAAAGTTTGGACATCACTGATTTATATAATTCTGCAAGGTGATAACAAATGGCTAAGAAACAATCAATAGCCAATATTACCGCAAATTAATGTCCAAATTTCTTTTTTTTTTATATTTCATTCTCATTATGCACTGTGATAAGTATTTTTTTTAAACCACAAAAAAATCCTATACCTACTGTATAATTTTTCCCCCAATTAAAACCTATATTGTATATACTATTTTCAATTAGGATACATTTAGCTTCCTAAATGTACCATTTAATTAATTTTGTGAAATTAAAACAATTTACTTTTTTAAATATTTGACAGTAAAATTATAATCCCACACTATACTTAATAAAGATGCATTTAGTTCTCTATAGAACTCAAAAATAAAATAAAAAAAATATTTGAAATGAAAAAGGTTTGCGACTCCCTACTGAGAAAGGGTCGTTTTATAAAAATGTCTGTGTTACGCACACTTATGCATGTTAATTTGGAACCAGAATACGATATCAAACCAACATTCAATGTGCTTAGTAAATGAACAGGTGGTATATTTTATTATGAAAGAATATTTGGTCGAATTATCTGGATTCGATAGCACTTCCAACACCATCTCGTGTTTCAAATATAACACCAGAGGATGTTCAGGATAAACATTTACACTGGCCAGTTATCAGCGGAAATAAACAACATGACAAAAGAAAAAAGAGAAAATTACCATTTGCTGTGACATCTAAAAAATGGAGGGAGTTCAACGAAGCAGAAAGAGCAGAAAAAGAAAAGAAGAATTGAAAAGAAAGAGAACTGAAGAGAGAAATTTCAAAAACAGAACACAAAGAAATTATGAGCTTAAAAAATCCAAAAATAAAATTGAAACAGAGAAAGAAAACTATACTGACGTTGATGCTGATCTTCCCTCCCTTCATGACCCTGAGAGCTCTTACAGTTATTTAAGTTACAGTTCAAATGATACGTACTGCTAATGTCATTTTAAATCAAATAAAGATCAATGAAAGTCACGTTATTTTAAAGTACGAGGGAGAATATTTTTCGGCGATAGTAACAAACAAAAGAAATAAAAAATATGAAGTATCTACAATGTTCATGAGTGGCTTAAGTGGGAAATGGCCACAAAAAAGAGACAAGATTTGGTATTGTCGAAATCAAATTAAGGAAATCATAGAAACTCCCGAAATTGCTTGCACTGCTTCCTCTTCATCTTCAGGATTAATGTATCATGTACCTGCAATCACTAAGCCGTAAATAGGGGACATCTATCTATATGTATAAAAAAATTTCAATAAAAAATGTTCATTCATTGGAATAATTTGTGTTCATTAATTAGCTTTCACTATTCATTCACTTGGTTTTCACAGCTCCTTACTTTTTTATTTAAAAAATAAATAAATTTAACTTATTAACTGGATAAATTATATGTAGACTAATCTACATATTCTTACCCACAGTTCAAGATATGCTGCAATTTGATAGTATATTCACAAACAAATATTTAACCATTTTAATATTTTTATGGCCTTAACTGTTCAATCACTGGCATGTTCACCTTATACTAAAGCATATCCATCCCATTTCAAAATTTACTCTCAATTTTACCTGAACAGCTCCTCCAGTAGGCCCGACCCTGGATTTATACACATTAATAGAAAGCTCTCTAAAAAATAAAGTGTTTTGTCAATTTAAAGTTTTTTTTCTATCTGGCATCGTTTTCAAGTTATCAAGCAAAATTAAAATTTTACCCTAACAATTTGATTATAAAAAAATAATGTTTCCCAGGCTTAACTTTTTAACTAGTTTAAAAATTACGTTCTATAGGCTATAAAGAGTATAAAACCACAGTAGCATTTTTAGCATATTGTAGATAATATTTAAAAAAAAAGGATGTATATATTTTAATGTCAAATTTTCTCCTTTTGGATTACACTTTCAGAATGAGGGGATAGATTTAAGTACATTTAATATTAATTGTAAGTAGTACAATAATTATGAGCACAACATACAAGTATAACGTAATTAATTGTGTTCTTTAAAATTTAACCAAAATTATAGAATATTTAACTATAACATAATTATAATGTTATTTAATGTATATAATTGTAGAGACGGATAGAAATTTTATTTTTAAAAGCTTTTATTTAACTTGATATGTTAGTATGTTGGTTTAGATCAAATCTTGGAATCAAAATTTAGACAGGTTCTAATTGAGCTAGAGGTTTCAAATTTTACATACGTGTCTAACCTTGATGACAATGCAATATTGTATAATTAGTTTTGTCCTACATTGCCCCCCAAAAATATTGTTGATTTTTAGTCCTGTGCAACTTTTTGACATTTAGAATTGTCAAATATTGTCCATTGATTTTACATTGCAATTTTTTGTTTCTATAGTTATGCTTGATTAAGGTAAATTAACCGATTAAAATATAGGTAAAAAATTACTTCTTTTTTTTTTTTTTCAAATTAATTGTAATCAGACTAAAAAGTAGAAAATAAATTAAAGTAAAAAAAATGTTTTTTAAGAAAAAGCGTTTATTTAAAAATGGGCTAAAAATATAAAATAACCTTTGAGTAAATTTTGAAGCAATATGCAACATAATTTATAAAAGCTTGACGCATTTAATTAAGTTTGGTAACTACTGAAATGTAAAATAGCTCATATCCACAACAGAAATAATTAATGATAACGCCTCAAGCTTTTATAAATTATGTTGCATACTGCTTCAAACTTCACTCAAAGGTTATTTTATTTCTCTATTAGCCTATTTTTAATTAAAAGCTTTTTCTTAAAAAACATTTTTTTTTACTTTAATTTTTATTTAGTTTAAAACTAAATTTTGTATAGATTTCTCACATCATAAAACTTTTATTACGGTCAAACAGCAAGATATTTTTTGACCAGGGGCGCAAAAGGGATACACCGAAATTTTGTATAGATTTCTCACATCATAAAACTTTTATTACGGTCAAACAGCAAGATATTTTTTGACCAGGGGCGCAAAAGGGATACACCGATTGAAAATATGTTTTTTAAAGATTTTGATAAGGCGACAATTTCACAGACCATTAGTATGCGTATAAAATAAAATTTAATTGTGACTAATATACACCAATATATATTTTTTAATATTATTTTTATTTGTGTAATAACATTAATTTTCCTACTAAGACGTTCCACGCTAGAAACTTTTTGAAAAATTGCCAACAATTCTGTTTAAACAAAGAAAAAAAGTCATACAATTTACTATGAAAAAATGTGAACACAATAAAAAAAAAAAATAAGTAGCTGATGATTAAACATGTTCCATAATAAATATTCAAACATTCAATTAATTTGAATGTGTCCTTAATTTTTTTTAATTGTTTGGTCTTTCCAATGACGAACTTTCGAATTCAATAGGTCTTTCTTTTTTGGCTTTTTTTTTTTTTTTTTTTAAATCTCACTTAGAAATTGAATAAAAATGTTAATAGTACCTATTGGAAGTACAGCTGTTTGTAAAAGTGCTTTAATAACGGAAATTTTAGAGGGACATGTAAAAGACTAAAAAACTGACGTTTAAATCGATTATATACCTATTTTACAATAATTGTTAGTTTTTATAGACGGTGATAACTAATTATCGGTTTACGTGCTCCAAATTAGCATAACAGACAATATTTCCGTTTGGTAAGCATCAAAGTTGTTGGGATATTTTCTAAATTTTTTTTTAAAATGGATATAGTATTCATAACCTGCTATAAGAAAGGAAATCATCTTCGTCGCCCATAAGGGCCCAAATTAAATACTTTACTTTGACATATTTTAAGGGTTGAAATTTTTGGAAAATGTACATATCAAGAATTTTTATCAAATGATGTGTTATCTAATAGAACTGGCTACATAATGATGGGAAGGTTTTTGGTTTATGATCAAGTTGATTATTGGCTCTAACTAATGAACAGAAGTAATTGATCAGAGCTGGATCTATATAAAGGCACTCAGAGTACATGCACAGAGGTAATAATAGAAAGTTTTAGAGTTCCTTCTATAATAGGAACTTCCACAACTGAAATTTTACGTTCATAAAAAAAAAAACGAAAGTTAACCCTCCACAATTGAATGCGTTGAAACTACTGAAAACATAAACAGGCGAAATAATCTTTTTCGTGAGGGTTTCTGCAATTGAAAACACAAATGCACCGTATGTATCCCATGAAACGGACATTGTACATCAAAAAAGTCTTAAAAATTTTAATAACTATTATTCTAAACATTGTGGTCACATTAACAAGGAAGAAAAAACTTGCTTGACAAGTCAAATTTCCTACTCAATATTGGCGGAAGATTTTAAGTGAACGTGGATTAGTTTTTAGAAGATGCAATGAGACACTGAGATTGAGATCTCCGACTAACCGTAATTTGTTTTCGATTTTAAAAGAGTTGTTAGCAAAAGGCTGCCTAAGCTGGCAACACATTTTTTCCAAAGAAAGTGCTTAGGCCTATAAATTTCTCAAAAGTAAATCCGGTTCTATCCTTGACTCTAATATTACTGCAGTTTTTCTGAATTGTCACTGTCTATTAAATAACCTAATTGTTCATTCACTCCATTGAATGTTTCCATTTCTTTCTAGTTCAGTGGAAATTAATTTAATTTTTTTTTTTTTTTTTTTTTAGTATGCATTGATTTATTTGCAAATAAGTTTGTTGGTCAAACACAAGAACACGACTCAGCCCGGCGTGGACGGCGACTCATATAGATGTCTATCTGTCTATTACATTGATTTATAATAATTATACACATTCTTCTTACTTGCGTTATGTTATATGTGTCTATTTAAGCAACAAGTCAGCGTTACTTTGCTGCTCTCATCCTGTTTTCTTTTCTACACACACAAATATTCATACACGCAAACATATATACAGATATTTTCAAGTGCATAATTTTACATATGTCCGAGCAATTCAAATAAATAACAAAACTATTTGTACTTTGTCCCGATACTTAACAGGGAAAACTATTTGTAAACATGAAATTTTCCTACTGTTTTCAAGTAATTTAATTTTTGTAAAAATAAATAAATATTCCGGAAAAAGGCGTTAAGATAGATTTACTTAAAGATGAGACTTGAGTTGTGTTATTGATAGGTTTTTGTTATAGTTCGTAAGATTTGGTTTATTGGTAACACCTTTACATTCTTAACGTAGTTTTTTTCCTTTGTATTTGAATGAACAAACGCTTTATAATCTTTTTAGCGAATTTCGAAAACTCGAAATTCAGCTATTACGGCCGGTGTCGCGGTGGAACCTGAGGCCGAGGCTATAACACAAATATGTTTTTTTGAGGTCCCTAGAATACGAAAATGATATTCACTAAAATTTATATATATATATATATATATATATATATATATATATATATATATATATATATATATATATATATATATATATATATATATCCAGTTAGATGCAAAACTGAGTCAACCAATATAAGTTTTGGATATTTGTACTTCTTGAATATATTATAAACCTTACAATCAAAACAATATTTATATAACTGAAAAGTACATTTATTGATACATAAAGTTATAAACTTAATTTATGTTAAGAATAAAATAATCATAATGACCTTTGGTTCACTTTTGCACCACTTGTAGCGAGCATCAAATAATTAAACTTTAATATTATGTCCACAGACTTTTTGCTTTTCTAACAGCATGTGATCGCTTTTTAACACTTCTAACAAGTTTTTTCGCAGTAATCAGGTGAGACTTTGTACCACTGTTCCTGTACATCTTTCCATAAAACATCTAAATTTGACGGAGGTGATTCATATTCATTTAAAAGTTTATTCTTCAGATATGACCATAAATTTTCAAGAGGACTGAGATCAGTACGTTGAGATCGCCACATCAGGACTTTGAATTTTAGTTTACTTAACCAATTTTTTACTAATTTCGAGGTATGTTTCGGATCGTTGTTATGTTAAAATATTATTTCATCTTCTGGATATGGTATGTTTTCGACTGTTTCTGTTAAATAAATCCTGGGAATATTATAGTACAATTTTTTGTTCACATTCCCATCAATCCTATGAGTTAGACCTGCAGCAAATGCTGAAAAACAGCTTCACAACTTAATGTTACCACCACCCTACTTTATCGTTTGAATGTAATCCTTTGGTTGTCTTGATTCTTTAGTTCTTTTCCAATTCCACCGGCGACCATCTGTACTGCATTTATTAATTTTAGTCGCATCTGACCAAATCACCTTCATTCAATCATCATCATGCCATTTTATATATTGTTTTACAAAGAAATTTTCTGGCTTTAATATTTTTTTAGTGAGAAGTAGTCTCTTTTTTCTTTCGACAGCTCGAAATTTTGCGGAATGTAATGCCCGACGAACTGTCCACTTACTTACTGACTTGCCAACGTCTTTATGTAAAAGTTCGGTTGTCTTAGAATCCGAAAATGCTTCACCGGTAGCCAAATTTCGAATAACTTTTCTAACATCCTCTCCTGATAGTTTTTTTTCCGACCACCAACATTTTTTTCTATTAGTAAATTACATTTACTAATTTATCTTGTAGATTCTCTACTTCTTAGTAATTCAGTCACTAATTTCTTAGTAGATTTTGATATCGGATACATTATTGTAAATTAAAAATAAAAGTAGCTTTATTCATTAGCTATGGCACGCTGATTTAAACTGAGAATAAGTCGATGCTGTATTCTTTGTTTAGACTACACTCAATCTGTATGGACATGTTTTTATCGCGTAGAAAACTCTGTGTCAGCACAAACAGAAATGTGCAAAAGTGAGTCAAAGAAAAAGGATTAACGTATATTGGCATACGCTGGCAGTCTATAGTTATTCAAAATAACTAAACTTGAACTAAAAATTATTATTATTAAAATTTACGTTCCAAATAATTTCGAAATATTATGAGGTTGGTTCAGTTTTGCACCTAACTGTATATATATATATATATATATATATATATATATACATACATATATATATATATATATATATATATACATACATATATATATATATATATATATATATATATATATATATATATATATATATATATATATATATATATTTCACTGTTTCAGAGCTAAACTATTTTAGATAGATATAGATTACGTTATGTAAGATCCGCCAGGGTCCATGGGACTCAAATGTGTCAAAAATGAAATAAGTGACCGATTTTGAAAATTTTTTCATTGCTACAGAGGTAAACTATTTTAGATGGATACAGCTTATATCTTGTATGAGGTCGGCCAGGGTCCTGGGATCCAAAAATAAACTAACCGACCGATTTTGAAAATTTTTTCACTGTTAGAGAGCTAAACTATTTTAGATAGATATAGATTACGTTATGGAAGGTCCGACAGCGTCAGTGGGACCCAAAACTGTCAAAAATAAAATAACTGCCCGATTTTGAAAATATTTTCACTATTGCAGAGGTAAACTGTTTTAGATAGGTACAAGTTGTGTTATCTGAGATCCACAACTGTCCTGCGAATACAAATGCGGCGTAGAATGCTACACAACGGGTTTTGAAGATACTTTTACTGTTAGAAAGGTAAAATATCCTATATATATATATATATATATATATATATATATATATATATATATATATATATATATATATATATATATATATAATTCTGAAAATTTGTTCACTGCTGAAGAACTAAATTATTTTAAATGGATACAACTATACTTCACAAAGTCCGTTCGGGTTCTTGGGTCCCAAAAATACCAAAACTAATTACCCAGCCGATTTTAAAAATTCTTTTACTCTTAGAAAGCTAAATTATTTTAAATGGGTACAGGTCTTAGATGAGATCCGCCAGTGCCCAATATTTAGAAATTCGCTATGTTATGCAGATGCTACGACAGGGTTATTTTTCACTCATTATTACACGAGAAGTTTGTATTCTTTCGAATAAATTTGGGTTTGTCTAACGAAAATTTATTGCCTAGCAATTTAACGGGAAGAACTGTCAACTAACAAAACGCGATTGCGAAGCTGAAGCGTCTTTGGGTTGACAGTTCTTCGAGTTAAATTGCTTTTAGGCAAGCAATTTGAGTTGTAAAAAACACAAATTTATTCAGAAAAAATATAAAACTCAAGTGTAATACGGTAAGACAATTTAACGAATAAAATAAAATAGTATGTATAACCCATATTATTATTTAATACATTATTACCATGGTTCTGAAATTATTTAAATTTACCAATAGGAATTTTTGTTTCGTTTTTATCGTGTTTACCTACAGTACCGTTTTTCTCGCGGTAAAAATCTATCCTAACTTTTTTCCATGGTGAAAGTGAAAAAATTATAATATTCATATGGGACTTGATATACATGAGTTAAATTTTCCAAATAAATTTCTTCCTACATACTTTGATCTCTTATCAATGAAATACATCAATTAAAATTTTAGTATTGAAATTAGAAATATTCATTTTTAGTCGAACATTTTACAGAAAAAATTAGACGATATACAGCCTATACGATAAGAACGGGACTAGGCGAGAGTAGAGGCGCTATCCGTTTTCGGACCCGTAGAACACGATTCTGAAGAAAAAAAGTCTGATATATATATTCCCGCTACCTTTTGACATCTGTAGGGCCGCCCTTTGGGCGGGAGGAGCTGAAGTTAGGTAAGTGAGACTTATTCCGATACACATAATACTATAAAAGTGGGGTCAAATTTTAGGCAAATTTCGGATCCGACTCAACCTTTAAAGGGGTGGTGAGCGGCAACAAAACAATAAAACCTTTCCAAACCGGTTGGAAATAATGTTTCTGTCAATTATCTACAAAATTTATCCAAAATTCAGGGTCCTAGGGTGATTTGGAGGGAGTAAAGGGGGGAAAAGTGTTTTGGCTAGATCTAACACTCCCACAGCCACCCAGAACTAACGTAGAGAGTTGAAATTGGGTATGTTGATAGAGTTTGTACTTAAGGTGTGCTTTTTGGAGGTTTTAATATTTTACCATCACCCTCACAATTTTCAAGCTATAATTTGATGCTTTTTCGACGTTTTCGAAGTTTGTACCACGCGTACAGGTCACTCAAATAAACTTAGAAGGATGAAATGTTGTATTCGGATTGATTTAGTGCCAAGGGTGTGCCTTTTGTGGTCTCAATTTTGAGCCCTCCCCATTTTTCATCAAAATACTCCCCAAATAAACCTAGAGGACTGAAATTTGGGTACAGGTTAAGTTAACAGCCAGCCACTGCTTTTTGGAGGTTTCAACTTTTAACCCTTACCCCCACGATTTTTACGCCAATATTCCCTTGATTTTTTGCTTTTTTTTCTAACACGTCTAGAGACTCTCTGAGTAAGCCTAGAGGGCTGAAATTTTGTACAAGTATTGAGTTAGTATGCAGTTAGTGCCTTTTAAGGAATCCACATTACTTTCCCCTCCCCCCCCCCACTTCTCCCATTCTTACGTCGGTATTCAATGGTATTATTATACGTGTTTAAAATGATTTATTTTAATACTAATAGAAGTAGGCATAGTAAATTTTAAAAAAAGTGAACTGTTTTAATCAACTTAATAAATTTCTAACACTGACTGACTGACTGACAGACAACGAACAGCCTAAAACGTTGGGTTTAGAAGAATAAAATTTTGTATAGGAATTCCCTATGTAACGTAGATGAGCACTAGAAAGGATTTTTGAAAATTCGTCCCCTAAGTGGGTTTAATAGGGGATGAAAATATGTATGTAAATTCGTTATTTTTGAAGTTAGTGGTATATAAGAATATGTTACTATGGCTATTAAAATAAATACCGAATATATCGAATATATTATTGAATAAATCTTTAAAACTGACTGGCAGACAACGCACATCTTAAACTGTTGGGTTTAGAAGGACGAAATTTAACACAGCAGATATGAAAATTGGCGTTTAGGCTTCTATTTATAAATAAAAGTCAGTTGTGTAAACGTTTTTGGAAATTTATTCCCTAAGGGGTTAAAACAGGAATTGAAAGTTCGTATGGGAAATTGGTCATTTTTGAAATGAGAAACGTGGATATTGATTTAGGCTTTTGAAAAACATTAAAAGTGAGCAGAAAGTGAGTACCTAATAAAAGATGTTGTCGATGGGAAATCCCATCGGGTATGCGGCTAGTAAATGTAATAAATATTGTAAATTAAAATAATTTTTCTTATATTTTTTATCAAAACATATTTTTTTTCTTATACAATTTTTTACTTACCTATCTTCTAATAGCACCTGATCGAATTCAGATGACGAAACTAAAAATAGTATTGATGTAACACAGTCAAAACATTGATACCATTTTTGTCTTTGTGATCTTTGGCCACCAACATCCACAAAAAGGAAAGGAATTTTATTGATTGGTATTACGAATTCCGTAATACCTTTGGTTGACTTTCGACAATGTAATATGTCTTGATTCGTTGGAACATAATCCACTCGACCGATACGATCCAAATTGTTTAAAAAATATTCTACGGAATCACTCTGAAACAAATAATAAAAATTTGACATGTAAAAGTGTGACTGAAATATTATTTAAAAATTTTAGAAAATTCTTAACCCTTTGCTATTGAACTAAAATTTTCTTATTATTCTTACTACGACAAAATTTTTAAAAATATTAGAAAAAATAAAGCCACCTTTTTTTTTTTAAGAAATATTAAAGAAAATAAAAATTATTTATCACCCCAGTGTTTCCCCTTAGCTGTGCACTTGTGTATCTAAAAATTAATGCACAAAAAAAAAAAATGCATTCAATTATGTGTTTAAAGTTTTCGTTTGGAAATTTTTAATTCCGCATGTTAATAACTAAACGATTTATCTTATATACTATTTCTGGACCGTATAATAAGCCTTCTTCTACCTCGTATTTTTTTATTTGTACCACTTGATCTGCTTTATCTGATCTAGGTAGTTGCTCTTGCGTGGTAAAGTAGGAACCTTAATAAAATTGTTCTATAACTTGCTTTTTAGCGAATTTCGAAAACTCGAAATTCAGCTATTACAGTAGGTGTCACGACGCAACCTCCGGCGGAGGTCATAACAGAAATATAAATGATGGAAAATATGTAACAGTGACAGTGATTTCTCAAGTACACTTCCAGATATTTCTGAAGCTGCAAAAATTATAACATTAAAGTAAATATTAACGTCCATTATTATTTTTCTAAGTATCTTTTAAATAAAAAACACATTTTATAAGATTGTAGAAAAAATTTTGTGTGTAATTCGAGCACAAAATGATATTACCGTTCTCATGAGAATGACGCGCTCCGCCTGGCGACGTCGCGCGTCAACGTTCTCAATCGAGCGGCAATATACCATTTTTCGCTCTTAATACAGAAATAACTATTATTCGTTAAATTATCTTACCCTAGTACACTTGAGTCTTATATTTTTCCTGAATAAATTTGTGTTCTCTACAACTGAAATTTCTTGCCTAACAGCAATTTAACGAGAAGAATTGTCAACTAACAAAAACGCGACAGCGGAACTAGGCAACAAATTTTCGTTAGACAAACTCAAATTTATTCGAAAAAATACAAACCTCTCGTGTAATAATAAGTGACAATAAATAAATAAATTGCTACCTCTATTTTCGCCAAAAAATTTTAGACTTGTAATTTCATTATTTGACTTTATTTGGCGATAAATCTCAATATTAAGACCAGCAAAAAACCCAACAGAATTTTTTAACCAATCTTCAACCTTTTAACCAATATGTCGACCGGTTTCGGTTTCTCAACACACCATTATCAAGACAAGAATATCAAATCAATAAAAATGAAAACATTTTACAAAAAACAATAAACGAAAAGAAAATGAAATAAACTTTTTACTTTGGATCCAAAACAGTCAAATCACAAAAAATGTCAAATATAGCAACTCGTTGGTTACAAAAAAGAATACGTACATCACCACAGATAATATACGAAAACGAAAATATGAAACAACAAACAACTGAAGACCAAAATTGCAATAGAGAACAGAAAAAGACAAATAAGAAAGAAAAAATCATTTTAAAACTGACAATAACATCCGTAACAGCTACCAATCGTTTTTATGAATCACATATTCAAATTAGTTCCATTAACTTGCGTCTACATCCATTATCAGAAAACATGTTAATAAATCCATTTTGAACCATTTTTGAAAAATTTTTATTACAGGAAGAAAGACAAAATACCCCCGTCGCAGCATCTGCATAACATAGCGAATTTCCAATCAAAAAAGTTACTTTTTTTCGAAAACCCGCTTATCTAGAATAATGGTTCAAAATGTATTTTCTGTGATTTTCTTGGTTCTTTACCACAATGTAAAAAAAATTGGAAAAACTTTTAAATTTTGGCAAATTGTTTTGAGGTTTTTGGAATTGGACGTGTCTGACTGGAGAACTCATACAAAATTTTTGGACTTCCAACGTTTAATTGTTTTATTATATTTGCATCCCAAACTAGTATCTATCCTATAAATATAACAAGTTTCATCCAAAATGAATTTCTCGGAAATATAGGCACTTAAAACTTCGAAATTTCTAAATTAATTTAAAATAGAGTTAGTCTCCAGAAATTTTGTATTATGGTAAATTTAATTTAATAAATGACAAGTATATAAGTATAGTAATTATAAAGCATTCGCATAGAACAATAGTTTTAAGTATACATGCACATAAGCAAAATAATTTTTGAATTTTCCTGAAGGAAGGAAATATTTTTCCGTAATAAAAAGTATCCTAAATGTTGACGCAGGTAATAAGTTATCACTACACCAGATTTCATAAAAATCCGTTCAATAGTTTTCGCGTAATATGTGCACACGCTCAAAAAGTTTTTTTATTTTCCTGTGGGAATGAGCCACTTTCCCGAAATAAAAAGTATCTGAGATGCTGACTCAGGTAATAAGTTACCACCACACCAAATTGCATCAAAATCCGTTCAGTTTTTGCGTACTGTATGCACATGCTCAACATGGTTTTTCCATTTTCCCGTGGGAATGAGACATTTTCTCGAAGGAGAAAGTAGAAAGTATCTTAGATGTTGATCCGGGTAATAAGTTGTCAGCACACCAAATTTCATTATTATCCATCCAGTAGTTTTTGTTTGATGCGTGAACAGACGAACAGACAGACAGACAGACAGACAGACAGACAAAAATTTTAAAAATCGCTGTTTTGATATCTACATCGATAACTATTTACAGTATCTACACAATTTTTAAAAAATATTCCCTATACAGAAACGGTCTCGTTACATTTGTGTTATATCTATAGATTACCTATTAATGGCTCTTTATATAAAATATTAATTTTTTTTTTTCAAAATAAATCGCCCCCTGTTCTAGGAAATATATATTTTTTAAATTTTTATAAAATTTCTTATGAAAGTGAGCTTCTTAGACAATTTTATTTTCAAGAAAATGTATTAAAACATGAACAATTTAAATGTTGGCAATTTCTGTATTGTGGCGCTATCAGTTGTCCGCGTTAGTTAACTACTTTATTTAAAAGTTCGAATAAAATTCCAGTCATTTTAATTTTTAATTGTTCAGGAACTTCAGTATCATAGAAGCAAGCAAAATAATATTACAATTTATTTATGTAGATACATATATGATGGAAAGTTAAGAAAAGAAAATGTTTTTTTGGAAGTTCGTGTTTAAGGTAAAATCGAAAAAACTTGGAAAATTTAATTAGTAATTAATTTTTTAAAAATATTTTTAGGTTTGGTTGTAAATGAATCTACTGTTGATCTTTTAATATGATACTGAACTATTCATTATTTAAAATGAAAAATTGTGTACTTATTAGATGATGAAAATAAAAAATTAGTAGTTTGAAAAACCGGAACAAATCGAAGTCAAAAGTCTGTCGGGACACCGGAGCTAGAACCGTGACAAATCCGGGAAAACCAAGACGTATGGACACTCTACACGGATTGTGAATGTTATAAACTTTAAGTTTTGATTTTTAAGCGTATTTTGAGTGAAATTGAAAATTAACAACGTGTGAAATTTGACATTTTAGTTAAAGTGCATATAAAATATAATACCTACATGTTTTTATAAAAATGCAAATATAAATAAATGTTTTCTGTTTTTTTTTTTTTTTTTTTTTTTTTTTTTTTTTTTTTTTTTTTTTTTATTTTAATTGTTATTAATTATTTGGCTTTTTTAATAATTTAGAATTTTTCTGTCAAATGAATAAATTCTGAAAATATGAATTTATGACATAATTTCAGTAAAAGTGAAAATGAAATTTTTCACCCACACTTTTGTAGTGCCAATGTACATCACTGGATCCCAATTTTCAAATGGATAGATAATTTCAGTAGCGTAGAAACTAATTATTAAAAAATTGCAAACCAAATGTGTTTATATGATAATACGTACTTATAAAAAAGATGTTTATATACGTGTTCTTCCGAAAATCGTAAATAATTAACTTTCTCTCGATGAAGTTGGATTGACAAACATTTACATTAGGGATGTTATGGATATTCGTAACCGTAACTAAAACTACCGATATCCGAAATAATTAAATATCCGAAACCGAAAGCGTATACGAAAATGAAAGTTTATAAGTCTAGCAAGTACTTAACACATTAATATTTTTTGTATATATCAATATCTAAAAATATTTCAGTCCCTTTTTGACAATCTTGCCAGAACTTAAACACTTTTTTAAATATTTTTATTGTTAAAATCGAAACGTTATTTTGAAGCCGGTTAAAATTAATATCGCACCATTAGTTCAATAGGGTGATATATGCAAAAATTACTTTTTCGGGTTAAGAGTATATTGTGATTAAGCATATTTTTCTACACTATCCTAATCCACAAGGATAAATAAATGTTAATAAATAACAAAAATATTATAACTTTTAACAGTTATAACCTTATGGAATTTTTTCCCCCATTTAAATCTTATTAAGGCAATTAGGACATATCTGATAATATTTTACTAATTTTTGACATTTTTCTAACATTAATTTGTAAAATAAAGTCATATTAGTTAATATAATTTCATTGAATTGGTGAATATAGATACAATGCAATAAAATTTTAATTTCAATTAAGAAATGTTTGTTGTTGTTTCCATAGATAACTAAAAATAAAATTTATTTTTTGTTTGAATAATATATAGGTATCCTTATCATACATACATAAATAGCAATATTTTTATTTTTGTTAGGCTACTATGAGTATGATGAGTATGACAGTATGGCCGTATAGTGGTATAGCTCTATGCATACATACATGTTTTTAGCGAATTTCCAAAACTGGAAATTCAGCTTTTACGCCAGGTGTCATGGTGCGACCTAAGCCCGAGACCATATCAGAAATATGTTTTGAGGTCCCTAGAATACGAAAATGATATTCACTAAAATTTATATATATATATATATATATGTATCCGCGCGATAACTCTCGAACGAAACGTTTAATGCTTATGAAATTTTGTGTGCGAATTCGATTTTCCAAATCGTTGGATGAGTTCGTTAGCCAGACACGTCGGATGCCCAGAAGTAGGTTTTCCGGGCGTTTTTTGTCAACAAAATGAGTTTTTTGCCAGAATTAAGCAATTTTTCAAATTTTTTTTTACACTAAGCCATTGTAAAAGGTAAAATGCATAAAAAATGTTTTTATACCGTTGCTCTAAATTACTTACTTTTCGAGAAAAACTAGGAAATATGTCGTTCTCCATTTCACTCGCACTCGCATTCTTTTTTTTTCTGTCTCATTTTTTGCGAGCTAAATTCGAAAAAAACCGCTTTATAAGTAGCGTGTCATGATTTTTTTAATCCAATTTAACGATTCGGCTATATTCTATTTCTCTGTCAGTTAAATGTTTTTATAATGTATCTCTGTTCCATTTTTTTTTACAAAAAAAATCCCGACGATATCTGTTATGTGATATGATCAGAATTTAGATTATATTTACACCTTCCTAAAATTAATAAGAGTTTGCTTCAATCGTATAAAAATTACGTTAAATCATATTCAAACAATAATATTTTTACGTAATTTTTTATCCAGTTGACAATACAGTTATGATTAGAATTGTATAATCAGAGCATTCTAATATTAAATAATTTTGCACATTCAATTTTTTTTTTTAACAAAGAAAAATTTTTTTAAATTTTGACACATTCTTTTATGAAATTTCGATTAAGAAATATTAAAAAATTTTAAAGTGAATCATTTAAAAAGAGTTAAAAATAAATTAAAAAGGAAACATTTCTCTATTTTAACATATTTGTAAAGAAAATTTTACAGTTTACTTACAGTTTTTTGAAAAAATGTAATAACATTTTTACATACAATAAAGATTATATTTGAACGGTAGGAAATCCACAAATTTTTTTTTATTTCTTTAATTAATTATTAAATTTGGTTTTAGAAGAAAATCTTCGTCTAATTCGCTCCAAGCCGAAAGTATAGCCACTAATAAGGACATTCCACTGTTAAAATAAATGGAAAATATATTGAAATTTATTTAATGAAAGCCATTCATACACATTTTTAAAATATCCTTTTGAATTATATAACAAATAAAATCTGTGTAAAAAAATCTAATTGACGTGTTTTTTCTCAATTTGCTAATATTAAGTAAGGCTCGTTAATTAGGGAGTGATTGTGTTAAAATTTTAATATAAAATATGGTAATTTTAACCCTCTTTAAAAGAACATTTCGATTTTAACAATAAAAAAATTTTAAAAAGTGTTTTCGTTTTTCCCGGATTACCAAAAACTGTTCATAGGCATATCTGTGACTAAAGTTGCCTCCCTTTCTTAAGAAAATAAAGTATTTTTAAAATTTTGTGCAAAAGAATAAAACACAATTAACGAAAAAAAAGTACGCGTTTCCATATTTTTAAGATTTTGTAGTACAAGAAAATCCTTATAAATTCATCATATCTGTTATTGCATTTACTAGCTTTTACGCAATTTAATAAACAAAAGTCTGAAAATGGACGTAGAATCTCACTGTTATTAATTATTATGTCTTAGTCTTTTGAAAAATTATTTTTTGAACTAAAATAAGAATAGGAGGAATATAAACTTAGGGGTAAACGACAGGAGTATATAAACTTTATTTTAGATTCTACGTTTATTTTTACAGAAAATCATCAAGTACCTATTATTTCTTTTTTGAATGTATAAATACAAAAAGTTCGAAATTATTTTATATTAGAATTTCAATTTTGGTCGACCCTACGGGTTGTCCCCATTTACT
This sequence comes from Brachynemurus nebulosus, assembly GCA_035578155.1. Taxonomy (NCBI): domain Eukaryota; kingdom Metazoa; phylum Arthropoda; class Insecta; order Neuroptera; family Myrmeleontidae; genus Brachynemurus; species Brachynemurus nebulosus. The sequence continues at coordinate 67,030,203 of JAPWDM010000004.1, read as the reverse complement.
CTTTTCTCGTCTCTTTTGACCCCAATTTTTCATAGAGAAGAAATTATACGATTTTTGTTAATTTTTCAAAAACCACCGATATTTTTAAATTTTTTTGGATACTGCTGATAAAGTGACCATCTTCGCGTAAATTTTTAATATATTAAAGATTAGGTACTCATAAAATAAATACAAAAAAATACGGTGTGAATTCTGAATGCGTACCTATTCATCCTTGTCTACGGTAGCACATTTTTTATTGACATAAATATTAGAAACGCAGGAAAAGAGACCAGGAATCAACATAGAAGTGGATTATGGTACGATATATTTTCTGAAAAAAGTGCTTAGGACCAAAGTTATAGAGTTCAAAGTGATGCACTTGATGATGACTTTGAAGTTGACCTTGAGGTCAATTTCCAAAGTCATTTGAAAATCATTTAATATTTTTCAAAAGGAGTAGTTTACTTTTCATCCCTAAATGGTTCAAAGTATATTCGAACGAATTTCACATGCAAGATAGAAAATACGTGATCAAGAAGTAATTTTGAAAAATACTTGCTCAATCGCAATCGGAAAAATAATAGTTAATCATATGTTGAATTGAATTCCTAATATGATAACTATAGAGTAGCAATAAAAATTTTAAAAAATTTTGAAAATTTCTAATATAACATAAAGTTAATGTTTAACTTACAATTGGAGTGATATTAAATCTTTTCTTAACTTTACTTCTAAAATTACTTACAAAAATGTTTTCTTCTAATTTTTTCTATAAATTTGCGCCTATTTTTTCATTTCGTCAGGTTTTTATTTTTTTTATTTTAGAAAAATAACGCAACAAATCAATTTTGAAGATAGATTGAGTCAATACATGAAATTACTGCTTATAGGTACAGGATATGGTCAAAGTTCGGCAATGGCTAATCATTTTCAACTGACGTTGAAAATCGATTTCAGGGTCACTATCAAGTGCATCGCTTTAAATTCTACAAATTTGGTACTCAGCCCTTTTTTCAAAAAATATGTCGTTTCAAAAATATTTAGCTATAACTGTTTTCATCTACAGAGGTTGAATGGTGTTTTCTACCCCTAAAAAGCGTATTTAGCCGAAATAAAAAAACACGTATTTAATATTTTTCGCTGTTTAATAAGTATGTTAAGTTTCATTCAAATTGGCAAGTATTAGTTGGGTAGTGTTATTTGTCAGAATGTTTTGCCGATCTAGTTTTTTCAATATTTCTTTGCTCGTTTTCAGAATTTGTATTTTAATTTCTACGGACAAATAACTCATTCTTTTCTTCGATTTTAGTAACTTTTATTTGCTGATGTTGACCATTAATTGATCGAAACATATCAAATATTTTTCAATGATTTTTTTAGCGAATGTCGAAAATTTTGAAAATTTTTTCACCGTTAGTAAGTTAAAGTATTTTAATTCATTAAGTAATTAAATGATGTCCACAAGAACCTTACGAACTACCATAAGTTATATGAGATCCCTAGGACCCGTTTTTTACTGTTAGGATAAACTTTTTACTAAAATTATTTTAGATGAATAAAGGTTATGTTGTATGATTTCCGCCAGGGTTTACTGTTCCCATTATTGTAAAAAATAAACTAACCGACCGATTTTGAAAATTTTTTCACTGTTAGAGAACTAAATTATTTTAGATGGATACAACTATGCTGCACAAAGTCCGTTCGGGTTCTTGGGTTCCAAAAATATCAAAACTAATTACCCAGCCGATTTTAAAAATCTTTTACTCTTAGAAAGCTAAACTATTTTAAATAGGTACAGTTCTTAGATGAGATCCGCCAGTCCCCCAAAATTTGGAAATTCGCTATGTTATGCAGATGCTGCGACAGGGGTATTTGTACATATAACCAGTATTAGTCGTATTAGTTATTACGCAGATACACACGTAGCTATTTCAAATACAATAATATTGTTATTAAGCTTTGTGCGTTCGGTGTGTTCAATGCTTCTTGTGTGATCTTGAACGAAGTAATTAAAACTACAAGCAGTTACAAAATGGAACAGAATTTATTTCAAAAAAATAAACAAAATAAGGTGAGATAGATTTCACATTCTATATTTTTTAAATATTTAAAAAAAATTAAATTTTTTTTTAAATTAAACTTTTTTAATTTTTGCAGATCAATGAAATAGAGTTCAAAGAAGATAGAACTCTTACTAGTTTAGAAAACATTTCGCAAGATTCAACTTTTTCTGTAAATTCAGATATTGCAGAAATTATTACATCTTTAAATGATGATGTGTCTTCTGATACTACAAAAAACAGGACAAGAAAACGGTTACGAAATGCAGATGAATGGAAAAAAAACGTTAAGAAAAAAAAAGTCAATTCAGGACAAACTTATACATCTGAAACCAATAAACTTGTACCTTCAAAATATGTAAAAGAAGGATGTGATCCACTAAAATGTAAAAAAGGTTGTCAAGTGAAATTTTCTGAATCCGATAGATTTACTATTAATAAAGAATTTTGGAATTTAGGGGACCGAGACTTACGAAGATCTTTTATTCAAAAACATATTGAAAGTACCAAAAATAAAATAAAATATAGAAGAATTGTACAAGATAGAAAAAAAAAACAGAAGTGAAAATTTCAGCTATTTCTTTAATAAAAATGGTATTAAATTGAACGTGTGTAAAATAGCTATTTATGCAACAAGTACATAATGAAGATCTTTATGAACGAGCCGTGTTTATGGCTGAGCGAGCTTGCGAGCGAGGCCAATAAAATAAGGTGAGTTCATAAAGTCAAATTATGTACAAGTTGCATACAAAGCTTTATGTACGACTGCTAAAATTCATAAATATCGATAAAAATCGAATTTATAAACCTGGCGTCTAAACTTTAAATAAAAAAATTATTCTATAATATACTTAGTTGGCATAGAAAAAATTATTGTATGTTAAAGCATGCTTTGGTTGTGATTATCTGTCATCTAATATTAATATAATACTGCGACATTTTTAGAAGATTTCTCAATAAAAGTTACTAATATTTGAAGACGAGAGGAGGAAATTGCCTGGAATAAATATTAATAGTGGTTCAGATTGTGTAATTAATATTAATTATATCAATATTTGTAAATATGGTATACAAAATAATACTTAAAGTTAGTGTGTTTTTTGTTTATTGTAAAATTGAAAATAAATTTATCAAGTAGACTATTCTTTATGGCACTTGTGCTTTTTGTTTTTCATTATGCTACTAGTGCCAAAAAGTACTACTTTTCATATCTCTTAGCAATGCAATAAAATAGGCTTTTATGATTCAATCGTACATAAAGTTTTTTATGGCTACTTTAGATATAAGTAGCAAAACAATTACAAATGCCCTTAAGCTGAAAACATCTACAGACGTTATTCTTAAAGACAAGAGAGGAAAATGCACTAGAAATAAAAATGAGGAGCTAAAAAAGGGAATAGAAAACCATATTAAGTCATTTCCGCGGATTCCGTCCCACTACTTACGTGCGAAAACAAACAGGGAATACATTGAAGGAAGTTTAACAGTTAACGAAATGTACCGACTTTATCGAGAACATCAGGAAAATATGGGTCTACCAATTGCTAAACCGCATATGTACCGTCAAATTTTTACTGAAAAATTTAACATATCGTTTTTTAAACCTAAAAAAGACAGATGCAGTTTTTGCGAACAGTTTCAAAATTCAAGCACCGAAGAGCAAAATAAAATGAAAGAAGCATATGAGAAACACCAAAAAGATAAAAATGAAATACGAAAACAGAAAACTGGCGACATTTTAGCAGCAAAAAATACCGAAGACACCGTTGTATCGTGTTTCGATTTACAAGCAGTTTTGCAAGTTCCGTGTGGAAATGTATCCTTATTTTACTATAAACGTAAATTGAATTGCTTTAATTTTACTATTTTTGATGTCATTAAGAAAAGTGGACATTGTTATTTTTGGGATGAAACCATAGCAAATAGAGGTGCAAATGAAATTGCCTCATGTTTGTTTATGTATTTTAAAAAAATTTGCGAAAGTGGATATAGTAATATCGTTTTATATTCTGACAACTGCGTCGCTCAAAATAAAAACAGTATCATAGCAAGTATGTACAATCATGCTATAACTACTCTGAACATTAACACCATAACTCATAAATTTTTAACAGTCGGGCATACCCAAAACGAAGGGGATAGTATGCATGCTACAATCGAAAAACAAAAGAATCTTATATTAAAAAGTAATAACATATATGTTCCTTCAGAGTATGCGACTATAATTAAAGCTAGTAAGAAGGACGGTAATACTTATATTGTTAACCACTTATCTACCGATAACTTTTTAGATTTTAAAAAATTATCGAAAAACATTCATTTTAAAAGTGATACTGACTCGACTATTAGGTGGAGTGATATAAAAGTGCTTCATTGTAGTAAAAATACCCCTGGCAAGTTGTACTTCAAATATCAGTATGATGGTGACTATAAAATAATAAATTTAATTGAAAAAAATTATCGCAAAAATAAAAATAACGAAAACTTAAATAAAGCGGAAAAAATATTACAAAAAGCCTATTGTGAACCTCCGGGCATTTCCAAAGAAAAAAAAATGATTTGTTAGATTTATGTAAAAATAATATTATTCCTCAGGTTCACCATTCATTTTTTGAAAATTTAAAAACTATTTAAAAGTAATTTTAATACTTATTTTTTTGTTTCTTATGAAGTTATAATATCAAGAATCTTCTTTTAAGTTGGAAATTCATTTAAGTTTATTTACGATAAAATTTAAACACGAAAAACAATTAATTTTTAAATAGGAATGTACAAGCTTTTATTTAAAAATTTATACCTATAAAAATATTATTTAAATAATTAAACTTGTGAGAATATATGTATACATATTTTTTGTTTTTGCTTTAGTTGTTATTAAAAATAGGAATAAAGTTTTGTTACATTAATTTGATAATTTAATTTTTGAATAATAAACACCACTTTCACATTTCCTTTTCCTACAGTTCATATGTTTCCAAAAATTTTAAAAGTAATTCCTTATACAAAGAAAATGATTGCATAAAAGTTACAAAGGCCTTTGTAACCGCATTGCTCTCACTATATAATCAATTTTCTTTATTATGCTACTGATTTTCACGGTTATAACTGCAAAAAAAATTTTCCTAATTGATCTAAAGAAAATTTAATTATTATAATAAGTAAAGAACGAACGTAAGAATGAATTGCTAAATTTTCAAAAAGTTTCATGCACTAGGTTCATTTATATGAATTTTTAAAATCTTTCCTCTTAAATATCTCAAAATTAAAAATTCGCACATATCACCCTATTGAACTAATGGTGCGATATATTTTACATTAAAATGTCAATACAATCACCCGCTAGTTAATTATCGCTAGATTTGATGCTAGAAAATTGAGAAAAAACAGGTCATATAGATTTTTTTTATTTAGATTTTATTTGTAATGATTAAATTACAAGATTCAAAAGGATGTTAAAAAATGTGTGTATTCACTATGAGCTTTTGCCTGTAGTAAATCCAGCTGCTCAAAATCGGTTCCAATATATCAGTTGGTCAGGACGGCATTTGTACATAATTTTAATATTTTCTTTAAGAAATAGTATTTTTTTTTTTAAATACTTGTTTGATTTTTTCAAGGCGAGTACTTTTTACGATGTGTGTTTACCAAATTCTACAAAATAATTAAAAAAAAAAAAACATTGTAACCCTACTATTTTGAAATTTTCAAAAAAATATCATGAAAATTACCTCATATATGCTTTTTCTGAGTTAATTATTGAAAAATATTCTATTTTCCGAGATTTTTAAGGTAAAACGAGCAGATGTATGGTTTCTGTTAAACAAATTTCAGTTCTTTAATACATTTTTGCCTTAAAATATTTAATATTTTCAAAAATGTGTGATACAACTTGTCAAAATTTAAAATTATTTGTTTTGTTGTCAAAAAAAAAAAAAAAAAAAAAACTGAATGTGCAAATTTATTTACCACTAAAATGATGGGTTTATACATATAATTATAACGTAGTATTGTCATTTGGATAGAAAATTACGTAAAAATATTATTGTTTGAATATGATTTAACGTAATTTTTATGCGATTGTAGCAAGCTCTTATTAATTTTAGGAAGGTGTAAACATCATCTAAATTCTGATCATATCACATAAAAAACTGCGCCGTGATTTTTTATCTAAAAAAAAATGGAATAGAGATACATTATAAAAACATTTAACTGACAAAGAAAAAGAATATAGCCGAATCGTTAAATTGGATTAAAAAAATCATGACACGCTACTTATAAAGCGGTTTTTTTCGAATTTAGCTCGTAAAAAATGAGACAGAAAAAAAAGAATGCGAGTGAGAGTGAAATGGAGAACGACATATTTCCTAGTTTTTCTCGAAAAGTAAGTAATTTAGAGCAACGGTATAAAAACATTTTTTATGCATTTTACCTTTTACTATGGCTTGGTGTAAAAAAAAAATTTGAAAAATTGCTTAATTCTGGCAAAAAACTCATTTTGTTGACAAAAAACGCCCGGAAAACCTACTTCTGGGCATCCGACGTGTCTGGCTAACGAACTCATCCAACGATTTGGAAAATCGAATTTGCACACAAAATTTCATAAGCATTAAACGTTTCGTGTACCATTTTTAATTTAGTTTTACTAGGTTATGTATTACTACTTCAACTAATACTAAATAAATTTACTAAATTGTGTGTAGACAGCCACTAAACAAAAAAACTATTCAATTTAGCTACTTGCTTTAGTAACCTGCTTTAGTTACTAAACTCGTGTAAATCCGGCCTAAGAATAATTTTTAACAATATATATGTAGATTTATGCGTATTAATTAAACACAGTAAAAATGTAACCGTCTTTTGTTATGTAAAAACACCAGAGTTTGTCAAATTGTTTAAAAATAATAATTTTGAGAATAATTAAAAATTTTTTTTTATTTAAGTAGAAATCAAACTTTTAGAAAATAATTCTTTGTGTATTTAAGATTCAACCATGATTCAACATAATTGATCACCACTTAAACCGTAAAATATCAAAACATTAATGATTGAAAAAATTTTTTATAAAAACTTTTACTTTCAATTTGGTTTGTATAACGGAAAGAAAGAAATTATGCTCTACCCCTTACCATATTACGCATACTTATTAACTAGATAAAAAAGGAAAGAGAGTAATTTATATATTTTTAAGTCAAGGTATTATGTTGTAGTGACATCTTCTGTCACAGGACAGAAAAGTTGCTTGTTTAACTGATGAACTTATTTGACAAACTATGGTGTTTTTACATAACAAAATACGGTTACATTTTTACTGTGTTTAATTAATACGCATAAATCTACATAGGATAAAAGCCCCCATTGCGGAACACTATTTTTAGGTGTGTCATTAAAGTAGCTTATAAAAATTAATAAATTAATTAAACATCCTTTTTTTTTCTTAATAAGCATGAAACCAAGTTTTTTTAATCCAATGAATATGTTTTTAAGAAAATATAACCCAAAAATTTTGATTTATTAATGTCTTCTTTTGTAAAATGTTGACACGTATAAAAAAACGGGCAGAATATATTAACACCCTTTAAAAAATCAGCATAGGCACCTAAAAAAAAAACACGTATTTAACGTACATGGCATACAGTGCCATCTTTTGACGTATACTCAACTATAATTCAGTTTGATATCTACATCGAACAGCACTGATTATGTATAGTAATTATTTAAAATAGCGAGACACATAGCGACATCGTTTGATGTATCTACATAAGTATATATAATAGTTTTTTTGGATGTAGGCAGAGGTTTAAGTAACGGACAAATACATAATATGTAAACATAAATTAGAAACAACATAGCTATATTTTAAGCTATTTGTTTCCAACAAATTCCGTTCTAAATCAACGTAAAATTTTATCGAAATTCACCAAAAAGTATAAGAGTCATTAAAATTCCACCCTGTATACATATATAATGATGTGTTTACTTAAAAAATTCTTAATATTTTTTTTTTTTATATCTGTGTGACCAATACATACGCATTTTTCTTTCTTTCAATCAGAGCACTAGTGTACTGTGATAAAGTCACGATCTATTTTTTGTTTAATCTTAAACTTTAAAAATTACACAGGCCTGCAAAATTAAGGTCATAAAAAACTTTTTTAATGTTAATAGGTGATCTTTATATTTTTTTGGGTGCTAAATCCAAATTTGGATTTCATTATTTTGTATCACCCACAGTTTTGTCACATTTTGGCTATGTCAGATTTAATGAAATATGCTAATATTCTATAGGAATGGAAAAAAAATAACTTGTACAAGACAAACAGAACTTTATTTTAACACATAAAATATATTTTTATTCCTAATACTAAGTTTTATGAAGGTTTTAAGAGTCCATGGGCTTATATTTTCTTTCTCTCTTTTCTTTGAAGCTTCGGATGTGGCTTCTTCTTCTGTGTGCCGCTTGCTGACTTTCTCGGTGAAAGGACCAACAGTAATCACCCATCATCCTGGTGTTCCAATGTCCCTGATAGCGTTTTTCCATTATCTTGATATCCTGGTGGAAACGTTCTCCTTGTTCCTCACTGACAGCTCCTAAATTGTCCAGAAAGTAGTCTAGCTGGCTGTTTAAAAATGAACCTTTAAGCTCGTTAAACATCCCAAATTCTTGAAGCGATTAAGCATATTAGATACAATGGTTATATTATAGTCTGGGTCTTTTTTGTTACCCAAAAACTTTTTAACAACTTCCTTGAAAGCAATCCAAGCGTCTTTCTCTTTCACTGTTATATGTATTTCAAAATCAGAGTCAAACATCATTTTTCTTATATCAGGGCCAATGAAGACGCCCTCTTGTAACTTTGCTTCTGATAAATGCGGGAACTTTGAGCTAAGATATTGGAATTATAAGATATTATATTCATTATACGATATTGGATCGCTGGCTTTCGCATATTTGATATTATATTGATTGCATTAATTTTCTAAACTATTTTTTGAATATAAAGGTTTATGATGTAAAATGTAGGGAAATGGTGGGTGATACAGCAATTTTATTGTTATTTTCAGATTCAACACACTAAAATCCATAAAAATATGGTTAAAGTATTAAAAAAGTTTTTTAGTCGTTGGCCTGTGTTATTGTTTCATCAAAATTTTTGTTGTAACATATTATATGAGGAAGAAAAACTGCAAACATTTAGTTATTTTGGTTTTTAAAGAAAAAATGATGACGAGTTGTTATGTGGCTGAAGTTGGAAGTTAACAGGATGCAAAAGGGCTGAATAGAGACAGGACATGTGTTAATAAAAATGCTATGTGAAGTATAAACGGACGAATATAAGGTGATAGGGGATGAATAGAGACAGGATCTGGGTTAATAGGAACGCTAAATCAAGTATAAAGGAACTAATGCAAATACGGGTATTTGATACTAAAAACTGGCCAAAATTATAATATTTTGATCTATTTATATTTTAAAGAAAAATTATATATATATATATATATATATATATATATATATATATATATATATATATATATATATATATATATATGAACATATATGGTTACCTAATCAATAAATCCTTACAAAATACTTATATATCTCTATTTGGGGTCGCGAATGAAAAAAGTTTAAGAAGCCCTGTTTTAAATGATATTAACATTATATTTAAGTAGATTTTAGATTAAAAAATCCTAAATTGGAAAGGATAATAGATAAAATATCTAGAAGATTATCGAAGATTAGCAGCACAAATTTTAAAAATGAATTTCTCACTCTAATTGAATAAAGATATCCGATTCTTAAGTGACTTACGAGGAACTTCATGCTATTCTCAAATTATCTTCTCCTTAACTTAAATTTAAGACTTAGTAGCTAGTTAAAAGACAAAAAAGTAAGATAAAAAGAAAATACGAGCAACTTTAAGACAAGCAACAGTTTAAGAGGAAGATAAAAGACGCATCCTAAGCAATGAAGTATGTGTAATAAAATGTCCCTGGTGGTTGGAGGGAGAATATTATTTAAATGTTAATTAAACTGTACAAGGTAATATAACATCAAGTATACTGTGGACAAATTAAGCAGTTTAGACAGTGCAAAATAATTGTTGGTCTTTATCTACAAGTTTAAATTTGTTTTAAGTTTAAAAACTACTATTATAATTCTTTTTTTTTAAAATCATATAGAAAGTAAAAGGTTTAGATAATCATATTGTAATTAAATTAAAAGGTAATAATAAAAGCAGTTAATATTTTAGCCAGTGAATTATGAAAAATTCTAACTACTGAACTACAAAATCCTACCTTAATGCGTGTCTAACACGCACTTGGCGATTTTTTTTGTTTTATTGTGGAACATGTGATTTCATTATGTGTACATACTTCATTCATTAGTCTACAATAAAGAAAGTTGAAAAATTTAAGTAACTCTTTAAAAAAGAATTAAAATGAAGATTTGTAAAAGAAAAATTATTCTTGAAAGTATTGATAAATGTCCTCAATTATTGTCAAATTCATTCTACACACGGAACACTTTTTTCCAGTTCTACAATTTATATGAAACACTGCACTAAAAAATACCCTTGTCGCAGCACCTTGTATAACATAGGATCAATCCATCTCAAATGGTCCAAAAAAAGTTGATTTCTATTGTAGTTGAGGTATTAGAACAATTCTTAAAAAAATTATTTTAAATCGTTTAAACGTGGCGACAATTTTTGTTTCCCAATTTGCGCTGATTTTTGCGTTTGCAATCTTTTATGCCAGTGCACATACTTCATAAATTGTACATCCTAAAAGGTTGAAATAAAAACCATTTCAAAGGTAATAAATCTCTATTTATGTCTATATTTGGCCTATTTGCCTTCTTACCACAAGAAAACTTCCTCTAAAATTGGATATCAAAATTTAGTAAAATTCACTTACATTCTTTTTCTCATAGAAGGAGTGCTATGTAGAGCACACACAACAGAATATAAATGTGGGTACAACTACCCAAAAAAATTTCAATTGTGAAACTTGTATTCTTTAATTTTCACAAATTTCTAAAAATTGACTTTTTTCCTTTGAACTTTGAGTCCCTATATCTCTGATGGGGCTGGTGACAAAAATCTGAAATGTACACAATTTGTAATTTTGGAGTGTGTTTATTAAAATACAACATCAACTTGTATATATTGGTCCTTTACAAGATCCTCTATTTTTTTAATTACCATTGCCGCAATAGTAAAAATTGGAGTTTTGTAAAGGACCAACAATATATTATACACGTTGACTTTGTATTTTAATAAACCTAGTGATAGATTTATAAAGTCAAAAATAATTTGAGTGATTACAATAATAAATTAAAGCTTATTATAACAAATTATTATCACAGCGTATATTTCCGGGACAAAAATTTAAAATTCCTAGATAGGAAACAGAGTAACAAGTTCTGGGATAATTTTGAGAATGTAGTGGTGCAGCGAGAGGGGTGCAAGGGGAGGAGCGTCAAAAGCTAATAGGAGGCACGCTATTACTTTAAAATTTTTTGTTGTGTTTGTCATTAGAATTTCGCTGCGTGAAAGTGTACGAAAATTACGAAATTACTTCTAGGTTATGACTTCAAATATATAGATAGGCACACAAACAAATCACTGGCAAAAAAAGGTTGTTAAGGCAACTTTTAGGGAAAAATTTAAAATACTATGAAAAAAAAATTTTTTCCCAAATTTTAAATGCATCGTTCCACTACCTAAAATTTTAGAAGTTAAAGGGGGCGCAAATAAAATGTCACGCACCGGGCGCCAGTTACGTTCGCTGCGCCTTTGTGAGAATGTGACAACATTAATTTATTTAGAAGTAACTACATTTTGTTTCTAAATACACACATCTTATAGTAACTGTAATTTATAATCAATTACCAAATGAAAATAGAAAATACACAAAAACTAAAAGAACTATAACTGGATTAAAAACGACAAAAATGTTAAGTATTATGAACTTTGCATTGGAATTGTAGATCTAGAATGACGCCCATAAATATTTTAAGGTCATTCATGTGAATGGAAAATCAAATATGTGTTGTTTGTTTTTTGTTTATTTGTTACACCATAAAACAATTTTAATGTAATTATTGACAATAGCGGGTTACGATATTTACAATATTATGTATACACGTAACATATATAATATAATTTGTTATGGATACCTTTTTTGTTAGGTATCTTATCTACTCAATCAGATCAGAAAACTAGTTATTTGTAAGTCTTAAAAAAATTAGTTCATAATGAAATTATACTAAAATATTGTTGCCTTGAAATGAAAATAACGAAAATATCACTAGAGTGAGTTTACCATAGAAAATTTGTTTTAGCGAGTAGGTATTTTATATTAGTATCGGTTTTTTTAATTCCAACACCATATATTATGCCATATATGTATACAGTAGCAGAAGTATGATACTATTTGAAATTTATCGGTCGGCAACCTACAAACCCCCGAAAAAATTCTACGAAGTCTGAAAACATTATTTTAAAAATGAAGATATTTATGCGAGAGCATCATTGATAGTTTCCTTATTTTAAATAAAAAACGGGTGAAGAAATCTTTATATGTTGTTGCATTATTCAATAAGAAAATCTTTGTGTAAAATTCTTGCAATTAGAAAACGTCTGCCGTATCCGAATTTTTTATATTTACAAAAAAGACTAAAACATTAAAAATCACAAAAATGCGTCGAGTAATCTATGACTTGCAGATGAAATGTAATCGTATATTACCTACTCGGCAAGGACCGTAAGTGTTATTTTTGTGGTCTCGAATGCAGTTTGAGAATCCGAGGCTGTAATTAAAACACCACTATAAAATACACTATTAGCTTATACTTACGACAAAACATTGAAAATTACACTATTTCTAAAAAACTAAAAACAAACTTTTATTGAAATTTTGGGAACTTAAAGTACTATAGTGTTGCCATCATATTAATGTATTTTTACTACCAATAACAATTATTTATTTTTTTCAATTATGGAGCCTTTTCCATGGAATTGCCCACCTATAGAAACGTGAAATTTTGCACACGGATTCCTCATACAACGTAGGTGAGCACTAAGAAGGGATTTTTGGAAATTCACCCCCTAAGGGGGCAAAATAGGGGATGAAAATTTTCATAGAAATCTGTAATTTTTTGAATTAGAAAAATATATGGAAATTGGTGTTAGGCTACTGGTTTGAACACAAAGGTTTCAGTGCTTTCAAAAATTCATCCCTTAGGGGGTTGAAACAGGGGAAAAAATTTTAAATGAAAGTCTGTCGTTTTTACAATTAGAAATGTGGAAATGAGACGGTATGGTATGCTGATGATTTTAAAGTTGTTAAAAATTTATTGTTTAACGTTTATAAATATGAAATTGAGTTTGTTGATTTGTTTGTTTGTTCATTTGACTTGCTTTTACGCTTCAACGACTTAACCAGTCAAATTGAAATTTTGCACACACATAGCTTGAGAGACGGAGACGGTTATAGGCCATCTTTTAAGCCGGGAAAATAAATCGTTTCCGAGGGAAAATCTATGACAATTATGACAGTTGACTATTAAAAAGCGGATTATCGATTTCAAACTTCCTGTGGGGAATCTCGTTTCTGTGGAAAAATATATTTTAAATGAAACAAAAAAAGATTCCTAGAGTTTGTTCGAACTCTGTTTGTTAGCAGATAGAACGATATACAGCGATAAACATAGGTTTTTACACCGAGAAAGTATCTGATTCCCGAGAGAAAATGTTTTTAAAATGAAACAATGAAATAATGACAACTGACTGTAAAAAAATGGAAGATTGATTTTAAACATTGCATATTATTTACAGCGGCGACAGAAATGAACACAGACTACTCTCTTTACCGAGAAAATATCTGAATCCTGTGAGAAGTCTTATTCCCGTAGGAAAGTATATTTAAAAATTCGTTAAGCGCGTGTTTTTGACACGCACTAAGTAATGTCACTTCAGTGAAAGTGTTAATTTATGATTTTTTGTTAACTCTATAGTTGTTAACTCTATACAGACCTCTTGCGTTTATTCAGTATGGATGTACAACTCTATAATTATTCAATATGGATGTACAACTCTATAATTATTCAATATGGATGTACAACTCCATAATAATGTTTCCCCCACTATGATCACACAACGATATTAATATGTCATCCTTCGCTGACATAAAAAGATAAAAAAAGGATCACTGACTTCATTCCAACTTTACATATTGTTAAAACAATGTTATAGTCTACTTCTTACCCGGAGAAAACATTTTATTTCTGTGGGAAAATGAAAGTACTTTTTATACTTTTGAACTAGATGTCATAATTTCAAAAGTCACGAATGGAAGGACTGAATGGTTTCCAGCACACACTACGCCGGCACAAGTATGGGCACACCTTGACTCAAGGTATGTCCACACTTTTGACGCGGTACTGTATTTAATGTTTTGGTACATTGTCGTGTCAAAAATATGGGCACCCTTTGGGTAAATGCTAGTTTAATATTTAAAACATAACATGCATAGTCAATTTTCAAAAATGATGATCCAGATTTTACGACTCTCCTTAATATGTACCTATACTTACTTATAGATACATACATATACGAGTATATTTAGAATGAGTAACAAGGAAAATTAGTCGACGAAATGCTTCATTACATTTAGTAACTTACTGTACATAAATATAGTTTGTGGGCATGTAGGTTGTAACGCTATATGTACATAATACATACATAGTAAAGTTATTCATTAATGATATCATTAATGACAAATAATTTGACGAATCTGGTATTCTTTCTTTTTTTGTGTTCGTTTTTCTTTATTTTGTAATGAACATGAACTGTGCGATAATAATTGACATGAGACAATAGCACGAAAATAACTAATGTTATCATAGCACAATACGTGGAATGCAACAATTAATAATTGCATATACTTTACGATAATTATAGTTTAAATGAAAATATTTTAAAAAAAATTATTTTACCCATCTTTTGTTTTATTTAAAAGTATTAGGAACTCTTACAAAAAAGTTAAAATCTTTTTTTAACCAAATTAAGGAATGAGAAATCGTTAATTAGCTATCGTAAATGAGATGAACCGGAAATTTTTGACCTTTGCTTTGGATTTTCATACACTTTTCTAACACATTAGAATATTAGATAAAAGAATAAAAAATTATTTTACCGATCTTTTGTTCGTATAAAATCGTTATAAACAATCTTAGGTATAGTGTCAGTTTATGTCATAGTACCTACCTCAAAGATTTATAACATAAAGGACGATTCTCTGACAAGTGGCCAATAAAAATGAAATTTTCGAAATGGAATAATTTGATTAGAATCTAGTTTTTGTTGTAAAAAAACATATAAATTTTATCAAACAAGCAAAATTTCTGAAAAAATATAATTGGTTTTTACGGTATAACACCGAAAAGTTGACCCGTTGTAATTTGTCATCAATATCTAATTTGAAAACAAATTTCAGTACTGTTTTTTTAACACTGTGATACAATTAAACAAACTCAAATCATATGAAAGGGTAAGTCTAGACTTAAGGTACACATAGCAGTGCGATTTTTTAAGCTGCATTGTGTTTTTTCTAAAAAAAAAAAACGACTGTTTTCACAAATGTGATCTCCTGTCCTGTGCGTCAAGCATAATATGATTTTTTTAAGTTATCTTTGAAATTAACAAATGAATTTTCTTTGAACGTAGGTTGTAAAGGTAGAATAACAGTGCAAATGCAAAAATATGTTTACATTAAATTTACATAATCTTGGAATTTTTTAATTTTTAATTTGAAAAATGTCCCGTGCGTCACGTGACGCACGGGACATGCTGATTTGACCAAGAAAATGAATAAATTTACACATTGGGTGTGGTAATACATGTTTATCATAACTATAGTCCGGATAAAATAATTTTTCACAGGACCGGCTTAACGATTTCAGTGTAATACTGTTAGACTGCTTGTATTTATGTATGAGTCTGCTAGAGCAAATAATGTTCCTTTACATACATACATACATAAACTGATTAAATTAAATCGAATTAAGGTAATATGTTTTAGAAAATATTACTAATTTTTCCTTTAAAAATGTTCATACAAAACTAGTATATCTTGCCAACAAAATATACACAAATAAAAGTATACATATTAAGAAAAAAAGATGTAAGCTTAATAATTAATGTGTCATCTAATAAAATATTATGTAGGTATTTATTTCATTTTTGCTAACAAATATTTTTTTTTATATATACTTTTGAGCATTGAATAAATAGAGGGAATAAACTTATACATATACACAATCTATGAAAATAAAAAGTGACTAAAGTGTTGACGAATATGGATGGTTAATCAAGATGGGATTTAAAATTTTTCTAGATTAACTGAAGTTATATTTGTTGGTATAAACATTGTTAGAATATTTATTAATAAATACTCTCAAATTACAACAAAAATCACATAAAAATTAAAAAATATTCATTACCATAGATAGTTTGTAGGTGTTCTGTGTTTGTAGATTATAAAAGGTGTTAACCAATATAACGATTTTGCTTTAAAAAAATAATATCTAAAAAACTTTAAAAATTTAAAAATCTATTGTATGGTCCATATAAATATTCTAATATCAATAGACAATAGTATCTGTGGTTAATACATACAATCATATATTATACGATGTCATCAAAATGATGTTTTGTTTATGTGTTTGAATGAAATGGGCAACTAGATTAAATATTGCTTGATGTACACTGCATATGTATGTACCTGTGCAGAAAACTAAAAATTTTAAAAAATTGTAAACAAGGTACATATATTAAATTTTAAAAAGTTAAAAAGAGATAAGGAATTTGTTTATCAATTGATACTGAAAGACAGCCGCCGGTGACAAGAAGACAATAAATTTTGTTTTATATATACTTGCGAGCTAGTTAGACAAATAAATATTGCAAAACTTTAATTCAATAAAATTTGGGGCCCCTTTTTATTTTTGATATAAAACTCACATAATAAAATTTTTCTAAAAAGTTTTCGCTTCTCTATGTTGAATTTCAATAAATTTTCAGGATTCTGTTGTTTGTGTTGTAGCAAACTCATACATAAATACAAACAGTCTAACAGTATTACACTGAAATCGTTAAGCCGGTCCTGTGAAAAATTATTTCATCCGGTCTATAATCATAACATTTTAAATAGCATACATCACACATTTTATGAATGCAGTGCCGAATTTACAGTAGGGGCACGCGGGGCACTGACCCCGGGCGGCAAAATTTGGAAGACACGTGATAATTTTTTTCTTTTTTTTTGGGTCATTACTTATTTTCACAATAAAGGCACTGTATTCCCATTTAAAATCTAGTCAGCTAACCAATATACTGTTTACAAAGATATTTAAACTAGAATGTAAACTTTGTACAATTATTCAAAAAAAGTTCGTAAACAAAAAAAAAAAAAAATAGTAAATAAATTTTATTATTTTCTTTAAAAGATATGAAATATAATAATTATAAGTAAAACACTAACAGTTATATTTGATTTGAGAAGCTTATTAACACAATATTAAGCAAGGTTACTTTAGTGTCCCGTGCGTCAAGTCCCGTGCATCACGATGCAGTGTACTATAAAATATCAAATAACTCATTAAAAAACAAAAATTTTTCTAAGCAAAAATAAACATTATAAAGAGTATAATAATACAAGGAAAAATATTTATGATAAGAAAAATAAAAATAATATCACAATTCATAGAAAATATTCAGTGAACTAGGTGAACCATAATTGAATCATTCGTGCAAGTCCCGTGCATCACGCTTATTAATGTCTTATTTCTTGAGTACTGGACTTTAGATATAAATTAAAATATACTAATTAGATACATATTGGGATAATACCAGTTATAATATTTTGTCCGAATTATTATTAATTGTAATTTTCTTTTAAAACATGTTTTTGTTGTACAAATGTCCCGTGCGTCACGCTGAGAATCGCCCTAAAATGAAATCCGGTAAAAAATTGTTAGAGAGATTTTTTCATAATTGTTCGGTTTGAGTTTGAATGGATTTTTAAAAGAGAAAAAACTTACGAGAAACTATGATTTTGAATCTTTTTATTACAAAACCCATATGATCTTAATTTTAAAAATTTTCTAAACTCTGAAAGTTAATAAACAGACGAAGTGTTTGTTTTCACGAAAGAAATGCCCTTTTGAATAGACCTGGTCTCATTCGTGTCAGATTTTTCTTTTACGAGACATCTAGACGAAATTGTAAAGTAATTTTTACTATATTATTCTTATGGGGAAAGAAAGTTCAATGAGCCATCAGTAAATAATATTGATATTACGAGCTTTCTTTGAACCAAAGTTCTTTCAGGTACCTCCAACAATTAAACCTGTTTGAAGGAAAGACTGCAAGAGCTGAATTTTATACAAAAGCTGATACCATTAAAAACAAGAATACATTTTCATAAACATTTTCGGGGCCGCCTTAGAAACGGTTTTGATAATTAACAAAGATATAAGAACTTAAAAAAAAAAAATGAAAATAAATGTAGGTATGATATATACTAATGTATGCCATCTGATGTAAACTGGTTAAAAAGACTCAGGGCCGGTGCAACCATATAGGCGAACTAGGCGTCTGCCTAGAGTGTCAGAAATGTAGGGGCACTAAAAATCTGGGGACGTAAAAATTATAAATTGTGCAAGCACTGTACGTAGAATTCATTTCAAATAACTTGACCATTTTTCTAATGTAAATACAATAGTAACAGCGGTCAACCCACTAAAACGAAGTCTATTTTTGTTAATTAAATTCACTTTTCAAAAGATTTTAATATTTATATATTTTTATGTCAAAAAGGTTGATCGGAATACATTGTATCTAGAAAAGTATATTAAGAAAGGGGTCAGTCAACCTTTTTTTTAAAAAAATTCCCTTTATATGATTTATTAAAATATTTTTTTATTGTCAAAAAAGTGTCGATGTTTATCTACATTACATGGTCGGCCAAGTGGTCGGAAAACGACATCTCATATTACCCGATCTAATGTTATTCCAGTTAATGACGAAAATGACTTCAGTCATAAAATGATGCAGGAAAGACTGGTAGGCTTGGCGATAATATCAATTGAACAAGAGTTAGCGCAAACCATCGTCTTTAATGGACTAGTTATTATATTTTCTAAGCTTAAGACTACGAAAGGTAAAATATAATCATCAGTTTTTTGTTTTCTGTTTTGTTATACTTTGTTTTCTCTATTCTTTTGTTTTCTTATTATTACCATTATTTTTTTATTGTTAATTATTTATAAATAATTTAAAAAATTGTAAATTCATTGTATGACTTTCAACCGATATTATATCTAAATAAGCGTTTACCAAATTCGAGGGCGCCAAAAGATATTTCGTTTGCCTAGAGCGCCAAATAAACTTGCGCCGACCCTGAGAAGACTACAGTTATGAACATATGAACTAATGACTTAATGAGAATGACAGTAATAAACTAATGAATTCGTAAATAAAATTACATACATAGTTGAAAAGGTATAATAAGAATATTTATTTTTTAATTTTCTTACATCTTGTCATCATGACAATCTACGACACTTTAATTTGTTTATTTAAAGACTGATTGTGAATGGTATGACACAGGCGCACGCGTACAACACACAACATTCAACATTACATACATAAACACATACTGTACATTATTTGACAATATACATTAATAAATGTGCTATTATATCATACATACTATAATTATGTATGTATACAATTATAACTATGGAGTCTGATTTCAGTAACTAATATGTACCTATATTCAAACAATTCTTTAATATGAAATCAAGGGGAGAAATACCTTTATACAGACGAAAACTAAGGCAATTATTTACTATGACCATAAAGTATTATAACATATTTTTTTTGTTTCGATATACATATATAAAATGGCGGTTACAGGAGTCTTATTGGAACGTGTCACTCTAGTAGTCGTAATTATTCTTCGACAATTATTTTTTATGCACAATAAGGACACCTAGGGCACGTGCCCTGAGGCTTCCACACAATAGGGACCTCCAAAAAATTGAAGAATAATTTGCTCGTTAACCTTATTTTTTGAAATATTTGAAAAATTTCGGAAATTTTCTTACCTTAGCAGAGGTGAGAGGTCTTCACAAAAGTAGTAAAGGGCCTTCACAAAACTAATGTGTGAAGTACTCAGGGGTCTCCACATGTGAGGCACTCAGGGGCCCCGCATAGAAAGTGCTACGAGACCTCTCAAAGGTAAATCAGGCTCTGTCGGTAAGTAAAAAAAAAAAAAGTAAAAAATTTCAGTTTTAATTGCCTTTGTCTATTTCTACAAAAAAAAATCATTTTGCTCGAATGTTGACATATAAATGCGTTTGAGAAAATTTGAAAGTACTTATATTCTTAAAATGATGAAGTTTTCTTTTTGGGTGCAGAATAATTTTAGTATTAACGTTTGACCAATACCCAAAGTAATCAGGATCCTGATTGCTTTGGGTATTGGTCAAACGTTAATACTAAAGATATTCATAAAATGTTTTAGTAATAAGTATTCTATGAAAAAAATATTTAGAATTTTTTTTTTCGTAAAGGTCGAGAAAACTATTTTCTGGTAGGGAATAAATTATTTCAGAGCCAAAATTAGCTTATTGGACTGTCAAATTTCTTAGAATATTTTGATGGCAAGAAAATTAATACGATTTAGCAAACTACTTACAACTTTAAAAAAAACAAAAAAATGTTGAACAGAAAAAAGAATTATTGAGCGACAAATTGGTTGACCTGTTTGAAAAAATTACTTAAGTACACATTACCTATAATATTTTATTTACATTCTCGCGAAACGATACAAGATAGATGAGAGTGCGAGAATGTGGACGGTAAGCTAATGTTTCTTTAAGTTTAAAGGTCTCGCTTCATCATCACATTATTGTGTATTGGTTTTTATTACGGATTATATTTTTTGCATCACTCTTGCGAGCACCTTTGTGAGCCGTTCTCGCGAGAGTGTGAATTTACCACATATACACTAATGTGTATTTCAGTGCTGAATTCACATAATATACCCACATAGCTGTTTCCAAACACGATTCTTAGACATTTGAAATGAAACTCCTCATTTGTCTGAGGTGCATCTTAATAATATAGTGTTTACATAAATCTCGAACATTTCCGTTTTATTTTTATTATAAATAAAATAGTACTAAAAATGTTTTAGTAACATGTGTACTGATGTTTGTTTCGATTTTCATATGGGATCCATTATTACAATCTATACCTATACATATAATAAAACTGTAACGAGACCGTGTTTGCACATGGAATATTTTTTGAAAATTGTACTGGTACTGCAGATACAGATTTAGATATAAAAACAGCGATTTTTAAATGTTTTGTCTGTTCACGCATCAGGCAAAGACTACTGGACGGATTTTGATGAAATTTAGTGTGGTGATAACTTATTACCTGCGTCAACAGTTAGGATACTTTTTACTCCGGGAAAATGTATCATTGCAACGGGAAAATACAAAAATCATTTTGATCGTATGCACTCATCACATGAAAACTACTGAACGAATTTTAATGAAATTTGGTGTGGTGATACTGATGATAACTTATTATCTGGATCAACATATAAGATACTTTTTATTGTGAGAAAATATTTCATTCCCTCGGGAAAATTCAAAAACGATTTTCAGAATGTACACGCATTGCGTAAAAACTATTTAACGGATTTTGATGAAATTTGATCTGGTGTTTAACTTATTATCTGGGTCAACATATAAGATACTTTTTATTGCGGAGAAATGTCTCCTTCCCTCAGGAAAATACAAAAACCATAATGAGCACGTCTACACATTACGCAAAAATCATCGAACGGATTTTGAGAAATTTGGTGTAGTGATAACTTATTACCTGGGTCAAAATTTAGGATACTTTTTATTGCGGGAAAATGTCGCATTCCCATTGGTACTACAAAAACAATTTGGAGATGTGTACCCATCACGCAAAAACTACTGAATGGATTTTGACGAAATTTGGTCTACTTATTACCTGAGTCAACATTTACACTACTTTTTAGTGCAGGAAAATACGAATTTGGTCTACTTATTTCCAGTCTCATGGGAAAATACGAAACTGAGTCGATAACGGGTCGCGCGATTTGAAATTAAACACTATGAACATTTCACGACAAATAAATTTCCGTTAACGATGGGTGTGTGATTCTCGAAATATTTATGCAACACCTGAAGAGCTGTCACCTATGCATACTTTCTATTTACAAATACCAAGTTCAAAATTTGGATGTTCTACTGAGTGTTCATTCATTAACTCATATGCAGTCAACTACTTGTTTTTGAAGTGTTTGTATAATTGTGGATATATTTGTTTTTTTTTAATATTACCATTTTTAAGTGTAAATATTGAGTAAGACTAATCCTAAATATAGTAGAATTTCGATTAACCGTCAGTCGATTATCCGTCAGTTTCTGTAATTCGTTAACGTCTAATAAAAAAAAATGTGATCTCTAGCAGTAACTAATACAGCTGCTGCTCGGTATAATATAATATAAGATGTACATCGACGGAGCAATATTTTGAAAAGACTTTCGAACGTTCAACAAATATGAAAGAAACACCCAGATTAAACAGATTAAGTGTAGGTACATATAAAAATTTGTCATTCGTAAGTTGCAATGAGCTGCAATTTACACCGCTTCTGATTTAGTCTGTTACTGTTCGTTATGGGGTTCACGTCGTAACGAGTATCAATGTTTTTTAATCAACTCGTGAAATTTAAACAGAAAAAAATATGAAGTGTGTCGTATTTAGGTAGATGAAAAAATTCTATTGAACAAAAAAATTCTCAAAATAAAGGAATATCTTTCTTAAAATTTATTTTTAATTGTTGGTTGTTACTTAAATAGGGCGGCCATGACAGTATAGGCTTATATATATATATATATATATATATATATATATATATATATATATATATATATATATGTATATATATATGCAAGGTGCCTACTCATTTATCAACACATTACACTAACACATTCGCATGTTTGTGTAGATACATGATGTTTTTTAGTTGTATGTGTCATAATCGCTTGGTAGGGGTAGCGTTGTTCACGTCATTTGCCGGCGACAGCGAGCACAGTAGGTAGAGATAGAAATATTGCTTCTGGTTATTCTGTGGAAACAAACGTCATTTTAAACGCGATTATCTCAAACTATCAATCCGATCAATACCGAATTGGTACTACTTATTTCACATAATTAATTGTAGATAATTTTACTTTGTGAAAATCCATAATGAATTATTTTCACTTAAATATAGAGATATAGAGATTTATTATTAATAATATATCTCTATATTTAAGTGAAAATTTGACAAAATTAAAAATTTTTTTCACTATTTACTACTTATTATGATAATAGCTAGTCGCTAATCGAAGGATTTTCATTTTTTTTTTTAAATTTTTTTTTAGTGCAAAAAAATCGAAAATTTAATACCTTGAAAAAATAAACTTTTTCTAAAAACCGTCACGATTTTTAAAAAAAAAAATTAAATTTTGACAAATCCTTCATTCAGCGACTAGACAATAAAATATACTAACGAAATTTTTTTGAAATCTGATTTTGGATGAACCTTTCTCAAGTTACCATGTCCACCGCAATTTTGAGTTTCACAACAATTGCCTCTATTGTGGTGTTTCTTAATTTTGTAAAAATACTTCAAATTTTTTACTTTTCTTTTGCGAGTCCTCCAGTATAGCCTGATGACTCTGTAGCCTAATCGGTCTAGTAGGAAATTATCATTAGGTGATAAATAAAATTATCTAGATTATTCTTAGGTATGAATAAAATTGTAGGTACACCTAGTAGGAAGTTGCCGAATGAGAAGTAAATAATGTCTGAAATTATGTTTGTTTTTCAATGTTTGAAATATTCAATTAAAACATTTCATATGTGTTAATAATACATAAATATCTCATTATACTTCATAAAAATGTTGCATAAAAAATAATAAATTGCTAATATCCGATTTAATATGATTTAGTTGAGTTTAATTGGGTTTTGAGTGCGTTAACTACAAAATTCCGTTTTTAAATTAAGAAAATTGGTATCCATAAATTCAGTAATATTTTAAATCCAGTTATTTATTTAATTATCGAAAATGAACTAGAATAACTAAATTAAGTATAAATGTAATTTAAAAAATGTGACGGGTCCGCGCAAAATTATTCGAGATTTTACCAGGTCGTGATCGAAAAAAGAAACGCTATTCTAATCGATATTCCACTATTTATTAATTTAGTACCACTTGGGTCTGTTTTTGACTCGTGATTTAGGCAGTGGCCGAAATACCACTTGTTATAATATATACGCTTAATTATTTATTAATTAATTAAATAAAAAGTCATAAAAATTACGTTTATAAAACAAGTAGATAGTTTACGATTTTTTTTATAACTAGTTAGTAGATATATTAAGGTAAATATTTAAAATTTATTAAGGAAAGATTTAAAATGGAAAGATTAAAGCGGCACCATACTTTTGTTTCCGTCAATTAAATTTTAATATATGTAAACATCGAAGAAGCGGAATAAATATTGTAAGATGAAAAAGATCAAACGCAGGCAAAATGACACAAAATGAAAAATTTATAAAGATGATAAATGTTAATACATATTATGTATAAACATTATATGTACATAGTATCAAATAAGTACGTACATAAACAAGTTTAGTATATGTACCTAATAAGTAATATGTATATACTACATACAGTAGAACTTCGATTAGTCGTCACTCGCTTAACCATTTGTTTCTATAAACCATCAACGTCTAATAAAAAAAAAATTCTCACTTATTATTACCCGAGAGGTTTATATTTTTAGCTTCGCTGGCGCGTTTTTGTTAGTTGACAGTTCTTCGAGTTAAATTGCTTTTAGGCAAGAAATTTGAGTTGTAGAAAACATAAATTTATTCAGAAAAAATATAAAAATCAAGTGTAATACGGTAAGACAATTTAACGAATAAAATAAATTAGTATAGTTCATATTGTCATTTAATACATTGTTGCTATGGTATTACTATTTTAACACTTTTATAAAGACCAAAATTATATTTTCTACTGTCGTTACTAGTTTTAGGAACATAAATGCGAACCTTTGAATAATTATAGCAATTTTATTATAAATATCCCAGTGTGACATTTTCAAATTTACAAAAAATATTAATTTATAAAAAATATCCCAAGGTTCTGCTAACTTACATTAATAATTTCGATACAGAAATTTAAATAAACAAAAAAATAATGATTCTAATTCAAAAATTTAAATTATTAAGTAGTTACTAATACTAAATTATTAATCACTATCACTATTATCATCTTACAACTCATTCTTAAGATTTAGTTGTTGATATTAAATTTTCATAAAAATTGTGATATACCCTTGGTAGTCTGATTTGGCTGAACTAAGGCTAAATATAATATTTTCTTACCAGGAGAAACCATTTTCGCATGATTTTTAAATTACCGTTTGGTTATAAACTGGTTTCTTAAAAATATTGCCTAATACTAAAATAAAATTTGTTAATTTACTAACTTTAAAGAAATATTCTTCATTTATGTTCTACAAGTTCAAAAAACTTTGTTGAATTACACAACAGCATCGTGTAAATATCTCAACGTAATGCCAAATAAAAATATGTAATATCATTTTCTCCAATCGAACATTGAGATATGTATGGTCAATATCTCAGTGTTCGACTTAGAAATATGGACAATAGTATACTTCGTTGAACATTGGTTTTTCTGGTATAACTAGAGCCCGGACTCTATAGTGTACTATAAATCATCCTGTCAAGTTCTCCAGTAGCGCAAAAACAAGTATGAGGGGTTAAAAAATGAAAATAAACTGTAATTTCAATATCTATAGTCATTTACAAATTTTAATTGTTATTATGTAAATGCAAAGGAAAATGATACTTTCAGTGAAGTGTAGCACACTTTATTAACATTTATTAATTTTCAACAAAACAGTAGTCACTATTGGCTAGATGCCTAGATGTTAGTTGCAACTAATAATTAAAAACCAATGACAAAAATACTTTTTTGCAACTAATGACTGAAAAATTCAACTATTAGTATTAACTAATAAGTAATTTAGTTTTTAGTGGCAGATGTTAGTTACAGGGCCGGATTAACCCTGAATGTCGCCCTAGGCACCATGAAAAAAGGCAGGAAAATATTATTTTATCTTCTGATTATTTACTGAACATAAAAATGTAATAAACAAACATGACTGACGATATAAAAAATCACAACCATAAGTTTAAAAAAATTGGATACTATTTGCAATCTATTTTCGATCGAAAGATTTTGATAACGAAAATTTATAGTTGATGTTATATATTTGAAAGAATACTTTGTTTCCTTATATCATCCATTTTGGAAATATCGTTATTTTCGATATCGATAATTTTCGATAACGAATAGTAGGTTTTGATAGTCGCAATACGTTCGGAATACTCACAACTTGCTTCGCTTAAGCCTTCAAAAATTTCGTTAGTTTTGAGCTACGACGCACCGTTTAGGAGATATTTACGATTAAAGTTTTCGATAGCGAAAGCTAACGAAAAGTAGTTTTTTATAAAATTTTTCGGTTACTGACCAGAGCAATGGAACTAACAGAGTCAAAATTAACTAGTTATAATCAATTTATGACAAGTTACGCGGTATCGATAATTTTCGATAACGAAAAGTAGGTTTTGATAGTCGCAATACGTTCGGAATACCCACAACTTGCTTCGCTTAAGCCTTCAAAAATTTCGTTATTTTTGAGCTACGACGCACCGTTTAGGAGATATTTACGATTAAAGTTTTCGATAGCGAAAGCTAACGAAAAGTGGTTTTTTGTAAAATTTTTCGGTTACTGACCAGAGCAATGGGACTAACAGAGTCAAAATTAACTAGTTATAATCAATTTATGACAAGTTACGCGGTATCGATAATTTTCGATAACGAAAAGTAGGTTTTGATAGTCGCAATACGTTCGGAATACCCACAACTCGCTTCGCTTAAGCCTTCAAAAATTTCGTTATTTTTGAGCTGTGACGCACCGTTTAGGAGATATTTACGATTAAAGTTTACGATTGCGAAAAGTAACGATTTGTCAAATTTTTTAAAAATACACTATCGTTGACCAAATCAATGGGACTAATGGAGCCTAAATTCATCAATTATAACCAGTTTATGATAAGTAATTCTTTATCTTTGCTAGTTCTCGAACAGAACATTCTAAAACTTTTGTTAAATATCTTTATTTAGCTTCTATTTCAATAATTCTTCTAATAGTGATTTTGGTTTTTCGACATCTTTATTAATTTTCGAATAGAAACTTTTCTCAAATGTTTTCACCTGCATTTAACTTGTTTTTCGATGACTAAACAAATGGTGAAGTACATTTTTCGATATCCTAGCTGATATCCAGACAGAACATTCTCGAACTTTCGTTAAATTTCGCTACATGGATCCTTTTTAACTAACTAATTCGATGGTGAAATCAAGTTTTTGATATCTTATCTGATTTTCACATAGAATATTCTAGAGCTTTTACCGAATTTCATTTCTTGGTCATTTTTTTGATGAACAATCCAATGGTGATGCAAAATTTTCAATAATTTTTCTGATTTCCAAAAAGAATATTCTAGAACTTTTGACGAATTCTGCTATTTGGACACTTTTTTGATGCCCAAACCAATGGTGAAGTCGGTTTTTGGATATATTTTCTATTTTCAGAATAGAATATTCTCGAACCTTTGCCGAATTCCGTTAATTGATCGCTTTTCGATGAAAAATTTGGTGGTGAAATCAGATATTCGATATTTTTTCTAATTTCCAAAAAGAATATTCTACAACTTATTCTAAATATTGGTACTTGGTTACTTTTTCGTTGGTCAATCCATTGATTAAGGATTTTTTATATCTTTTCTGATTATTGAAAGAATATTCGAGAACTTTTGCCAGATTTCGCTATTCAAGCATCTTTTCGATGACCAACCCAGTGGTGGAATCGAATTATGTAATAGTTTTAATTTATCTGTATCTTTGTACAAGAAATATCTCCTCATAAAAATTTACAAGACACGCTCCTCACATATATGTTTTATCAACAATTCAAGTTTTTGACAGGATGATTTATAGTTTCAGTGTATGAAAAAAAATTTTTTCTTCAAATAGATGTTTACATAATTCACATGTAGTTGATCAAATTAAACTGTATTCGTTCGTCGCGCGAGTGATGTTACAAACTTAAATTGAGCGACTATGTTGTTTATATGAAATTTTATTGTTTTCAAAACAAAATATATTTGTAGAGTACCTCTTTAGTTCGTGTCACACAAACTATAAAGCGCATTTAGAAAAAAATTATAAATGTATTTATGAAAAATAGATAAATTATGTGCCGCTTCTAACGAATGGTGATACGTTTTTCGGGCAATTTTTGACAGGATAATTTATGATCTGCACTATACGTCCGGGCATTAGGTATAACTTTCTTAATATCAAACGGACAACATTCTTCAATATAGCATTTCAAAGTACTCAAAAAATGGAATATGACAGTGTCAATAACTCAATATGGAAATTTTTGAAGATATCCCACTGTAGCATTGGAGGGACGATATATCAACATCTAAAAACATTTCAGTCCCTTTTTGGTAATCCGGGAAAAACGATAAAAACCCTTTTTAAAATTTTTTTATTGTTAAAATGAAATGATCAGTACTGACAAATTTGTGACAAATGAATTACTTAAGTCTATTTTTTTCTCTATAAAAAAATATAATTTATGTGTAGAAAAATAAGTTAAATTTTATAATACATGTAATAGTATTAATATTTGATTATTATTCAATCTTCTAATTTTCAATTTGATTCTGGTTGTGATATGTACGCACACATAGTAACTAACACATACACAAATATATTTTGGGTGTATTAGTATAAAATGACATTTTTATAGTTTTTTTTCTGTTTATTACAATAACTAAACGTCCAATATTAAAAAAAATAGTTTTTTAATGATTCAAAAACATAAAAGAAAATAATTTTCAGTTTTTTTTATTAGCGAATTTCCAGAATGGAATTCAGCTATTACAGCCACTGTCATGACGCGACTTGAACCCGGGACCATGGCAGAAATTTGTTTTGAGGTCCCTAGAAACCGAAAATAATATTCACCAAAATTTATATATATATATATATATATATATATATATATATATATATATATATATATATGTATATACATATGTATATAGGTATATATATATATATATGTGTCCGCACGATAACTCTCGAACGAAATGTCCTAGGTTTACGAAATTTGGTGAAAATGTTGGAAGTCCCAAACCGTTGGACAAGTTCGTTAGCCAGACACGTCGGATGCCAGGAACATGGTGTTTGTTCTTGCAAAAAATTAGTTTTTTGCCAAAATTTTCACTTATTTAAAAATTTTTGCGAAATTTTTTTACATCATTTAAACGACGAAAAAAAATTACATAAAAAGGGTCTTCAAACTATTATTCTATGTCAACTAGTTTCCGAGAAAATTTAATTTTTATAAAAGGGCCTTCGCTATGTTATGCAGGATGCTGCAAATCGGTTTTCAGAGCATCTATCAGCAATAAAATCTGCAAACACAAAAAATTTTTCAGCCATCGCCGATCATATCGTAAATACAGACCATAATTTTCATTTATCAGACACACGTGGGCATCCGACGTGTCTGGCTAACCAACTTATCCAACGATTTGGAAAATCGAATTTGTACACAAAATTTCATAAGCATTAAACGTTTCGTTCGAGAGTTATCGCGCGTATATATATATATATATATATATATATATATATATATATATATTAGTGAATATCATTTTCGTATTCTAGGGACCTCAAAACATATTTCTGTTATGGTCCCGGGCTTAGGTCGCGTCATGACACCTGCTGTAATAGCGTATTTCCAGTTTTGGAAATTCGCTAAAAGCAATAAAGCAATGCTTAAATATAGGACTCAGTATCACCACATTTAAAAAACTAAACCTCATACCATAACAACCTTAATAAAGATTTAATAATTATTTCTCTAGAAATCACCAACAAAGTAATTTAAACAATAGTTAAATTAAAAAAAGAAAGATAAACACTCAAAAATATTATTTTAAAACGCAATAAAAAATAGTAATAATAATAGAAAAAAGTATGTGAAACTCGTAATAAAAAATAGTAGGTATATGCAACTCGTGTAGGATTGTCGATTGCCCATTCGAGCGAATGAGCGCACTCACTACGATCGTGCGCTCAACTTCGCTCTCGTGAGCAATCGACAACTTCCCGCACTTATTGCATAATATACTATTATTAAAATTATCATTGGTGTAATTTGTGAAATCTAGTAAGAGTGAACTTAACCGCTCATTATTAATATATACGAGTACTATACTCACTTGGATCATCTTTTATACAGTTGTACAGTTGATTTTCGAACGAAAGGGAAAAATTGTTTTGATGTGACCAATCCGGCCGGATCCGACCGGATTGAAATTGGTGCCGGATTGCAATCTCTAGTATAAATTATCTAGTACAACATGTAATAATAAACGGGTATTGTAATATTCCCATAGGAGAAAATACTTTATTACATTGACACCAGACTGACTGAATCGACTTGCTATATGATGTATATATGACATATTAACACAAATGATAATTTCTTCCTGATTAAGAGTTTCCATAGGATCAATCACGACAAAATATTTATTAGCCTAGTCAATGAACACTTTAAATAGTCGTTTTGGCGAAATAATTGCAGAAGTGTTGAAACTTGACAAGATTATTCTTTGGACCAAGTAATGATTATACCAAAAGTTCCCAAAAATCGGAGATAAGCTTCAGCCGCCATCTTGAAAAATAGACCAACAGTTTCATTTTTTTAAAAATTTCTTAAAAACTACTAGTCACAGGTAAAAATTAGTTATTAATAAAATTAGAGATCGTAAAATTACCTAAAAAAAAGTCTAATTCACTTTTGTTGTATCTTTGATACTTTCTGAGATAATCGGGTATAAAAAAAAAATAAACTACAGAAATTCCAGGTAACGTTCACTAGAACATTTTTTAATTTGTAAGATAGTTGCCATAGAAGTACTTTCCTCGTTTCTTCTCGAAAATCAACGATTCTTCACATATACTGACTAATGTTTTTGATTAAGATACCGCGTCATCAGCGTCTTAAGTGATGTGAATAATGTTTGAATTTACAGAATCTGCTGATTTTTCGTATTCTTAAAAATCTTGGTTACCAGACAAGAACCAACTATTTCAAATTGCGTTATTTTTCAAATATGTAAATTCATATTCAGCGACCCAAAAAACTGTTTAGTAATTTTCATTAAATATGTAGATCACACACTTTTTTCATGTTGACCTCCTTTCAACTAATAAAATAATTGATGCATTATTCCCAGAATTTTTCCAGCGTTTCTCGGCCAAATTCGTATTATATGGTACGTAAAAAAGAGTATTCTGAGTAGTTAAGATTATTTAAACGGAAATATTTCATGCAGATAAATAGCTCGATTACTGTAAAGAATATTTTCACTGCTGATTCCTAGGAAACTTCGTATACCATTTCATTCAAATCTGTGTAGTTTGTATTACTCATTTAATGAGCAATAAGACGGCATAATAGTCAAAAATACATGACAAGGCCTTTTCCCATATTTTTCAGCTAAACATAAGTACAAATACAAGCAAATGTAATTATTACTAAAAAAGAAATTTTTTGGCCGCTAACTGCCAAAAAAGAGTACCTACACATAATCTTATTTATTGTTTATTAACTGTTTAATCGTTAATAGAATAACACAGTGGCTAAAAATACATGACTATTAGTTTTCCTGAAATTGTCATCGAAACATAAATATAAATCCAGGTAAATGTGCTTATTACAAAGAAAACCACTTTTTGATTGCCGATTGCCAAAAAACTATGTATAAACACCATCTGGTCGAAATTACTGTGAGTTGTTAACTATGTAATGTATAATAAAATAATATAACAATTAAAAATTCATTACAAGCCACTTTCCCGAAATTACCACCAAAGTATAACATTTCATGTCTTTAATACTACAGCGGAAATAATTATTCTGTTCATTACCAAAAAACTGTAGGTACCTAGAATTTGGCTCAGACTAATATGATTTACTAGCTACTTAAGGAACAACAAAATGATAAAGTAGCAAAGTACCCAGGCCAATTCAATATCCCGAAATTTCCATTTAAACTTATTTGTTTTATATATTTAGTGCAATAAGTCAATATATTATATTTGTTATACTGTTCAAATGTTGCTGTATTGATTGGAAAGAGCCTATTAGCTTATCGGGTATGGCATCAGTTATTTCAGAAAGTATCAACGTTACAATGAAAGTGAATAGGACCACTTTTATAGAAAATTTAATGATCTTTAATTCTGAAAATAACTAATTTTTGCCTACAACGAATAGTTTTTGAAAAATTTTAAAAAACATGAAAAGGTGGGTCTGAATGACGGCTGAAGCTCACCTCCGATTTTGGGGGCTTTTGATATATCATCACTAGGTATCAATAAACAATTGTGTCAAATTTCAAAACTTTCGCAATTATTTCAGAAGAAAAACTTATTTTGACTAGACTATATACCAATTTACTGAATCAAATTAGGTAACGATGGTGTTTTTAGTAGAAAAAAAACTAGCAGAAAAAAATCGCAGCGTCAACACCATGCGTTAAAAATATTCTTTGAGAATAACAAAGCGATATTTGAACAGCCGAACAGTTAGCACATATCGACTAACTGAACTACATACCAACATCACGTTTCGTTTATACCAGTGTTTTTCAACCTTTTCCATGGCGCGACCCCCTTAGTATGGAAAAATATTTCGCGACTCCCTACCCTCCGCTATTACCAACTTTTATTTTTTTATGTTATAAATATCGAATCCGTTCATCATTATTAATTATTTTCATAGTTAGGTATCGACTAAGGACCATATAAGGATATATCGACATCAAAATTGGCGACTTATAGTAGCTTCTGAAGGCGCACGTGGCGTAAAAAGTGACATGCGCACGCACGACGGTCGTCACCATTTAACACTTCCGAGAGTAATCCATTTGAATTCTTTGAATTGTGAACTCGTGTTAGTGTTTAAATTTATTGAATTGCCTTGTCTAGTAGTTGCTCACTTATTATTGTCTAATATTCAAAATTCTATGCTCATTGTAATTATTGAAAATGGATAAGTTTTTGGAAACATATGCACAACCGTCAACTTCAAGTTCCAATGAGAGTAATAAAACAAAACCAGAGAAATAGTGTCTATATGACGACAATTATTTAAAATTCGGATTTACTGTTATTGAAAATAAGTCGCAATTTTGAAACTTTATCGCGTAAAAGTATGAAACTCTCATATTAATGTAATCATTAATTAACCTTCTCTTTATTAAATATCATATATTGAACTAGAGTGGTTTTAATTTTAAAGTACTGAGACCCTCTTAGAAAGGCTTCGCGACCCCCCAGAGGCTCGCGACCCACAGGTTGAAAAACACTGGTTTATACTATATACGTACTCACAACATATTGAATGATACAAAATCATCTAATATTTTTGTTCCAAAATAAAACGGAAAAATAACAAAACTGACAAGACTTAGCGTTTTGAAATCCACATCGATACTTCACCCAACTAATATAATAAATTAATATAGGTACAAGAAAAATTTAGAAAATTTTTCGCACCTTAAATATTGGAAAGTAAATGATAAAATATAAAAATTTCTAAATTTTGAATAGCGCATACATCAGTTATCGTAAATTAGAACCAAAATTTCGGAAAAACGGTCAGCCGTCTATTTTCCGTTGGCATGACGTCTTGTTGCCTCGACTCATACTAACAACCAGCGAAAGCTTGAACCAGATCCTATGCGTGGTTTTCTGGCAATTGACGGCGAAAAATATTTTTGTTGAAAAATGTGCCTTAAATACATGATTCGAAGTCCAATTTCGGGAAATCGGCTAGCCGTCTATTTTCTGCTGATATGGCGTTTTCTAGCTTATTATATTAGTAATAACCAGCAAAACTTTGAACCAGATCCTATGCGTGGTTTTCTGGCAAATACCAGCAGAAAATAGACGGCTTGCCGTTCTCTCGAAATTGGACTTCGAATCATGTATCAGAGGCGCCTATTTCCACAAAAATAATTTTTGGCCGTCTATTGCCAGAAAACCACACATAGAATCTGGTTCAAACTTTCGCTGATTATTACTAATATAATAAACTAGAAAACGCCATACAAGCAGACAACAGACGGCTAGCCGTTTTCCCGAAATTTGACTTCGAATCATGTATTTAAGGCGCATTTTTCAACAAAAAATATTTTTTGCCGTCAATTGCCAGAATACCACGCATAGGATCTGGTTCAAACTTTCGCTGGTTGTTAGTATGAGTCGAGGCAACAAGACGTCATGCCAACGGAAAATAGACGACTGGCCGTTTTTCTAAAATTTTGGTTCTAATTTACGATAACTGATGTATGCGCTATTCAAATTTTAGCAATTTTTATATTTTATCATTTACTTTCCAATATTTAAGGTGCGAAAAATTTTCTAAATTTTTCCTGTACCTATATTAGTTTATTAGTTGGGTGAAGTATCGATGTGGATTTCAAAACGCTGTCTTGTCAGTTTTGTTATTTTTCCGTTTTATTTTGGCACAAAAATATTAGATGATTTTGGATCATTCAGTATGTTGTGAGTACGTACACAGTATAAACGAAACGTGATGTTAGTAGTTCAGTTAGTCGATATGTGCTAACTGTTCGGCTGTTTAAATATCGTTTTGTTATTCTCAAAGAATATTTTTAACGCATGGTGTTGACACTGCGATTCTTTTCTGCTAGTTTTTTTCTGCTAAAAACACCATCGTAATTAGGTATAAAAATAGAATTTCGTCTGAGCAAATTTCTTGTGTACATTTTGTTAGCCATCGTAATAAAGGTATGCGGTGCAGGATTTACCTTACCTCCAGGAAAAATTCACATTTTAAAAAAAATTATTCTTTGAAAAAGTTTTTTTTTGCAATCCCCTTAATCTCATTTTTTAAAAACATTTGCTTAAAAAATAATAAGAGGGTGAGACGAGTGAAATTTAATGAAATAATATAATATCAATTTTTGAGCAAATGTGACTACAATTATTGCAGGGTATAATTTGAATACGTACGTATTTTGAAAATAAAGCGAATACCACTTTTTTTCTTTCAAAATTTTGCAGTTTCTTCTCAAAATTAAGTAAAATTTAATTATCATATTATATTTTTACAATAATTATTTGAAAACGTTACTACGGATACATTGCATTACTATATTATAGAATACTATTAAGGTCGGAACTTGGGCGTAACTGATTGCCTTAATTACACATTTTTATAAATAATTAGTCTATAATTATAATATAATATATAATATGTTCGCTGGTCTGTGGTAACGAGCCAAAAAAAGCTTTCTACCTCTCCTATGTTCTCATGCTCCAAATTTTATCGCCACTGCTAATCTGCTACCCTGGATATTAACCCCAAGTGTACCCAGTGTAAATCCAGTGCTGAAAGTATGTATA
Source organism: Brachynemurus nebulosus (assembly GCA_035578155.1). Classification (NCBI taxonomy): domain Eukaryota; kingdom Metazoa; phylum Arthropoda; class Insecta; order Neuroptera; family Myrmeleontidae; genus Brachynemurus; species Brachynemurus nebulosus. Next base: position 66,994,357 of record JAPWDM010000004.1, on the reverse strand, counting down.
ATGTTTATCTGTTTCAAGTTTCAGTATTTAAAGTCAATATTACCAATGAGGAAAAAATTTTGAAAAAATTTTAACAAAATAATATCTCGACAACACAGGAATGTGCTTAACTATGATTATGCTTATCATTCTCTAACATCAAATTTATTCTCAGCTAGACATCTTACGGACTTTATGTCATACTTAACAATTTCTTTTTTTAATAAAACTAAATTGAAATTGATTAAAATCTAAAAGATCTTAGTGACAGTTAATGTTCTAAAGTTGGTCATAGTTACTTGATCTTATTATTCGTTAAATTAATCTTGTAATAATATTGATTACAATAAATCAAATACACACATACAATGTGTGCCAGGATAGTGTCCCAATAACAGGATAAAATGGTTTTATTGCAGATGAAAAAACAACGTACAAAAATCAAATTCTTTTAAGCTTTTTATGTTTGCTTTCTTTAGACAAATAAATAAACAAAAAAGAATGAAAAATACGCTGCCAATGGGGTGTGGCACACAGCTTCCTCGTACTCGTATTCTACCGTATTCTATCAGTATTCTACCAACAGTATTCCACCACGTATATACCTATACTGTGAACTTATATTTTCGCTTTAAAGTTCATAAAAAATTGTTGTAACTCAAAATACTTAAAGGCTAAATTATAAAATAATAGTAAAAATATTTTAGAAACCTACAATAACCAAAATAGTTTAAAAATTTGAGCGAAGTGAGACTAGCAGTAAATAAGATATTGACATTTAATGGAATTTCATGGTAGCGCCGTGGATACTATTACTCCGAATACAATGAAATTTGTAGGGGACCATCTAGGAACCAAACCGCATAATTTCTGAAAATTTCATTAAAAACAATGGAATAGTTCAGAAGTTATGCGACTTGGTGCAATTTAGTATACAGTTGATCCTTTTTTTGTGTGGTGGATAGGGACCGCATAAAAAAAATCGTACAAAAAAAAAATATATATATTCAAAAATATCATAAATAGCTGTAAAAAGTATAGTTCGATCCAGATTGTACAAAAAACTTTTTTATGCGGTTGGTTAGCAAAAAAAGAAAACAAAAAAAAGCAGAGTTGACGAAGAAAAAAGAAAACAAAATTATTCTTTCTATTCTACTCCTGTTTTGAAATATTCACTATCATTTTGTGCAGCTCCTACCTATCGATTGTGTGAAAAACTAAAACAAATCGTAAATATTGACTCAAATATTCAAAATAGACAAGTCTGCTGCAGATGACGCTAGTGATTTACTAAATGTCCGACGCTCTGCAAGAGTTAAGAGTCAATTACAGATAAAATATTTTAATAAAAACTTACTTTTTTAAATAAACTTTATTATTTTTAGAAAAATTTGTTTCATTACAACATTTGTTTGAATTACAGAAACCATTTTTGTCTTTTAAAATTCAGAATAAATTTTTCTTATAAAAATGACTATTTGTATAGTGGGAAAGTCTTTGGAAATTAAAACTTTTCATCGGGTTCTTTCCTTCGAGAGTACGCTCATTACACTATAAATCTACACTAAGAACCATTATTTACATGAGTAAATTTCGTTTCAAATGGGAATGTTTTTTCTTCAACTGTGTGATCAGCTGATTATTACTAATGCCCACGTAACGACAAATTTTAATATTTTAATACTGTTTTTCCTGTTGAAGTTGACAGAAGTTTAGTAAATGCTCCAATTTTAAACATCGAATGAAATGAGCTATGCGAATTATTGTAGATTTTGAAAAATTGTTTGGATTCTTACTGCAAAAGAAAATAAGGTTATGAAAATAATTATTTACTACTACAGATTAAAAACTAATCGTAAAATGAATAAAATCATACTTTTTCCTGTTTGAACATACCGCAATTTTCTCTTGTTTAAATACCAGAATTTTGGCATTAAAAATACTTTTTTTTGGCATTTTTATTTAACGGTGACAAATTTATATCAATGTTTTATACATCCGACATTATCAATGCCAATTGCCATCTACATAAATATTTCAATAACAAATTATAAAATAATATAAGATAATACAGGTTTCATATTTATTACTACGTATTATAAACCTAATGACTGTTTCACAAATGCTTAGTTTTGACTTCCATAGTGCGGTGTAATATTAAATATTAAAAATTAAAACTACAACTGTAATTTAATGACTTTTTATTGAATACTAAGTTAAATACTTGAGGAAAAACTACAAATTATTTTGATAATCACTGTATTTAATTAATAAATTTTGTTTTATTGTAACAGATTAATATGAACATACCATCACTAGTTATTTTCCTTGTTTTGAATGTGAATTGTAAATTATCCGTATTTTTTGCGTTCGATTAGATAAACTTGACCACGGGTTTTGAAAATTAAAATTCATAGATGCAATTTCTCAAAAATATGGAATAAAATAATGAAAATTTTAGCATAATTGGTAATTTGAGGTAGTAGTAGTAAATTAATTTTTAAAAAACATCTCAACATATGTTTCCATTTGAAAAAAAAATTTTTTTCTATTCCAAAAAAACCGTAGGTCTTAAAAGTCTGGAACAATTTTTCCTGAATGGCCCCTCTATTTTGAATATTTTTTGTATAAACTTTTTTTCGTTTAGATGCATATTTTAGGAATAAATCGAATGGCAACTCTCGGAGTGTGGCAACTCAATGGCCTGTATATATACACACAGTGAAAAAATTTGTGTTCTGCGTAAAGAAAACTAGTGGTTAAAATTTTTGTATTAAATAAGTAACCCAACCCTGTGTTAATGTAGCATTTAGTGTTTGTGTTAAATAAATATATTAACAAAAATTTTCATTTAACAGAATTAAAATGTTAATCTGTTTTGAACAACATATAAATAAAACAATGTTTGTGTAAAATGCGAAAGAATGTCATAAATAACTTATTTGTGTATTTACAACACCAATAAACTAGTTTCGCTCGCATCTATTGCTTTAGTTATAAGAGCAGGGGTAGTGATAACTGATACCATTGGTAGCATCATTGCCATAATCATTGGAGTATTGGACACTGTACGACGTGCGTTCAACAGAAACATATCTAAGTATAGAAGCAGACGGAATATTTCAAAATCAAAAGCGTATTCCTAAGGTTAAATTAGTTCTAATTATTTAGATATTAAATATTGGTAAGTTAATTAAAAATATTATAGATTGAATTTTTTTCTTTGTTTGCAGAATTTACTTCAATTAATTAAAAAATTATCGAATATTCGACGTTCGAATGACAACGTGAATGACAACGTTGGCAATGATAACGTGCATGTAGAAAAACTCTAAATGTGAATCAGAAACGTTTGCTGTAGATGACGCTAGTGATTTACTAAATGTCGACACTCTACAAGAGTTAAGCTGAACGTCTGCTAGGTCGAAAACGCGGTCCGGCGCAGTTCCGCTCTCGGAGATAAATACATCTGAATAAATGCAGGTTCGTCCACTAGTTCGCCAGAGCAACGCGGTGCCGCCACGGGGAACTAATTGATGTAAAAACCGCGCTGCGTTTCCGACCTAGTGGACGCTCAGCTATAAGTGCGGCTGCACACCTAGGAGGTAAGACATCAGAGATACGACATGAGAGACACAAAAAATGTGTCGCTTGGAGACACGCATCGTTTGAGTACATTTAAATTTAATTGAAAACAAAAAACTGCTGCACACCTAGGAGATAAGACATGAGCGACACAGATATTTGTCTTAAGCGACATAGTATGCTTGTCTCCTGTCGTTCGTGTCCCCAGAGTACAGAGGTACAGCAACTATCTCTATCGTGTAATCTGCAGTGTGCATTTCTGTGCACATTAGGCTACTAAATAGTGTCTCACTAGCAGTCGTTGAGTGTAGGTCAATCAAACAACAATGGATTTGATTGTTGTTAGCATTGTAGAACCCCCACACGTAGCGTTGTGGTATCACACATATGTATGCGAAGCAGGGTCACGTGACGGCCACCACCATCTTCGATTACTCACACTAACACAGTTTACCGCACAAATACAAAGTAAACACCGTGCACGTATACAACATATTTTCTATCTCTTACTGGTTACACTGGTAAGAAATGGTAAATTTAAGAAATGGAAGAAATATTTTTTTAATGTAATATTAGATGCATACCGACAATTTAGAACACTTTTTGAAAAACTGTCAAATACCGTATTCAAATACTGTGGATTACCAAGGAGGTAAGTCCAACAATGTTCCAAAAAATGTATCGTTTACAATTAATTTTGTTAATTATGTTAAAAATTACCCATTTTTATGTAATTATGCCCTAAAACACTATTGTAAAAGCAATATCACAAATTTGACATGAAAAATTACTCCAAGCAAATTGAAAAATTCCCCTTATTGTAGTGTCCTTCATGTCGTATCTCTCGTGTCTTATCTCCTAGGTGTGCATATGCCATGTCTTAAGACAAATGTCTGTGTCGCTCATATCGTATCTCTAATGTCTTACCTCCTAGGTGTGCAGCCAGGCTAAGAGTCAATTAAAGATAAAATATTTTTAATAAAAACTTTATTATATTTTTAAATAAACTTTATTATTTTTAGTAAAATCTGTTTCATTACAACATTTGTTTGAATTACAGAAACCATTTTTGTCTTTTAAAATACAGAATAATTTTTTTTTTTTTTTTTTTTTTTATAAAAATGACTCGGAAATGTTTCTATACTCGGAAAGTCGAAACAACAAATTTTGATACTTTGAAACTGTTTTTCCTATTGAAGTTGACAGAAGTTGAATTAAATGCTTCAATTTTACACATCGGATGAAATGAGCTGTGCAAATTTTTGTTGATTTTGAAAAATTGTTTGAATTATTACTGCAAAAGAACTTAAGGTTAGGAAAATCATTATTTACTACATTAAAACTATATAAATGATTGAAAATAAAAAAAAAATATATTGACTGCATCACATGATTTACTGAATTTTTTCGTAGTTGACAAATTTTTCTATTTTCCCTAGTATGTAATACACGATACACTAATGGAAATGAATAAAACCATATTTTTTCCTTTTTGGACAGACTGCAAGCTCAAAATACTTTTTCGGACAATTTTCTTACTTTCTCTTTAAACAAGGTTAAGTTAAAATATTTGTCAATTAGCAATATTTATTATAGTAACTCTATTAACATTAACATCATATCTATGTTGCCATCTATACATTTCGATAAGAAACTACAAATAATATAAGAGAATACAGGCTCCATATTTATTACGACTATTAATACGTTTTAAAAAGTTTAGTAAGTACATAATGCCTGTTTTAAACCTACTAAATTTTGACTTCTTTAGTGTGGTGTAATATTAAATATTAAAAATTAAAACTACAGCTGTAATTTAATGACTTTTAATTGAATACTGAGTTAAATATTTGAAGAAAAATTACAAATAATTTTGAAAAATAATGTATTTAATTGATTAATTTTGTTTTATTGTGAAGGATTAATGCGAACATACCATTACAACTTATGTTGTATTTTTTTAAATTGAAAATGAACCGTATTTTTTGCGTTCGTTTAAACAAATCTGACCACGGTTTTTGAAAATTAAAACTTAAAAATGCAATTACTCAAAAATATGAAATAAAATAATGACAATTTTAGCATAATTGGTAATTTGAAGTAATACATTAATTTTTTTAAAAAAAAAAAAACATCTCAACATGTTTCCATTTGAAAAAAAAAATTTTTTCTATTCCAAAAAAACTATAGGTCCTAGAAGTCTGGAACAATTTTTCGTGAATGGCCCCCTCTATTTTGAATATTTTTTGTATAAACTTTTTTTCGATTAGATGCATATTTTAAGAATAAATCGAATTGCAACTCTCGAAAAACTCACACGGTATATATATATATATATATATATATATATATATATATATATATATATATATAAAAAACTATAGGTCCTAGAAGTCTGGAACAATTTTTCGTGAATGGCCCCCTCTATTTTGAATATTTTTTGTATAAACTTTTTTTCGATTAGATGCATATTTTAGGAATAAATCGAATTGCAACTCTCGAAAAACTCACACGATATATATATATATATATATATATATATATATATATATATATATATATATATATATATATATATATATACCGTTAAACGGAGCTATTTGGTAAAAATATTATGTATTTTTGCTTCTAGCTTAATATATTTTAAAAAATTGGGTCAATCTATAGGAGCAATTCACATAATACATAATAATTATTAATTTAATCCTTATTTTGGATAATTTAATAAATACTAAATGATATTTTTTTCTTATTTTGTGGCCTTTCCAAATAGCCGCCGGGGTGGGGCTATTTGATATCGGATGAAAAAAGTTATCAAAAACAGGCTAAAAAAAGTTTTTTTTCAAAACAATTTTAAGGAACGTTTATGGTTAAGAAAGGGCTATTTCCTATTATATAACAACTCTAGGAAAAAAGTAAAGGTAATAAAATTTTGAAAAAAATATGATTGGTTAAAAAAGATGACAAGGATAAAAAAGTAGCTTGTACAGTGACAGTTTAATTTAAGCTTGTACAGTGACAGTTTAATTTATTTATCTCTCTCACACAAAAATGTGACAAACTAAGTCGGATTTACATAGCTAAAAAAAACGTCATAATTCAAAAAGTTAAATGAATGTATATAATTCTTAAAACTATTGATTTAGATTATAATTTAACATTTCTAAATCGTATTCTGTATTGTCATATTCTATTTTGAATTGAAAAGTAATATTTTTATGAATGTTGCTGCAACAGGGCAGTTCGTACTGAAAATAATTTATTTCATTTTTTGCTATAGTGTAAATCCAACTTGTAAAATTTTATTACGTTTACTTTTTTCTTAGAGTTGTAATATAATAGTAAAACAACGATTTCCTAGTAAAACAGCATTTAACTATTCAATGTAAAACTTATCATTTTAGGGAAATAAAACAAAGTAGTAGCATATAAAAATTATTAAATTTATTATTTTTCAAACAGTTCAAATGGCTTTAATTTAAGAATCTCACTTAAACGATAATAAAATATAATAATAAATTCAACTTTAAAATTAATAGTGTATAATAATTAATTTTGAATTAATTCCAAATAGCCCCTTTTTGTATTCCAAATAGCCCCATTTCCGAAAAAGGGCTTTAAAATATTAAGGCGTCAATATAAACAAATTTTAATGACTTTTAAGTAAAAAGGGAAAAACTAATAATTAGTGAACAACTTACCATTCAAATAAATACCTTAACTTAAATTCTCCAGTCGAAAGTTTGCACTGCAATAATATTCTGTAATTCTTATGTTGTTATCAACTGACACTTCACAAATGAAATGGAACAACTGAACAAGTTTGTACTGGTCAAAATACTACTACATTAACATCTCCTATTAAAGACGCCTTAACGATATGAATACATTCAGAAATCAAACAGATATAAGGGTTTAAATCTTTTTTGTTGTTTTTTCAAATAGCTCCACCGATTTTAAATAGCTCCGTTTGACGGTATATATATATATATATATATATATATATATATATATATATATATATATATATATATATATATATATATATATATATATACCATGGCATAAAAATGTTACTTGATGTATAGTATACTAGAAATTATATATAAATTATATATTTTCCTTATTTTATCTTGGAAACTTGCATGAAACTCTACTAAAGAAACCATAATGCATGTCTGACAAACACACGCACTGTGGCGTAGCAAGACGAAAATGGGGAGTGGGCAAGATAATTTTTGCGAGGCCCCCTTTAATTTTCTTTTTGAAATTTCTATCTTAAAAATTAGGCGAAGAGGAAAAAAAAGTAAAACGAAAAACAGCCACTCCGAGGCCGTGGGTGTGGGCCCACACTGCCCACGTCTAGCTACGCCACTGCACGCACATATCCCATAAAGTCATATTATTAAATTTTATTCTCTCCAGAGTTTTGTGCACTTACGTAGTACACACTGTATATTTGTTTGCTGGCATGTATAATGTATATCGCGTTTATTAGTAATAATATTACCGTTTTAATAAATAAAAGATAGATTGTTGTTTAAATAAAAATGTGAAATGGAAAAATTATCTGATCGTGCGTATGTGTTAATATTGATCTTAGAAATTTATCACAAAAATAAATTGAATCTTTCTCTGATCGATCACATAATATTATAGGTTCATTGTACTTTAAGACTAAAATATACGGACGTGGGTTAGTATTAATTAACACTTAGAATTATGCTATAAAAATAAAGTACATATAGGTAATTATTGTACAATATTTGTCATTTATTACTTTGTAAAAACTGCTGCACTAGTATGAAAATTTTATCAACTATTTTAAATGCTTGATCTTCGAAAATTAATCTTTTCACCATATGTGCAGAGATACCTCTCTTCGTAATAAATGAAATCGTGATTGTACAACGCAAATATTATTTTGGTTATTAATGTGATAAAAATATTTAAAAACAAATGTAATTTGTCCAAGTATCACTCTTAATATACTTAGGTCTCCAATTCGCTAAAAGTGGGACTGATTCAACACTAGTGATATCGAACCGAAGAGCAGTTAGTTGATTAATTTGCTAGTTTTTTTTTTTTTCAAACTTTAGCCATTAGTCCAAAATATCAAGAATGGAATAGTTGACTAATCGACTAAATTTTTTGTCAAATTCTATGTAATCTATGTAACTCTTTCAAAAACGATGTTTCTTGCTGAATTTAATTACTGATTTTTAATACATTTTTTAAGAAAAAGAAAAATATTATTGTTACAATATCGTGTGTTTTAGCGATAAACCTTAAGGCAGAATGTTTATACAGCAATCCCCCGAAGAACACGATTAACTGGCTTCGTGTTCTTTGAAACCGTGTTGTTCGAGACCACCAAAGGTAGGCATTTTCTATTACAAGTGTCAAAATAAAAAAATATAAAAAAATTTCAAAGAAATAACGCAACGACTTTTGAATTCCATACTTACGTACACATTTATATGTAATGCGTATTTATTTCGATTAAAATAGAATGGAATTGAGCATTCGTTAGCTCTGAAGTCGGTCTATCATAAAAATTTATTGAAAACTTAGATAGTAAATATTTCGTAAACGGTGCATCGTAGCTCAAAAATAACGAAATTTTTTAAGGCTTAAGCGAAGCAAATTGTGGATATTTCAAACATATTCCGACTGTTAAAACCTACTTTTCCTTATCGAAAATTATTTATAACGAACTACTTATCATAAATTGGTTATGTTATAATTGTTTAATTTAAGCTCTATTAGTCCCTCTGATTTGGTCACCAATAGAATATTTTTGAAAAAATTAGTTTTCGATACTTTTCGTAAACGTAAACTTTTGATCGTAAATATCTCGTAAACGGTGCGTCGTAGCGAAAAAAAACCGAAATTTTTGAGGATTGAGCGAAGCAAGTTGTGGGTGTTCTGAACATATTGGCACTGTCAAAACTTACTTTTCGTTATCGAAAATTATTGATACCACGTAACTTATCATAGATTGGTTATAACTGGTTAATTTAGGCTCTGTGAGTCTCATTGATTTAGTCACCAATAGAATATTTTCGAAAAAATTAGTTTTTGATACTTTTCGTAAACGTAAACTTTTGATCGTAAATATCTCATAAGTGGTGCGTCGTAGCGAAAAAATAACGAACTTTCTGAAGGCTTAAGCCAAACAAGTTGTGAGTATTTCTAACATATTGGAACTGTTAAAACCTACTTTTCGTTATCGAAAATTATCGATGTCGAACATAACGACATTTTAAAAATTTAAATATGTAAATTTCTACAGATTCGTTATCATTTCTATTATAAAATTCTCAAAAATTTTAGTAGTTTCTATTTCCAGAATTTTTTCTTTTATCATAGCAGATTCAATTTACGCGATTTTTATTCGTGTAAATCAAATCCACATGGAACTGATATATTCCCATACATTGAGGACCGATATAACTTTATACCAAATATATGTATGGTTAATTTTGAAAGTAGCATAACTGCTTTTGTTGTTAAACTGAGATATTTAAAGGTTTGCGTTTTAAAAGATTTAAAAATACTGATGCTAGCTAGCATTCGGGAAAATTTACTTGTATTTGTTATCTAAGGATACTTAAATTTTCTTAAGTATAAATAATTTCTTAAGTATAAGTAAAGTCAAAATAATTTATATTTCTTAAGTATAAGTAAAGTCAATTATGCCACTTTCAAAATAAACAATTAAGAGAAATTGTTAACTTATAATATAATTTTCTCCGATATATTTTGATGAAGTGATGTTTGAAAAACAGTGGCATAAGAAAAAGATTTCTGTATTAAACTAAAGTCAGGGCTGTAGGTAATATTGTTAGAGGGTCTCGCAATTTCCAAATTTTTTTAAATTTTATTGAATGTCTACGTGAGTTAATTTTATACATATATGTAATACGCAAAATACATAATATAAGCTGAAATGAAAATGTTAAGTTTATTTTCAAAACTATCAATCGATTTGTCCATACTTTACTAGTTACCGAATAAAATATTCTAGAACTTTTGTCAAATACCACTATTTGGCCTCTTTTTCAATGGCTAAGGCAATAAAATAATCTATTTTTCGGTATCCTTACTGATTGACGAAAAATTAGAAAAATATTCAACCTTCTAGGTTAATTCTGGGGGGCTGTGGGCGTGCCAGATTCAGCCAAAACACTTCCCCCCTCTACTCCCTACAAATCCCCCTAGGAAGCTGAATTTTGGATATGTTGTCAATAATTGACCGAAACATTATATTCAACTGGTTTGAAAAAGTTTTATTATTTTGGCTCCCCCCACCAACCCCTTAAAAGTTGGGTGGATCCAAAATTTGCCCACAATTTTACCCCACTTTTATAGTATTGTTGTGCATCGGAAACAGCTACACTTACCAAATTTGAACTCATTCTCTCCATAGGGGGGCCGTCGGAGAGTCGTCTCTCATTCCTTTCTTGTCGGATAGACTATAATAGTCAAATTTTTTCTGTAAAAAATTCGACTAAAAACTGATAATGAACCGAAAGCTGACTCGTAGAATATCTCAATTTTTCAAGTAAAATGTGACAAATTAATTTCAGCAAAATTTTTTTTTAAAGTGGTGAAATAGAAGACATTTATTGGAAAAAAGAAGACATATATGAGCCATACACTGCACAAATTTAAAATTAACTCCATAAAACTAAAAGTTGAGGAATGCGATGAAATAATGTACATTGTTTTTTTAAAATTTCCTCTATAATGTATACTCAAATAAATATTTTAGAACACATAAATACTGATGTAGCTTGTGTCTATAAAGCTAGCCCCGCTAAGTCATAACCCCGAGATCCCACTTAGGCTATATTTTTTTGCTATTTTTTTGTTATTTTTTACTAACGAATTGATTTTTTGCCGCAGCCGTTACCGAGATACGATGGCGGGGCTGACTTTAGACTTAAGTGAGCCCCGCCACCCTGTATCTCCGGACCTGCTGCACTTATTCAAATGAAATTTACGGGATATTTTTTTGCTATTTTTTTACCAACGAATCGATTTTTTTGCCACAGCCGTTACCGAGATACAAATGCGGGGCTGACTTCAGACTTAAGTGAGCCCCACCACCCCTGTATCTCCGGAACTGCTGAACTTATTCAAATGCAATTTACGGGATATTTATTTGCTAATTTTTTTCTATTTTTCTGCCAACGAGTTAATTTTTTTGCCACAGTCGTTGCCGAGAAACAATGGTGCTGCTGACTTAAATCTGAAGCCGGTGTAACGACCACAATATCTCCGAATCTGTTGCACTTATGTAAACGAAATTTGCGAGATATTTTTTTGCTAATTAGTTGGAATTCTAACAGTTGATTTGGCATTGCGAATTTTAAGCCCTTGTGTGCTGTACTCCACTCTAAAGTAAAGTACTATTATAAGCTTTTAATAAAAGTAAAAGTACTTACCGAAAAGTAAAAAGAAAAACGTCAATTACAACTTTTTCCATCCTGTTTTCTAAATCTGCCGTCCCTAAAAATCGTGCCATGGCCTAGGCAGACCGGGTGAGTAATCCGGCCCGGTTTACAGCGTAGTAACATTTTTTTAAAGAGGAATAACCATGTTTAAGAAATCATATTAATACTCCAAAAACTTGAGAAAACCTTTTTCAGGTAAGAACAAGTATTCTACATATTGTACACAATTTAATCATTCAACACAAAGAATAAAAACATCCAAAACAATAAATATTATACGCACCAAAAAATTTAGTTCGTAACACCAACATGGATATGAATTGCATTGGAATGAAACACACATATGGATCCGCCATCTTGTGGTGCCCACCCTACTGAATTTAAAATGACGGCACATAACTAATTGTGTTCTACTTATAATGCCCTATTATTTGATATCCATATTAAGAGAGTTTTAAAAAAGGTAATCCGTCATTTGCCGTAAAAGCCACCATTTTGAATCCACCATAATACCGAAAGCACCACTTTGTACTGTCCTTAAAATCAAAGGTTTTATGCAAAATTGCAGCATGACCAGATATCGGTAAGTATTCGAGAGTCGATTTTCAGCTTTGTGCCGGATACTTTTACTAAAAGCTTATAACAGTACTTTACGGGAGTGAAGTACAGCACACAAGGGATTGAAATTCACAATGCCAAATCAGCTGTTAGAATTGCTAATTAGCAAAAAAGTATCTCGCAAATTTCATTTACATAAGTGCAACAGATTCAGAGATATTGTGGTGCTTACACCGGCTTCAGATTTAAGTCAGCTCCGCCATCGTATCTCGGTAACGGCTGCGGCAAAAAATCAATTCGCTGATAAAAAAATAGCAAAAAAATATCCTGTAAATTTCATCTGAATAAGTGCAGCAGGTCCGGAGATATAGGAATGGCGGGGCTCACTTAAGTCTAAAGTCAGCCCCGCCATCGTATCTCGGTAACGGCTGCGGCAAAAAAATCAATTCATTGGTAAAAAAAATAGCAAAAAAATATCCCGTAAATTTCATTTGAATAAGTGCAGCAGGTCCGGAGATATAGGGAGGGCGGGGCTCACTTAAGTCTGAAGTCAGCCCCGCCATCGTATCTCGGTAACGGCTACGACAAAAAAATCAATTCGTTGGTAAAAAAGTAGCAAAAAAATATCCCGTAAATTTCATTTGAATAAGTGCAGCAGGTCCGGAGATATAGGGATGGCGGGGCTCACTTAAGTCTGAAGTCAGCCCCGCCATCGTATCTCGGTAACGGCTGCGGCAAAAAAATCAATTCGTTGGTAAAAAAATAGCAAAAAAATATAGCCTAAGTGGGATCTCGGGGTTATGACTTGGCGGGGCTAGCTTTATAGACACATGTGGCTTTGATCTAAAGATATTTAAAATTAAGAAGAAAGAATAACCGAAAAATAATCGCCAGTAATTTTGCAAATTTTATGTGACTAGTGGAGCTAATCAATTTGGCAAGTGAAAAAAGTTATAAAGTTAAATTCAGTGTTTAAATTTTTAAGTTTTTATTCTAGAAAAAAGTTAATTATTAATATTAATTACTCTGCTTTGAAATTTGGAACAGAAATAGTGTTCAAAGTAATAATTACTAGGCAAATAAAAATCATTGAAAATCAACTAATTTTTCAAATCGATAAAGAATTTTTAACTTCCCATTGGAAGTTATTGTAATGGGTCCGATTTTACAAATCGCTAATTTGGACATATCTCCACGTTTCAAGGTCATTAGAATCCGAATCTATCGTTTTTAGCGTGATGTCTGTGTGTGCGTTCATTCGTTCGTCCGTGAATTTTTTTTCGTCTCGCATATGTCGAGAACAAAAATGATGATATCAACTCCGGACTAATTTCATTAGATGCGTAATTAAAAAATGAAGACCGGATAAAGTTTTCAGCAAAAACTCGGAATTAACTTTATTAACACAACATAGATCATATAGATTTATTACAATACTGTCTTTAATATATAATGGCCTAAAAATCTAACTGGTTTGAAAGTTTCTGGTGGACCGCATTATAAAAGTGCTATAAAAAAATTCACCCTTTTAGAGATCGTAATTAATTTTATGACTTATATCTTGTGTTATTTTGGAATAAATTCTTTTATGCTCTGAAATTTGTAAATATTTTTTGAATTGAGTTAAAATATATGAATTTATATGTAACTTAAGGGGGGGGGGGGGTAAGGTTTTAAACGCGAAAAAAAGGCTTATTTTCATGATTTTTTTTTGGAGATATGAATAATGTTGGCTTATTTATTGGCTAATTTGTAATCTGGAAGATGTGTGGAAATCTGGTACATTTATTACAGTAGATATATGTTACTAACAAGTAAAAATCCCAAGGACGGACCTATCGATTTTTATGAAATTTGAATAATTTGTAGAACATTCTAAAATAAGCGACACGTATTTTTTTTTTACGAAAAAACGGTTCAAGGGAAGAAATCGCTCTTCAAAAACTGGGGTAAAATTTAATTTTTAAAGTATCTCGAAAACGGTAAGAGATAAGAAGAGATAGAATAAAAGTTCAAATTGACGATATTGCTCTTTTTTAAAGAGTTATTGATATGTAATTTATTCAAATTACACCAACAGAGGTAGCTGGGGGTTAAAATTACGGGGTTAGTTTTACGAAAGGGGTTAAAAATTAAATATATTAAAATTTTGTTTGCAGATATCAAATGTACGTAAAAAAATCTAATCCACCTGTTTTTGTTCAATTTTCTAATATTAAATCTAGTATTAAATTACGGAGTGACTGTGTCGACATAATCGTACCTACTGAGTACCAAATTATATGTTGATCGTAAGGTTGAATTCGAAAACTATTTTAATTATTTTAAACTATTTTCCATAAAAAAGGAAGTTTTATATAACGCAAATAGTACGATTATATCGACACGGTCACCCCCTAGTTAATTACTCCTAGATTTAATATTAGAAAATTGAACAAAACAGGTCGATTAGATTTTTTTACGTATATTTGAAATCTGCAAACAAAATTTTAATATATTTAATTTTTAACCCCCTTTCACAAAATTAACCCCTTAACGCCTCCACAGATGAATGACGATGAGCTCTTGCATTGTCATCTAACAGCCATATTGAGTGCTTGTAATTTTTGCCCCACTGATTCATCAGATGGTTCAAAAATTGGATATAGCGACTATGATTTACAGTTTCATGTTGAGGCAGTAATTCATAATAGCATATGCCGTTGTAGTCCATCGCTAAGACCAACATAAGCTTAGGCCCAAATCTTGATTCTGGTACAGCTGATGGTCGTTTTTCTCCAGGAGCAAGCCATACTTTGGTTTGGTCCTTCTCAGGTGGACGGTGAAGTTTGACCCATGTTTCGTCGATGACCACTGTATGATTTAGACATCTCCGTTGCTGGTTATATGCACGTAAATTAACTTTTGCGTAGTCCACTCGCACATTTTTTTGATCTTCAGTTAATTTATGCGGAACCCATTTGGCATTGACTTTTGAAATGTTGAGTTTTTTTTAATTAATTCATAACAAGTGGTTTTAGGTATACCAGTCTTAGCCGACAGCGAGATTAACGACCAAGCTCTTGATTCGAGAAATACTTCTTTAATTATCTCTAGACGCTTGTGAGTTTCGGATCCAGATTTGTGATCGCCTCCACGGTGCTCCCCGACATCGAAGTCACCGTTTTTAAAGCGTCTGTACCACTCCTTAACCGTCGTTTGGGAGAGTGCATTGGAAGTCATCACACTGACTAGTCTTCGGTGGGCTTCAGCCGCTGAGTGTCCTTCAAGGTACATAAACTTGATTATTTGACGCTACGAATAGGCATCGATAGAATTACGACCTTCTAAATTTGTATTTGTAGCCATAGCGTAATGATTATAGTGAAGCATGAATCACAACTGAGTGTTCTATCTGTATAGATGAAGTAACATTATACAATACCGATCAAATAATCCACAATGAATTTTCAAAGCCGGGCGGGTTTGATCCGAACAACCTAATATATTTTTCTGTAGCCCTTATTTTCGTTCTTCGACAATGTCGCACCTTCGCATAATGTTTTGCTTTGAGAGCTTAATTGCTTTGAATTTCTTAATTAGAAATTAGGATAGTAAAAAGATATTTGTTGCTAAGCCCAAATGTAAAATCTAAAACCCCTCTGTTCAATTTGGAGCAAGTTTTAAATAAAGTGTAAAATTATTCTACAAATTAACACAACAATGATCAAAAATATCCGCAAACATTTAAAAAATGTCCCAGAATCATCCCTGGTCTTTTCAGTTACCCAAATTTTTTCCCAAAACCACGCAAAAATTTCTTATTTGATAAGTACATAATGAAGTTTTAGTGACCATATTAATAGTGCTGGAAATCTCTTCTACCGAACACTCAATCGTTTAGAACTCTGTTTACGAGCAAAATACTTTCATTTTTTTGCAGGCGATAAGTGATAGTATTATACAAATTCTATATGGTTTTAATTCAATATGGTTTTCAAAATTTAAAATTATACAAATTTTTAAAATGCATGGAATTTCCCATTATAAAGTATTTTTTAAATTTTTTGAATGGCAAAGGTTGAAATATAGTTTTTTTTTTAAAAAAAAAGGAACCCGACTCAAAGCGCGCTCACCTGGCCGTACTATTAGTTCAAAAAAATATTAAATACCTACGTATGTATATAATATTATCATATACATAGGGCAATTCCATGCAAAAGTCTCCAGAAATGAAAAAAATAATTAATTGATATTGGTAGTAAAAATACTATAGTATGATAGTAGCACTATAGTACTTTTAAGTTTTCTGAATTGCAGCAACGATTTGTTTTTTATTTTCTGGCAATACTGTCATTTTCGAAGTGGTGTCGTGAGTATAAGCTAACAGTGAATTTGTAATGGAGTTTTAATTACATTTTCACGATTAGTACTTTGAGTTATTGTAATGATTTACTACATACTGATAAGTCAAGTAACGATTTACCGATAAATAGTCCATAATTTATATAAACACTTTTTTTAAGAGATTAAATTGATGAGACTGTAGTGTTCAGTTGTAGTGTCAGTCACAGAATAAACAGAATTTTCTCTCTCACTTTAGTAAAACTTATCCTTCATCAAGGAAAAATTAAATTTTCCTACTTGACAGAATTACTTACATGATGCCAATATCAAAAATCTATTATTTTTTTAAATAATCCTTAAACAGGTTGAAACATTTTTGTAGTGTCGGTCAAAATGTAGAGCCAGTCACGACTGCGACTGCATCATAGTGAATTGTAGCATTTTGTGTCTTTTGAAGACATATTGAAGATATTACCCAATCCTAAGATGATTCTTAGGGGGAACAGAATCTATTATAAGTTTCCTAAAAGTCTGGAGGTCTTTAAAAAATCTTAAGAAATTTTGTATTTCTGTAAAAAAAATTTTATTCGCTGTTAAAGAAAATGTTTAAGTTTTTGAAAAGAATTTTATTATTCATGTTTCTAAGAATGTTTTGATTTAAATAATTTTAGTTTAAGTGCTGGTTTCCAACATTTTATTAGGGACTTCCTGTATGTTGTGATTTAATTAATAAAATAATATTTTAGTACGTTTTTGTACCTTTAAAATTATTTTAAAGTTCCTATTTTATGTCCTGTAATGTCAATTTCTAAGATTTCATTTAAAAATACTACAATTTTGCAATGCAAAGTGACGGTAGTGTCAGTCACGTTTTGGCCTGTAGTGTCAGTCACGTTTTGTTTTTCGAATAACTAATTTCCTAAGAAAGTAAAGCTTTTTATTTTATCATTTTCCAATAATTTGTTTCATATACTTCGGTTAAAGATATAATTTAAAATTATAACGCCTGTACAGAGGGAGATTTTCGAAGTTTAAAAACACTCTCGAAGGCGACTTCCTTTTGCATGTAGTGTCAGTAACATTTACATTTTATTAAATAAATCATATTTCACAACTTTGTATGTGCACACTTTTTACTATAGAGGGATAATTGGAGGATCAACTATAAAACCATGCTAAAATTGAAACTGTAAACATAGTGGTGTTCGTAATATAAGGCAAAATAAAACGCAAATTGTGTCAAATGTAGAGTCAGTCACATATGGAATTGCCCCATATATCTAACAAAAGAGTAGACACTACATTTTGGGTTCTTGCGAAAATTACATCATTGCAACAAGTATTTCTTTGAAATTAATATAAATTAAAACAGGAAATCAAAGGTAATTAAATTAATTTTAATATTTAATTGATAATTTTTATTTTTTTCAATAAAATAAATTTAACTAATATGCTAATATGCACGATAATGTAACTATGTGTGACTATAAAATTAAAATGCAACTGGAAACAAACATTTATTAAATACAAGTACACATAGTTAAGGAGGGGGTAAGGTTAATTCGTACAATACAATACGAGGCATGTTTTTGTTATTTATTTGTGACGACACAGTTAAAATCTCTTTATTAACCCTAGAATCATACGTTGGTCTACGAGTCAAGTTAATCATACATCGGCGTCGTTTCGACGAATGGACTTTTTACGGGGAGTTTTAGGGTTTATATGCAAAAAACATTTTTTTTACATAACAATACTACAAAAGCGAACAAAATATTTAAAAAAAAATGGATTTGGAAAAATTTGTTAATATAAATATTTATTAATTTTTTTAATCTTTTTATCAAAGCATATTTTCACTATAAAAATTAAAAAATAGATAAATACATCAGTTGAAATCATAAAACATGTCTTTCAAATAATTAATTTATGAACTATTATGAGTCAGTGGACATGTGTGACTTTACAGAATGTGAAATTTCTCAGTCATAAATATTCCTATAGATATGTAGTTATTTCCCCATTAGACACATTTGTAAATTTTCTAAAATTTGTTAGTAATTTTTAAAATAAGATCTCAAAATATAATAAAAATTAAAATATTTTCCACAAAATAAATTGTTAACCTTTTATTAAGTCACTTGAAACCCATTCTTTAGTTTTCGATTCAATTAGTGATGAGCAAAATTAGTCTTGGTCTTGCAGTCTTGTCTTGGTCTTGCATTTTTTGCAAGACCAAGACCAAGACCAAGACTCAAGTGAGCAAGACCAAGACTATAGCAAGAAAAAAGCAAGACTCTTGTTAAATTATTTAAATGGTTTAAAAGTATAATTAATACCGTAAAGCGAGAAAATTCTGATTTTAGAAGGAAAAAATTCGCTAATAAAAAATGCTAGAAAGTGCAAGATTCTTTAGCAATACCAAGACCAAGACCAATACCGAGACTGCATTTTGCAAGACCAAGACTCAAATTGCTCTAGCAAGACCAAGACCAAGATTCCTAATGCAAGAACAAGACCAAGACCAAGACTGCCAAGTCTTGGTCTTGGTCTTGCATTTGCTCATCACTAGATTCAATATATTAAAACTGCAGTATTTTGTCGTCTCTATAAGTCAAACAGCTGTAATCATCTTTCACATTATCATAATCATTGAATAATTTAATTATAACATCCATATCTTTAATAAATTTTAGAAAAATTAGGAAAACTTTTATATGTGGAGTCAGTCACATATGGAATTGCCCCATATATCTAACAAAAGAGTAGACACTACATTTTGGGTTCTTGCGAAAATTACATCATTGCAACAAGTATTTCTTTGAAATTAATATAAATTAAAACAGGAAATCAAAGGTAATTAAATTAATTTTAATATTTAATTGATAATTTTTATTGATAATTTTGTGGTACAAAATCTTTAAAAAAAAATATAGGTTAATCATACATCGTCGTCCTTTTGACGCACACTATTTCAGTATAAAATACACGACAATAGCTATAAACAAAATTTATACGTCTTATGTGTTATAATAACAAATAAATTAGATAACAGAAGTTTCACAGCAAGCAAGTACCAACAAGTTGTAGTATTGGAGCAGGTAGAGAAGTTCGTTCGTCGTTTTGACGAGTACGTATGATTCTAAGGTTAAAACCAGTGGTACATTAAAGTATGACATTCGAAGGGTATTGTATAAAATTTTCACGAAGAAATTTAAAAAATACAGTAATGGCAGCAATTATTCGGACGTGTCTCGGAAAAAAGTAGAATTGCGGTGCCCCTTATAACTTGATGCTGGATCATCCGAAATAAAAAAATAAAAGTTCATTCGTTAGATAATAGTTTTCCTCAGGTAACGCTGGGAGGGTTTTTCGAAATTTCAATTTTTCACTTTTTTAGAACACTTAGAAAGGAAAAACACGATTTTTTGCGAAAAAAATCGGCAAATTTGTTATTGTAAAATAAAAATTATTAACAAATTTGAAAAAAACTCTCCAGCGTTACTTCGTAAATTATGTACAGAAATAGTGTTCAAAATTTCAAAAGGATCGGTGCTGTAGTTTCGAAATTATGAGGGACACCGACTTTGAAAACGTGAGCTGTGGGGAAAACACTTTAAAATTTTGAACAATTAAAAATTCTTGTATAAAACTGATATAGAATACTTACTGCTAAAGTAATTTTGTACGCTACACTGACAAAATATACAGTACAGGTATAAACACGTTTGTACTTGCAAAAAAATTTATATAATATAACTGAGAGAGAGAGATATATAGAAAGTGAAACATCTGCCAGGTAACAACAAAATTGCATATAACTTCGTCAATTTTGCTCCAATAAACTTGAAATTTTGAGACAATATTCTTGAGATATTATGCATTCAGTTAAAAAAAATTTTAAAAAAAAGCAAAAAAAATTATTTTAATACCCTACCCTGGCCTTAAGGCGTTACATCACTTTCGGGAAAAATTTTTTTATTGGCTTAAATCATGTATATGAAATTCAATAGGAATTATAACTACGGAAATATTTTAAAAATCGTTTTGAATCTGATTCTTGAAAGGACTTCGAGTGGTTGAAAACGTTTAAAAACGTCGCTCCTCTACATTTAACATTTTGGAATACCTCAGCTTGATCAATAACTCTTTTTCATTACTTAATTTTGTTAGTTTTGCCATATTTCCATAAATAACTCAAAAATGAAGGTATAAACTCACAAAATGGTAAACACGTTTTGAAACCATTACATGGGTTGAAACATTACAACAACTACATTTTCTAAAACGGTAAGCAAGATAATTCCAGAAATTTTCATTCCACTGACTTGAAATTTTACCTACTGCTTCTTACAAGTAACACTACCCAAGTGCCAATCGTTAATCTTCTTGAAACTTTTCTGGTGTACAAAGTAGGCAAAAAGAAGGGACCTGAATTTTTTTTTATCGGCCAAGGTCCACGTTCACGGGGTGAAACCAGCCCCTAAGGTAGGGGGTTCAAATCATATTTCTTAAGATATCTCGAAAACTATAAGAGATAGAGGAAAACTAAAATGATGAACTATTTCTTTTTAAAAGACCTATTCACCTGTATAGATTAAACTAAGGTCGGGTTTATAAGAGGGGCTGGAGGGCTGAAAATCGGGGTAAATTTTCTTGTACAGCCTGAGTGGTTCAATGTATCAAATTTTTACCATCATAAATAGAAAGAGCACCGGAAAATAGGGGACACGTGTTTTTGCGTTTTTCCGAAATATGTGTGGTATTCAAGACATATAAGGAAGAAAAAAATAGGATAGATTATATTGCATCGTTACTGATTGCAAATACCTTCTATATTTTTTCATGTTTATGTTTATTTCATCATGAAAATATAAATTTTTACTTTCCGATAATGTTTCGTGTATTTTTCAATACTTACTGAACTGATAATTTAATCATGTGCATATTTAGTTACTCCTATTCTATATTTTTTACACCTCTTTCTGCGAAAATTGTATGCCTGTTTTAATGAATACTCGACAAAAAAACAGTAATCTCTTTCGTTTACTATTCAGGTGCTTTGTAATAAATTTTGTGATTTGGGAAATGAGGTTTACACCTACAAAGCATACAAAAAGAATAAGAAAGCTAGATGAAAGAAATATGTAAACCGCGTTTATTTAGTTAAAAAAGAATTTGTAAGATGAAGCTAGTTCATTTGTTGAACGGAAGAGATTACTGCTTCTTATCAAACATTCATTAATACTTGCAGACCAGAAAAATTTAGCAGAAATAGGTGTAAAAAATATAGGAGTAACCAAATATACACATGACTAAATTACCAATTAAGTAAGTACTGAAAAATACATGAATCATTATCGGAAAGTAAAAATTTATATTTTTATGATGAAATAAACATAAAAATGAAAAAATATAGAAGGTATTTGCAATCAATAATAATGCAACATAATCTGTCCTATTTTTTTGTTCCTTATACAGTTGATCCTTTTTTTGTGCAGTGAAAGGGACCGCATAAAAAAAATCGCACAAAAAAAAATATATTCAAAAATATCATAAATAGCTATAAAAAGTATACTTCGATCCAGATTGTACAAAAAACTTTTTTTATGCGGTTGGTTGGGACCGCATAAAAAAAGTTTCATCGAAAAAACATCACTCAAAACGCTCAAAACTTAGGAATTTCTTTAGAAGTTGCTTCTATAAGCAAGATAAAGCCTTAATTTACACGTAGGAACATTTTATTTCCCTTTTATAATATTATGAAAATTTTGAAAAATACATGTCGCGCGTTTTCTGTCTCAACCTCGTATCTGAAAAATCCCAATTTTTGGACACACAAACAAAACGTATTTAAATCTGTATCTTCATCACTATGAACTTAAGATTTATGCTAATTACACCCATTGATGTTGGCTACCTATATATATAAATATATATATAGATAAGTATATGTATAAATACAGTATTTAATATGATTTTTGTGTGTCCTAAAACATGTAGTTTTTGATATACGAGGTTGAGACAGAAAACGCGCGATGTGTAAAAAAAATAAATGATGCAATAATTTATGTTTTTATGCAATGTATTAATTAAATGTTTAAAAGTCGTTAAAAAGTATCTTTATCAAAGAAAGTTGTTATAGTAATTGTTTAAGTTTCTTATTGTCTCGTGATTTTGATTCACATTATGCATTTTAATGGCTATTTTTTACAAACCGCATAAAAAAAATCGCATTAAAAAATCGCACAAAAAAAACGCACAGAAAAAGGTCGCATAAAAAAGAGTTCAGCTGTATGTCTTGAATACCACACATTGAAAAATTTAATACATTAAACCACTTAGGCTGTACAACAAAATTTACCCCCGTTTTCATTCCTTCAACCCCTCTCATAAACCCAACCCTGGTTTAACCTATACAGGTGAATAGGTTTTTTAAAGAGGAACATTTCGCCAACTTAAAGTTTTCTTCTATCTCTTATAGTTTTCGAGATATCTTAATAAATACGATTTGAACCCCAAATTTAAGGGCTGGTTTCACCCCGTGAACGTGGGCCTTGGCCGATAAAAACAAAATACGGGTCCCTTATTTTTGCCTATTCTATACAAGCAAAGTTTCAAGAAAATTGGCGATTGGCACTTGGGTAGTGTTACTTGTTAGATAAAATGTTTTGAGCGGTACAGAAGATTTTTTATAAACAAATTAAGGCCAATTTTTTCGTCGATTTGCAATTTTTTTTTTTTAAACTGATGCCATTTGATAATAAATTAATATTTTTAATAATCTTGTGTAGGTACCGGATTAGTAAAACTAACTTAAATGATAAATTTTTTTTTTTATTTTCTGGCTACTGTTTACAGATTGTTTTGATGCCCACCATGAACCTCTTTGAAGTAAAACCGTCTGAGTTTGACCTGTGCCCAAGTGCATCCACGCTGCCTTTTTGTTTTGTAAATTGGGAGAAAATATTTTCATGTAGGTACCCCAGATCTATGTATAATACACTTTGAAAAGTATTAT
Organism: Brachynemurus nebulosus; assembly: GCA_035578155.1. NCBI lineage: Eukaryota > Metazoa > Arthropoda > Insecta > Neuroptera > Myrmeleontidae > Brachynemurus > Brachynemurus nebulosus. The sequence continues at coordinate 66,970,426 of JAPWDM010000004.1, read as the reverse complement.
TTTGATTGCGTTCTTCGTTATAGCCCGTCCACACTACATAAACAAAAGTTAGTACAAATAGCACGTCCACATTACACAAACTTTTGTTTGACTGAATTTTTGCACAAACTTTTGTTTGAGCAAACTTTTGTACAAACATATATATTACCATTGATATAGAGAATATATGTACCATACCTAGATGAAGTGCAAATTTTTTTTTCTTTTTTTTTTTGAAGCAAATCGGCATATTGGTTAACACCTTTTACAACCTACAAAGTGTCGCTGGTAATAAATATTTTGTAATTTATTGGTAATAAATATTTATTGGATGGTACATACGTATTCAGCATCAATATTTTTCAGAGACCATTACCCTAGACTGGAATGAATCGAGAAAGGCGGATGAATAGGGACACAAGGAAAAATGTTACTCATGAGCTTGGTTTAAAAACACTAAACATAAATCGGAATAGATATCTTTCTTAAAATATAGTAGAATAATTATTTTTTCGGTAACAACAATAACTAAGGTTGAAGTTGAATAAAAAATATTAGAACATCAATTTAAATTGACGTCTTCAAACTGTGTTACTTTTTATTTTTAAAACTTCTTCTAAATAAACTATTTATTTTGGTGCTCTAATGAAAGAATTGAATCTGAAAAAGGAAGACTACAAACTTTTAATTGTTTTTATTTTTTTAAGAGGAAATAATGAGGATGTGACATTGAGATTAAGTTAGAGGTACCCCAATTTACCATAGAGAAGAAATTACATTATTTTTGTAAATTTTTTAAAAACCAGGGACATTTTCCAAAATTTTTGATTACTGTAATAAAGTGACCATTCTCGCGTAAATTTTTAATATATTAATGTTTTTTAATATATTAATTAATATAATATTAAAGAATACGTACTCATAAAATATAAAAAAATACGGTGTAAAGCCTGAATTCGTGCCTACTCAGTCATTTTTACGGTAGTTGTCAAACTGACGCGTCCTTACCAACTTTTTGATGCGAGATACAAAAATCCACAAACACTGGTACAAACTTTGAACATCACATTCACACGTATCGTTTGCCCAAACTTATGTTTGTGCAAACAATTTATTCAAACAAAAGTTTGTGTGATTTTACAAAATGTTTGCGCAAACTTCACGTCCACACGTACCATTTGCACAAACTTATGTTTGCGCAAACAATTTATTCAAACAAAAGTTTGTGTGATTTTACAAAATGTTTGCGCAAACTTCACGTCCACACGTACCATTTGCACAAACTTATGTTTGCGCAAACAGTTTGTGCAAACAAAAGTTTGTGTAGTCTGGACCGGCTATTACGGAGACAAAAATTCTTGAGTAAAACCTTTTCTGATATTTCAAAGTGATGTAACGCCTTAAGTAGAAATATGTACAAACTCCTGTTATAAATACATAGTTATTCATAACAAATGCTGATTCAGAAAAATGAAATTTTTCTTTACATAAGTAAGTGATATTTTTAATAGGAATATGAATTATTTAAATAATTATTGTACTTTTTTGTATGTGCTGTGCAGTGTGTGCAGTGTATGCACACAATATCACACATATCGAAAAAATGACTGACGCTGATTCAATAAATTTTAATATTTAATATCAAAAACAATTTAAATACATACATTGTATATGTACACTTTTGTTTAATAATATTTTTAAAAACATAAAAAATTACAGTGACCTTTCATTGTTTAATTCATTGCAGTATTCAACAATTTCAACAACTTTTATTTATTAAAGTATATACGGTATATACACAAGTAATTAAAAAAGAAATAGAAAAAAAAATACAGGATTCCAGTACCATTTAGGTATGAATAATAATTATACGTATGAATAATTAAATCATAAAATTATTATAATTTTGGTATTGATTTAGGTATGGTCATTTAAGGCAAGAAACGAACTAAAATTTAATAAAATTAATGAAGGAATTTAGGAATATATACAAATAAAATTTTTCAAATATTTTGACAACAATATCTCTAATAATAAGAGGTAGCACTTGTATATAAAATGGCTCTATCCAATTAATTAATCATTTTATTAACAAAAATAGGTACTAGAAAGGTAAAAAGGCAAGGGGGCCGCGCCCCCTAGCTTGTAGGGAAAGGATAAAATATATACCGTAAAACCGACAAGACCCGGACACGTTTTTGCTATTTTTAGGTTAAACAAAACCAAAGAAAAAGGGTCTATATGACGACAATTATTTAAAATTCGGATTTACTGTTCTTGAAAATTAGCCGCAATTTTGCAACTTGATCGCGCGAAAGCATGAAACTATCACATTAATGTAACCATTAATTAACCTTCTCTTTATTAAATATTATATATTGAACTAGAGTGGTTTTATTTTTAAAGTAACTGCGACCCTCTTAAAAAAGCTTTGCGACCCCCAGGGGGTCGCGACCCACAGGTTGAAAAACACTGTTCTAGACTAATAGCACAAAAATTAGAATCGAACTTAAATAGTTAAGGTATATGATGTTAATTTCACAAGTGTTTAATTTTTCTCAATTAATACCTACTACTTAAATAGCTTACAATAAGAACAATAAAGTGAAGCTATTATCAGAGGTCAAATTCGAAATAGTTTGAAAAAAATCCATATAATGTAATAACATTTTTTTTAAAATTGCCATTAGTAAAACAACACATTTATATAGTCACTAGTTGTTACCCGCGGCTTCGCAAGCGTGAATTTCATAATTCAGTAAAGGTATTTTTAATTTCTCCCTCTTTATTTTTAATTTCTCCCTTTGGCTACTTATCTAGGAACAGTTGAAAATTTTCAAAAACTAATTGGTCATTTATTCAAGCATATGACATAGATTAAAAATTTAAAGTAAGCCTATTAAGTAGGTGTCAACGAATTTGGTATAGAAGTAACAAAAAAATATGTTGATTTAAAATACTTAAATTTTATATACGTATATTTTTAAAATATCTATATTTTGCAAACTTTACTCTAAATAAGTATCCTCTCTATTCCTATTGGAAAATTTAAATCCCTTCGCCTACATCCCCTATAAGTCTGGTAGCATTATATTTGAATATTTCCTAAAGTACCTGACTCATTGTTAAAGACGCTAGAATAGTAGGTGTTGAAAATGTAAACTTTGACCTCTCCCCCATTTTTTTGCGTTTATTCCCTATTTTACTCTTTACAGGATTAATTTTCAAAAAGTGTTGAAACATGTAGGTATTCATTAATTTATTTTTTACCTCCTTACCAATCGTTTCCACCTTGTCGTTGGTGGTGAGGCTTGCATGTTTCTGTGACCCAAAAAGCTATACCGGCGGTAGCGTAGCTACTGGTAGGGCCATCCTTGTCGGTTTGGTCGATGGATAGAAACCAGACAAAGAGAAACGTTGTGCTATGGGCCAGCTCCCCACACACGTAAAAAGTATGAATTGCTAAAAATCCCACAACAAGAAAAAAATTGGAATGTTTCAACCGACGACGAATTAAGCTAAGAAAAAAGGATATTGAATTTTGGAACTTTGAATATAAATGGATGGAGAACAAAACGGGACGAAGTATTAATATAAATATAAAAACTTGGAATGGATATTGTAGCCCTTACTGAAACAAAAAAGAAAGGAGAAGGAATCGAAAACGTAGCCGACTATGTACATATTTTCTCTGGTGTAAACAAAGATTATAGAGCGAAAGGTGGAGTGTCCCTATTAATCAAAAAGAAATTTAAAAACTGCATACAAAATTGGGAAGCAGTCGATAATAGAATCCTAAAAGTACATATGAAAATTAATCAGATTAGACTCTCCATAATTATACTTTATGCACCAACAGATAATAAAACCCAATTAGTAAAAGAAGAATTTTTTGAAAAAATTAATGAAGAAATTTCGAAAGTTAATTGAAATCGAGAACTAGTTATAATGGGTGATTTAAATGTGCGAGTCGGTAGAAAATTTAATGATAAAGTTGTAGGAAGTTTTGGGGAGGTAAATTCAAATGGAAATGAAGAACGATTAATATCTGTATGTGAACAAAACGATCTAAAAATATGGAATGGATTCTTCAAACACAAAGACATTCACAAATACGCATGGGTACAAAGCACCTTAGATCTGAAAACTATAATTGATTATGTAATAACACGACAAAAACAGAGAATAATAAAAGTTCAAGATCTTAGAGTACTCAGAGGGGCTACATGTGGATTAGATCACTATCTTGTTAGCGCTAAAATCCTACCGATGCCGTATACAAAAAATAAAAACCAATAAAATGAACACGAGCACAATTTAAATGAAATAATATCTGACCCAACTTATAACCTGTCAAGTTTTGCAAATGAAAGTACACGAAATTTGTATAAAAGACGCTTGAATGAAAAATTGAAAAGTAAACATTGTGAAAATTCCTCTGACCTATACAACCATATCTTAGAGTCCATACATGCAACTACACGGGAAGTCTTAGGTCTACAACAAAAATTACGAAAACAGAGCAATTATTGGTGGAATGAGGAGTTAGACATATAAATAAAGCGTAAACGACAACTTTTTCATAAATGGCTAAATACGAAACAGTTGCAAGACGAAATAACGTATAAGAAGCAGCAAGCCATAGTACGGAAAATAATTACAAAAGCGAAAAATGAGGCATGAGAGAAAAAGTGTACAGAACTTGTCAGCTGTTTGGGAGGTAGACGATCAAATGAATCTTGGAGATTTATAAACTCAGTAAGATTTTCGGAGAAAGTGTCAAACAATATTAATATAATAAAACCCAATGATTGGGAAAAGTATTACCAACAATTGTTGACAGAAAGAAGACCAGAGTATAAACAACTAGAAGAACTACCTCAGTGTACTCGAGTACAGGTGACGGGGGAGAAAATAGCTCTAACAGAAGAAATAATAGAAAAAGCAATAAGGGAACTAAAAAATAACAAATCACCCGGTCCTGGAGGTCTCCCAGCAGAACTGATAAAAAACGGCACGCCGTTTTTAAGACATATGCTAGCTGTACTATTTGAAAAATACGTAAACGGTGACGATGTTCCTACAGAGTGGAAAATAGCCCACATTTCCTCAATATATAAGAAAGGAGATAAGAAAGAATGTTCCAACTGCCGAGGAATATCGGTAACTGCCACTTTTAGTAGACTGTATGGAAGAGTAATAAAAATACTACTAGAGAACGATGGACAGATTCCAATGATGGAAGAACAAACAATCTGGCTTTACCGGTGGAAAATCCCGCATAGATAACATCTTTTGCCTAACACAGATAATAGAAAAAAAGAAAGCTACAAATCGAGAGTTACATCTGCTCTTCGTTGATCTTACTAAAGCTTATGACAGCGTACCGATTAAAAGACTGTTTGAGGTATTAGAAGAGTCAAATATAAATATAACCTTGATTCAAGCAATAAAACATTTATACAGTAACTGTAAATCAAAAGTAAAAATAGGCAAAAGACTAACCAAAGGATTTTTAGTAAGTAAAGGATTAAGACAGGGTTGTGTCCTCTCACCATTGCTCTTCAATATTTATGTTGAAAAAATATTATGTGAGTGAAGAAGGAAATGTGTAGGAATGGGGATACCAGTACGAAACCAACATCATTATACACTCCATTTTGCAGATGACCAGGTGGTAATTGCACAGGATAAAGACGACCTAGAATATATGACTAGGAAATTAACACAGGCATAGTTCGAAGAAGGATTAGAAGTAAATATGAAAAAACATCTTATCTATGTATAAATAGCGAGCTACAAGATCAAAGGCTAGATAACGGTGATGTAATAAGGGGAACTTCGAGCGTTAAATATCTTGGGATATATATAGACCAAAATGGCACACAAGATCTCGAACTAAAATCCCGAATTACTCAAACAAAAAAAGCGATAGATGCCTTAAATTTTTTCCTGTGGAGTAATACTATCACCAGAAATCGAAAACTGCAAATATACAATTCTATGATAAAAAGCATACTAACATATGGTTCGGAGGTCTGGCAATTAACGGAAAGTACCAAGCATAAACTTATGGTGACCGAGGTGGACTTTCTGAGGCGCGCGGCAAAAGTATCCAGACGTGACATGGTTCGGAACCAAAGAATAGGTAAGGGAGCTAAGGGAGGTAGCAAATGAGAAAAATATCATACAAACTGTAGAAACAAAACAGTTGATTTGGTATGAGCATGTACAAAGAATGGAGGAACATCGTTTGCCCAATTTAATATCTAAATGCACACCCACAACAAGGCGCAAGAGAGGCCGACCTCGAAAAAGTTGGAGTGAAGGGGTCGAAGACGCCATGAGATGTCGGAGACTGGTCACGGATCAGTGGCAACATCGAGAAGTGTGGAAAGTGGGAGCCGAAAGACGACGAAGCGGCATAGATATATATATATATATATATATATATATATATATATATATATATATATATATATATATATATATATATATATATATATATCCTATATCCTATATATATATATATATATATATATATATATATATATATATCCTTCTGTTTCATTTGTTGAAAATTATCCCAACTCTGAGTAAAGCTACTTTAAATCAGTTATTCCGAAACAAATCGGACAAATTTAATTTCAAATCAATTCTTTAAAGTGCTTTGCGTTTCGCTCACCAACCAGTTAAAAATTCTATAAAAGGTTAATTCCATGTAACGCTTCGCTCCGCCTGCCAAGCGACTCAAAAGTAACCATATTAATATATAAAATTTTCATACTTTGAGATCTTTCAATAGATTCCCATATTGATGGTTCTAAATTAATTCAATCTTAGATCTTTTCGGGATCCGAGAACCCTGGTGGACTTTTGAAAATTATGTTCAGTTTCTCCGTAATTAAACTTTACTACTATTACTACTTTCCAAAGTGAAATTTTAGTTAAAAAGTTTTGAAGATAAAATTTTTAAATATTATTTTTATCGTAATCATTTGTTATTCTTTCTTTGGTTTTCGTTTATTGTTAAATTAGTATTTTTGATATATCAACTTTTGTCTTGAATATATCAACCCCCATAAAGAATATTGTGATACTGATAATTTTGACTGCGGATTTTGTCGATGTTGAGATGATGATGCGTCTAAGGCATAAACTTATAATGTTTCACTGAAATCTGTCCCATGGTTGTTATGTCAGCCGTGCCCATAGAAAACCTTTACTAATAATTTTATCATATAAATTCTATGTAACTTCCAAAATATCAGTTTTAGATATTAGAATTTCTTATAGTAATAGAGACTTTACATTTTTCTACATAATTAAAAAATACAGGTGATTTATTTGAAAAAAAATATTTGAGCAATACTTAAACAAAAAATTTCCAGTAACAATTTCCAGCAAATTCAAATTTGCTGTCAAAAACACTTCAGATAACAAATTTGATGTCAACTTCCGGTATAACCGGAAATAGCAGCAAGTTAAAAATATTTTAATTAAAATCTTCATAACTGAAAACTTCTATGACCAAATTATCAGAAATGTAATTTACTTAGAAAACCATGAACTTTTAATGAAAACTTTATTTGAATCACCTCTACATAACCATTTGGGAGATTACATTAAAATGTTGCTAAAATTGATGGGGAGGTTAATATCTATATTTCCTGTAAATTTCAACTCAATAGTTTTAATAGTTTTTGAGTTAAATCGGTTCGTACAACCAGACAGACAAAATTTTTTTAAAGTTATATTTGGTAAGTATATATGTCAAATTTGCTAACTGGAAAATATACTAATACCTAAAAATTCGAAAATCACAGACAAACACTTCTATTTTATTTATAGGTATTGATTAAAAATATGTAAATCAATTTTATTTATCGGTCTCAACTATTAGTATTAATAAATTACCTTTGTATAACAACATTTCTAGTTTAAAAGCAAATATAACATAGGTAAACCTAGACATCTATTATTAAAAATCCAACCTTTTTCCTATTTATATTTTTCGCTTATAATTTTATACCTGTGATAAGAATTTAACACCTTCAACTAAGATACAAAAAAATAATTATAATTCACTGAATTGTTAACAAAAAAACATTCCTTCCAAGGCCATTTTACAAACAAAATTAATGTCGCCCAATAAACCCACAATAGTATATTGTACAATACTTAAGTGGAAAAAGAGGCTTATTACTCACGAATATGAGTTTGTTGCGCGAGCCTGCAGGGCGAGTGCAACAATTCATATGAGTGAGAAATAAACTTTTTCCACGTATTTTACACTATACTTTTTCTACGAGCACATTTTTGCTCGTAAAATTTAACATAAATAATTAAAATAAAATTTAAATACTTAAGTAGTAAAAATTTTTTAAATTTATAATGTCAATGATAAGATGTTCAAATTTTTGCAAAAGCATACTTTGAAACTATGGAAACAATAATAAATAATCAACTTACATATGTATATTTTTAGTATTAAATATAGATTATATATTAAATCAAAAACAGAGCCTACTTTTTTATTATATTAAGCCGTGGGAAATAATTTCCCACGGCTATTTCCGCATTGTGTGGGCAATTGTTAATTTTTACATATAGTTAGCCGTGCGCAAAATGTTACTTTTTATAGTAGGAATAGAAAAAATTCTTATTATTGCAAGTGCTATTTTTTCGACTCTATCATAAAGAAAAATTAGAGAAAATGTTTGGGAATAACAAAAATATTTTTGTAGTGAAACTCAATTAGGTAGGTACCTATGTTGCTTTATATATGTATTATGTAGTTATGTACATAGGTATTTTATGTGTGGGTATGTTTGCATGATTTGTATAATTATGTATACATTACTTCAATATGTGATTTTTGTTTATATCAAAATAGTCAGAGTACCCCTCTTTCTTGAAACCGGAAATCGCTTTTTTTATGCTTTTTATGTACCTAGGTACATCCAACTCTTTTAATAAAAATAAAAAATTTAATAGCTTACCTATTTTATTTTATTGTCGGAACAATCATTTAATTTTTAAATAAATTGTAAAAAACCTGTTTAGAATCAGTACGCTTTAAAAGAAAAGAAAAAAAGAAAGCTACAACGTTTTGTTTATATACATACGTATAGCCGTATAGCGTTATATGGGAATAACTATACGGTATTTAAAACTTTTCAAAAGTACCTACCAATTGAAATTCTCTTCGCCGTTCAAAAGCACGCCTTATGCCGGAATCATTCCATAAACTTGTTAATTGTGGAACATATTTTAAAAACAGTTTTGTATCTAAAACCACATTATTTTCATACTGTAACAGTTTAACACCAATATCGATATTGTGGGCATGTTCCCACGGTATATTTAATTTATCCCTAGCATCCACTAAAACTTTCATCCCTTTAACAATATTCTGATAGATAATTAATTGATATTCTTTCACTAATTCACTTTCAAATTTAATGCCGTGTATAATTCGCATTTGTTTTAAAAAAGTCGATTTGCCACTTTCACCCGCACCAAGTAACAATAATTTCACTTGTCGACGAAATGTCTGTTTATCTTTTTCAATCATACGATCAATTTCTTTACTTTTATAACGTTGTTCAATCTCTTCCTGATTAAATTTAAAACGTAAACAACACGAAAATGACCACTGTATTGAGTCCATTTTGATTGTTTTTGAGTCAATTAACGGCATTGACTCTAAACACATAACAACATTGAATTAAAACACTGGACGCATCACATCACAAACATAAGACACAAACAATTAAAACATCAAGTCAATTCAACTTCATAACTACACTACTTATCCTACTTATTGTACCATACAGTTTACAACGTTTACAATATGTACATAATAATAAAGTAACTAACAAAAAGTTACTCAGCTAGTTTGAATGCTCTTGCACAGACGGAACAACCAACTTCACTTGGCAGGTAAACCAATGGTAAATCAGTGTCGCGTTTACCAGCGTTTAGTTCTTTTACTGACATCTACCTCTGTTACATATAAACATTATCATCACACTGTCACACTGGTAACACTAATTATGCACTACTTATGGTTATTACATGCTGTGTTGCAACCAGAAAAAATTTGTTGAAATGTTAAATATTTTAAACATAGTTGATAAATGACATCAGAATTATATTTTATTTATTTATTTAAATATTAATAATTCATGTTTTGATAAAATTCCTTTCATAAATTAAAAAAATAATTAATTTATTAAGCATATTATTATTATTATTATTATTTTTTCTTATTTACTTTTTTTTTGGTAACCCACATAAAAAAATTTGTTTAAATTAATTAAAAGAATAATTTACAAAAAATGACGATAAAAAACACTGATTTCTACAAGAATAATGCAGTAATATTATGTATAACGTATACTCATTTTTTTTGTACACAACTTTTCAACCAGCTATTAAAAGTTTTCCGTTAAAAAAATTATGTGCAGTTTACTAACGAAAATTTTTTATCATTTTAATAAGAGCTATGAATAGAAAATTTCAGAGCTGCTTGACCATATATTATTAATTCTGTTAATTCTTAGGTCTGTTTAAAGGGTTACCTAATATTAAATTTCATTATGTTTCTTATTAATATTATAAACTAGCGACCCGTTCTGACTTCCCTCAATGTCCATTTTATTTTCATTTTGGTGTTTTATATAATTTCCGGCAACGGAATACGTTTATATATTGTATAGTTCTGGCCTGCGCTTTCACCAGCAAAAAATTATCAGAATTGTAGATCTAATTATTTTTAATTAAGTTAGATGTTTCGACATTCTGTACGAAATAAATTATTTATAATGATTGACTTCGCTCGTTAAAGATGACAATAAGAGAAAATTTTTATCCCATCTCCATTCACTTCAAAAATTACTTTTCCGTTCCCGACCATTTCCAATCCCGAAAAAATTGTCAAAATCCCGTCAATCCCAGTCTAGTTTCATTTATCAATTGAAACCCCACTACCGAATTTTACTCTGAGTCTCAAAATCAAGTTACATAATATACATATATTCCTATTCTTAATGACATAATAAAACTATCCGACATAAAGTATGGTGATAGTGCTGGAAAGACAATTTTTATATTAGCGAATTTCCAGAATGGAATTCAGCTTTTACAGCCACTGTCATGACATAACTTGAGCCCGGGACTTTGGCAGAAATTTGTTTTGACGTTTTGAAGTCCCTAGAAACCGATATTATATCGCGTATTATTTACGCGTCGTTTTGTTACGTAGCAATGATTTTTTCGTTCGAATTACCAAGTGTATAAAAATGTATTCTTTTAGTTCGAAATATAAAGAGATTTTGTAGAGAACTCGTGATACCTTTGAATTATAGAGAGTTATATACATATATTTGAATTATAAGATATATATATATATATATATATATATATATATATATATATATATATATATATATATATATATATATATATATATATATATATATATATATTTCTTAGAGTTGTAATATATGCTGTATTACAACTCTGAAAAAAGGAAAGGCGATAAAATTTTGAAAAAAATATGATTGGTTAAAAAAGATGACAAGGATAAAAAAGCAGTTTAATTTAATTATCTCTCTCACACAAAAAGGTGTCAAATAAGTCGGATTTACATGGCTAAAAAAAACTTCATAATTCAAAAAGTTAAATGAATGTATATAATTTTTAAAACTATTGATTTAGATGATAATTTAACATTTCTAAATCATATTTTGTATTGCTATATTCTATTCTGAATTGAAAAGTAATATTTTTATGAATGTTGCTGCAAGAGGCTGTTTCGTACTGAAAATAATTTATTTCATTTTATTGAAATCATTTCATTTTATTAAGTCAAACCGTTGACTTAATCGAAAAATTGTTCAAATAAGGTTTTAGGTGATAGATGTGAGTTTATCACGTCTTTTTTTTTAAATTTACAATTATTTAAACAAAATTCTTAAAAATATGAATCCTCAGACAATTCCACGCAAAAAGGTATACTTGTTACATTACGATCAATAATATCGTTTTCGAGTAATTTAAAGTAGAAGTATCTATTTTCAAGTTATCCCATAAGTGATGGTACCGTTCCCAAACCGTTGGACGAATTTGTTAACCGAACACGTCCGATGGCCGGAACATGGTTTTTTGGAAATTTTCGTGAAAAAAATTCGTTTTTTTGCCAAAATTTTCTTATTCAAAAATTTTTGCGACATTTTTTACATCATTGAAACGGGGAGAAAAAATCACACAAAAAGGTCTTTAAACTATTATTGTATGTCAACTAGTTTCCGAGAAAAACTAATTTTTGTAAACGGAAATTCGCTCTGTTATGCAGGATGCTACGACAGGGGTATTATTGTACATTAGAGTGTATTAACACTTTTGACCCGGAGTCTGAAATTAATGTCCAAAAAATTTTTTCGTCTTTGGCCACAGACTAGGGAGCACAAAAAAGACTAATATCGAAATACATATAATTATATCACTTACTCACCCGAAAAATTCACATATTATTTGAAGGACAATTCATCGTCCACTCGGGTTAAAAAGGTTGAGGCACTGGTTTTGAGATATGGGCGTCGCAAAAGGGAAGGGACAGAGAAGCAGCTTCCCTTAGGCCCGAGAAAATTGTAAAAAGACTGAGAAAACTATGTTTTGATTAAGTAATGTTTAATTATCTTTAATATTTTTAAATACCTTTAACTTCTGAAAACAAAATAAAAATATGTAGGGATATATTCATAGGTACGAAAAATAGAAAATATTGAAATTAAAATCACACTGAATGAATTCTCTTAAAACTAGTCTTGTTGGTATATGTCTCATAAACATATCATGTATAAGTTATATCATACGAACTTTAATTGCTACACTAAAACAACGATTTTTACATAAGACGATAAGGCAGTGGTGAATTTACCAGCAGGCTGAGTAGGCTGGACCCTAGGGCGGCAGATTTTAGGGGCGGCATATCGAGCGTTGGCTGTCTCCACCTCGTATATCAAAAGCTACATGTTTTAGGACACACAAAAAACATATTAAATACTGTATTTACATATATTCTTATCTATATATATTTATATATATGGGTAGCCAACATCAAAGGGTGTAATTAGCATAAATCTTAAGCTCATAGTGATGAAAACACGGATTTAAAATATGTTTTTTTTTGTGTCTAAAAATTGGGAGTTTTCAGATACGAGGTTGAGACAGAGTACGCGCGATATCTGGGATAAAAAGGGTGGCAAAATTTAGAATGTCGTTTTTTTTGCTCGTCATTTATTTTTTTTAAGAAAGTGGTAAAATGATATTAAGAATTTTTTTTAGCTTTTTGGGACAAAGCAAGGGCGGCATTTTTCGCGGAGCCTAGAGCGGCATTTAGGGTAAATTCGCCACTGACATAAGAATTCCATTCTAAATTATCGTGTAAAATTTAATCATAATTCTCTAAAAGAAGAAGAGCTATAGAATATCACTTATATATCGGAAGTAGTTTATTGATTTTAAAAGTTGTTAAGGGGGGAGTTCACGCCAGAAACGGCTAATAAACAATAAACTAATTTTTTTCGAATCTCGTTTTTTGTTTTTATTTTGTTCTGTGGTTCTTTACAAACACGGTGATATATAAAACATGGCCAAAAAATTTCTTTTTCAAGCAGAAAAATATTTATTTGTGAGCCGCTGCACAGCCAAGTTGCTGCTCCTTTGCAGGCAACGTTCGCCCCCCCCCCTCGCGATTTGATCAGTAATATTTAGTTTTAGTGTGTACATGAGTTATAGTATGCACGAAAAAGGAACAAGAGAGGACAATGTATGGGGCTGGAGAGTTTTAATAAACAGTGAGTAAACCGCTTCTTTTGTTATTATTTTTGTTTTTTACCGTTTCCCGAAAGTTGTGTTTTTCCCGACAAGGAAAATCATATCTCAAGTTCTAGAAAAGATAGAGACTTAATTTTTTTTAAATTTTGTTCATAAACATATTGAGCATAAAGTGGAGTATGTTTTTTCCATTTGAACAATTGTAACTATTTTTAAACATTTTTTTTTAATAAAAAATTGGGTTTTATAATTTTTAGAAGTTTGGGATTACAATTTTATAGTTAATTTTTAAAATTACCTGAAACCCATACTCAGCTTTATGGACAGGTCCTTTAGGAATAAAATAATGAAAAAATATTCATTACTTTTTGAGATATGGTGTTCCTTGTAAACGCTTAAAAACTTGTGCAAAAGGCCCTCTCCCCCCAACAGGGAAGAGTAATGAATGTTTCAAAAACAAAATTTTCTATTTAAAACCCTCCCTAATTTGAAGAAAAATTCAACAAGCAAAATAATCATAAATAAGAGAGTTCCTTTTTTATTTGAACTCCTCCCTTAACATATAATATTTCGTAATTTTTTTATATTCCTGTGACAGACATAGGCAATTATCTTTCCTTATTTTGGTCTATTAGTGTACACTCTGTATACACGTATTTATTTATAGACTAAAGCCGGTTCTACACGATGCTACAAACGTTCCTTCCAACGTTCGATCGAACGTTTGAGGCAATTAAGTTCGATAGTTGGTGCGACGAAAGTATCTGCTACACGGTGAATCGAATGTTTGATCCAATACCAATGATGATGTGTTGGTATTGGTACAAACGTTTTTTCAGTGGACGAGGCTGTTATCTGTCTGATGTTATCTCTAATGTTATACACTGATGTTGTCTCTCTTCACATGAACGAGTCGTGCAGCTGCTGAATCGAACCAACCAACGCAACCAACATTGACCTTCAAACGTTCGAAGCATCCCTTTGACTCGGTGCAAGAATACCAACACCGAGCGGGACATGGCCAAATGCGAATGTTTGACGCTCAACATTGGACACTCGTAGGTTCGAACAACGGCCACACGATGCGATGAACCATCGAACGTCCAATGTTGGAAGGTGTTCGTAGCATCGTGTAGAACCCGCTTAATTATTTAAGCAGTAATTTTATCAGGATTATGCGCGAAGTTGTTTTAATGTGGACAGAACGGTTTTAATAATAATTAAAACTACTTTGTGCACAATCCTGAGAGCTTCGTAATATCTAAAATTGCTGCTTAAACAAACCCTCAATAATATGCAGTTTTTAAAAAATTAGTGGAAAATGATTAAAATTAGTTGTGTACAAATTTCTGTTTTCAAACTGGTGACACATTTATTGAAATATTATCTATCAGAATTAAAACAATGTGGTTGTGTATTTTATTGGAATGAATAATAATTAACATTTGACCTCTGTATTATTTAATTAGAGCAATTAAGAAAACGAAAAGAATTAAAATTACGTTATCAACTTACACATTTAAAATTAAAATGAGTTTATGTGTGTTTATTTTATGTGTAGACCTCTTCAGATTATGTTATTTAAATGAATTGCAACCATAGAACACTAGAAGCCAACTAACATAAAAAAAGTGAAATTCGCTTGGAGTCCTTTGTAACCCACTCACAGCTTAAGGCATTAGTCCGTCAGTAGTCGTCGTCGAGTCAACACACCATTATATTAACAATATACGCATTGTTAGTTGAACACGTTGAACAGCTCTCTCTGGTAATACGTGTATTGTGGTTGTATTAGTGTATACACACACTACTACAAAAAACCAAACTAATACACTGCAAACAGTGTGTATGTACACAAGCAGACTACGTCACAAACTCATTACAAGTGGAACAGAGGCAAAGCCAATCTAGTTTGTCCCCTTGATTGCAACAATATATTTGCGTATTATAAAAGAAAAAAACCTCTCGCCGTTTTCGTAAAACATTTTCTAAAGAAAGGTCTCCATTGTCTTATAAGAAAATTTTGTAAATTAACACCATGATGGTCATAATCTATAAAGATCATAATTTATAATGACAAAACACCCAACTGGGACACTATTTTGACTCGTATTACATTATATGGAATTTTTGACGTCGTACGACGTGGTGTGTGAGTTAGTAAGGTTTCACTTCTTATGACGTCAATAACCGTCAAAATGTTAAAATTAATGATAGTATACGTATAATTAATTAAATAATAATCATAATAATTGTGTAAGTCCTTGACTTTTGTATTTTCAATTTTCATACTTCATATAATTATGTAGAAGGTAGGAGATATTATTGTACTACGCGATATTGTACTACGGCATTTGCTTTTAGCTTCTAAAAACTCTAATTTAGAAACAGGTATATATCATAGTATAATTTTCATTGTTCAAATTATAAAATTTTCACCTATAAGCAATCAAAAACTTTCTTTTTTATAAATTGAGAGTTTACTGTACTTAAATATTATTAAGTCTTATCAATTCTGCAGATAAATAGTGGCGTCATTTTAATTTTTATTGGCGTCTCTCAATAAATCAAATATTATAAAATTAGTTTTTCTAACTGTAGTTCCGTACAAAAAAGATTCAATATCTTTGCTATTATTTTAAAAATAAATTGGCCAATTTTGGAAAAAGTTGATTCAAAACTAGAAAAATTTTAGATTTCTAGATAAAAAAAGCTTAGGTAGCTGAAATCTTATTTTATCAAAAGATGCTTGCAAATAATTTTTACCTATAGCCTTATCAGTACCCATGTTGGGGCGGCGCTAAACTGAACCGATAGTACCGACAGGATACAAAATACGTGACAAGGTTGCTTTGTTTACCCAAATGTTTTAACTTACTTGATAAAAAAATAATTTTCTCTGAATGTTTAGTTACTGTAGGCAGGGCCGACGAGAGGGGGGCAGCTAAGGCTGTAGACAGGCCTGGACATAAGGGGGGCAAACCGGGGCCCCTGCCCCGGGCGTCAGTTTCAGGGAGCGCCAAAATCATACTAGGTCGGTCTATATCAAATGGTCTAAAAAAAGTTGGTTGCTCGACCATTTAAAAAAAAATTAATATTCTTCCAGTTGTTTCTATCATATTTGAAATATTGAGAACAATTCTTAAAAAAAGATTATCTTGAACCGTTTAAGCGTGCTAGCCATTTTTGTTTTCCAGTTTGCGCTGATTTTTGTGTTTGCAGCCATTTATGCCAATGCACATATTTCATAAACCGTTCATCCTAAAAGGTTAAAATAGAAACCATTTTAAAGGTAATAAATGTTTCTTTCTTTTAGGTGACGTCCATATTTAACCTATTTTCGTCCCTTCCATAAGGAAACTTTACTTAAAGCTGGATATAAAAATTTAGCAAAATTCACTCTTTGAACATTTTTTTCTTATAGAAGGAATGTTTTAAACCTCGTTTAGTACTTTCTGTTTCAATTGTGAAACTCGTATCCTTTAATTTTTACATATTTCCGAAAACTGACTTTTTTCCAAATTTTGAAATTTTGCGCCCCTGTATCTCTAATGGGGCTGGTGATAAAAATTTGAAATTTGCATAACTTGTAGGTAGTGCTTTCGGAATAGATTTATTAAAATAAAAAATCAACTTGTACCTATATTGATCCTTTACAAAACCCTTAATTTTTATCGTTGCCACAACGGGGAAAATTGGAGTTTTATAAAGGACTTATGTACGTATGAGTTTTTCTGATAATTTATGTCAAACTTTGGAGAGGAGAGCGCCATTTTCAAGTTTCCGCTCCGGTTCTAAAAAATCGTAGATCCGGGGCTGGCTGTAGACTAGGTTCGAAAAGGGGTCCGGAGTCTCAGGCTCGGGGGAAATGCAAAAAGTTGTTTTTTTTTGCTCGTCAACTGTACCTTTGAAGCGAAATTTTTCAATAATTTTTTGTCTCTCCTGGAGGTCTGCCATTTTGCTCGCCAACCCTGACTGTAGTCATTTCGTATTAATTTTATAATGTATAAATTTGCGAAAGATAAAAACAAAATGTTTTGCCAGTGCTATCGGAATTGGAAACACTGGGAAAAATTTGCAAGAGAAAGTCAAGTACAAGTACAACATTTAAATAACAATAAGCAAAACATTTAACTAAATACTTTTCGCTCAAATGAAAAAAGTCTACAAAATCAAATAGGAAACAACAAGTTTCCTTTCAAAAATATTGTTTATTAACAATAAATTTCTCATCAACTTTTCATATTCTTCTTTAATTGTCAGAACTTGAGGAGCGTGCTACACCTATGTATATTCATAAATAAGATTTTCTTATTACAATTACAAATGTATAAAAAAAAAATTCAACCTGTTAGCTAGCTAACGCAAATTGTTATAAGTTCTTAATTAAGTAGTAAGTAGACTAAACCAAACGAAAAACATAAGTAGGTCTAGTAGAAGCAATAATTGCAGGTATTTTCTTGGTCACTTTTCATTAATAAATAATTTATAAGATTACGAGTCGACTTCCGAATTTTGCCCCATCGTCAGAGTGAATACAACTGAACTTTTTTATTTTTAATCAACGGGACTCTATATCTATGAGAGTTTAGATGAAAATACCCAAAATTTTATAAAAACTATATATAATCGGTGACGATTGGTATAAAATGAACCAGATAGACAGTAGGTATAACTTAAAGGAAAGGTATCCAACTGCATCTCTCAGAAATTTTTGAAACTTGGGTGGATTGTAGATCTTATTAAAACTAATCACGAGCCATATTTCGTTCGTGCCCATAAGCGGTTTAAGGAGGTATAATTCACCCCTGAAAATTTGAGTTTTTTTCAATTTTCTTAAATATCTTGGAAATGGTAAGAGCTTTGGTAGGGAAACTATATATATTTGTAAATGGCACTTTAAGATCTTTATTATGATACCAAAATTAAAATAAAATCATTGGGGTTTCATCCTCCACCCCCGACTCCTAATTTTATCAGGTATTTTTTGGTAAAAGAAGAGGCTGTTATGTGTAAATAAAATAATTTTTAATTTAATTAATATATTTTACACCACACCTGTTCTGTAGTGTTTCTTGCTCCATAAATACACCCATTGCTAATATTAACTTGGGAAAAATTTTAACTTTTTGATTTAATAATGAGAAAAAAATATGATCAAAGAATCTCGTATTTTAGTAATGAATTGTTACAGACTTACGATGTACTTTAAAGTACATGATTTAGAAGAAAAAAATACACTACAACCCCCCCCCCCCCCCACGCTTTATTGATATCTATACAAATCTTATTTACTTATTTATTTATTTTTATTTATCTATACAATTATCAATATTTTAACCTCTGGATGTCTATGGATTTCGACTCTGGAAACAATTCATCAGATTATTTTCGGGTAATGTAATTCTAAATGAGTATGATATCGATTTACATTACCGTAACAATATTCCTAAACTTCAATCTCTAGCTTACAATCAGTTTTCGTCGCCTCGTTTTCAAAATTTGTTCAAGTATGAATGGTATAAAAGTGAATATATTAACCAACGACCAGAAAGTTTTAAAAATTCTGTAACATATTGCTTTTTCAAAAAAAAGAGAAGCACCAAAGTCTAGTGTATGTGGTAAACCGGCTTTTATAAGATGTGCTTGGTGTGGACAATATTTTTGTTTTGAACATTTTTATGAACAATATTATTATTGTGTAGATTACGAACCTTAAAATATTGACAATTGTATACATAAATAAAAACAAATAAATAAGTAAATAAGATTTGTATAGATATCAGTAAAGTATGGAGGAGGGGGGGGCAGTGTATTTTTTCCTTCTAAATCATGTAGTTTAAAGAATATCGTAAGTCTGTAACAATTCATTACTAAGATATGAGATTCTTTGATCATATTTTTGCTCATTATTAAATCAAAAAGTTAAAATTTTTCCCAAGTTAATATTAGCAATGGGTGTATTTATGGAACAAGAAATAAACTGGTGTGGTGTAAAATGTATTAATTAAATTAAAAATTCTTTTATTTACACACAACAGCCTCCTCTTTTACCATAAAATACCTGATAAAATTAGGGGTTGGGGGTGCGGAATGAAATCCTAATGATTTTATAACATTAATTTTGGTATCATAATAAAGATCTTAAAGTGTCATTTACAAATATAGATAGTTTCTCTACTAAAGCTTTTACCATTTCCAAGATATTTAAGAAAATTGAAAAAAACTAGAATTGTCAGGGGTGAGTTTCACCCCCTTAAACCGCTTATGAGCACGAATGAAATATGGCTCGTGATAAGTTTTAATAAGATCTACAATCCACCAAAGTTTCGAAAACTGAGAGATACAGTTGGATACCTTTCTTTGTTAGTAGAATGATTTCTTAGTAAGGTAGTCTAGCTAGAAAATAGTTTTCTTAGATTTGTGTATTTTGTGTATTTATTATTCAGAATGTGCAGATAGAAACTTGTTCTGATGAAAAAAATTATTTACTGTATGGCAGGGGTTTGTAAAGTTTTGCGAGGTACCCGTTTTGCGTCAGCAGGCTCAATTGTAAATATCAAAATATTTGGCAGGGTAAGAAAAAATTTTAAAATAATTAAGAAGGCAAAGGCAAAATGCGTTTTTTGGCCCTAACTTCATTGTTTTGTTGAACGAACTGTGTTATATACTTATAACGATCGCAGAACGACTTTTAGTCAATCTCCTATTCTAATTTACAAATTGAAAATGGAGGCTAAGGTCGTGGTTATATTGGAAGCGTATACGCGTGTGTAACACAAGTGCGTGCACGCTCGTATATATTGTTACACTGAATTTGTATTTAGTGGTTATGTAGTAGAGATGTGCCAAACTCGTGAATTCACGCGTGACCCGACGGGTCACGCGTGCCTCATCGTGATCGTGAACAATTTTTTATGATCGTGCGTGAGTGGGCGTGATCGTGACATTTAATTTCTTGCCGTGAATAATTCATGAGTCACAAAAAGTTAAAGACCATGAATAAAAAAATTTTAAAAATGGTTTTTTTTCAATTTTAGGGAATATTAACTAAACCAATTTGATTTTTTAACTACAAAAAAAAAAAAACGTTTCTTTTATATTAGGTACTTTTTATGAGTACAAGTAGGTAGAAATCCAATAACCCTTTGTACTAACAAATTCCAGTTTTTTACCGAGATACTTGGAGTGTATACAAAATGATTTACAATCTAGAAATGTCCAACTGTGTTTATGATGTTGTTCTGATTATCTCTTCCGTTTTTAAATAATTCCTTAAATTCTTAAAATTGGCCTGTCTACATATATTCGGTCTCAGTCAATGGGTATATTTGAAAATATTACAAGGTCAGTTTTACAGCTTTCAATAGTATGATCTATCATTCTATGGAGGAATAATATAAAGAACATATGGGTTAATTTTAAGGAAATTATCTTTTTCAACATTTTAAGTTGTTTATTGTCATTATTTTTTTTTCAATTTTATTATTTATGTATGTATTTATGAGTACCTATTAAAAAAATATTTTGCCACAATTTTGTTAAAAAACTACATATATTATTTAGTTTGGTTGTGCGAAATATCATATTTATATACAAATACAGTACCTACAATAAGAACAAAATTAAACAATAAATCACCAGATGAAAAATTTTGAAAATTTTCTCACTTTCCAGAAAAAAATAAATAGCATGTAACTTGCATCAGTATTAATCTCAGTGAACCGTACTAACCGTATTTCTGATTTTATCGTGAGGACATAATTTTTACTGACTGTTAAAACGCTAGTGATTTTTACTCAAAATTCAAACGATTATATTTAAAAGTTTCTATGTTTAATTCGTAAGCGTACGTGAGTGTGAAAGTATTAAATTTTTTTGTTCGTGATCGTGCGTGAGTGTGAAAAGAAATAAATTTTCTCATTCGTGATTGGGCGTGAGTACAAAACCTAATTCGTGACTGTGCGTGATCGTGAGTAAAAATGTACTCACGAGCACATCTCTATTATGTAGTCATTTTTTTACACGCGTTTACTCGCGCTTGCAACTTTCTACTAGCTCTTACACGCGCTTGTAGATAAATAACAACAATAAGTAAATAAGTTTTTCACAATAAATTGAATTGAAAATTAAAATTTGAGAGGTTTAATTTGTGAAAATTGATATTCTAAATACCTACACTTATTTTTTGTAACCGAATTAGTATCCATTATAATGTAACCGAATTAATATCCATTATAAATTATAATGTTAAGTTTTTGGATTTTTCTTATTTTAATTGTCGGCAATAATCGGTCTTATTTATATATAAAGAAATGCCGGCCCTTTTGATTTGTTTCTATTTATCCTATATGCAAAATATGACGGGTCACATTTTTAACTTTAGATTCATACCATTCATACGTTGGTCTACGAGAAACGTTAATCATACATCGTCGTAAATTTGACGAGTGGACTTTTTACGGAGAATTTTAGAGTTTATTTGCAAAAAACATTTTTTTACATAACAATACTACAAAAGGGAACAACATATTTAAAAAAATTGCATTTGGAACAAGTTTTTAACATAAATATTTATTAATTTTTGAAATCTTTTTATCAAAGCATATTTTCAATATAAAAATTTACGGTCACAAATATTCCCGTAGATATGTAGTTATTTCCTCATTAGGCACATTCGTAAATTTTCTAGAATTTGTTAGTTATTTTTCGAATAAGATCTCAAAAAATAATAAAAATTAAAATATTTTCCTACAAAATAAATTGTTAATCTTTTGAAACGCATTTGAAATGCATTCTTTGATTTTCGATTCAATATATTAAAACTTCAGTATTATGTCGTCTATATAAGTCAAACAGCTGCCATCATCTTCCACATTATCAATATCACTGAATAAATTAATTATAACATCCATATCTTTAATAAATTTTAGAAAAATTAGGAGAACTTTTATTATATAAAGTACAAAATCTTAAAAAAACATATGTTATTCATGCATCGTCGTCAAATTTACGATTACTGTTTTATTATAAACAAAACGACAGCAACTCTAAACAAAATTGATACGTATTCTGTGTAATCATAACAAATAAATTAGATAACAGAAGTTTCAGAGCAGGAAGGCAACTAGTAGTTGTAGTATTGGAGCAGGTAGAGAAGTTTGGTCGTCAATTTTAAGCGGGTTCTACACGATGCTACGAACGTTCCTTCCAACGTTCGATCGAACGTTTGAGGCAATTAAGTTCGGTAGTTGGTGCGACGAATGTATCTGCTACACGGTGAATCGAATGTTTGATCCAATACGAATGATGATGTGTTGGTACTCAGTGGCGAGGCTGTTATCTGTCTGATGTTATCTCTAATGTTATACACTGA
The DNA here is from genome assembly GCA_035578155.1 of Brachynemurus nebulosus. NCBI lineage: Eukaryota > Metazoa > Arthropoda > Insecta > Neuroptera > Myrmeleontidae > Brachynemurus > Brachynemurus nebulosus. The sequence goes on along the minus strand of JAPWDM010000004.1, from coordinate 66,947,226 downwards.
TGTTGTCTCTCTTCACATGAACGAGTCGTGCAGCTGCTGAGTAGAACCAACCAACGCAACCAACATGGACCTTCAAACGTTCGAAGCATCCCTTTGACTCGGTGCAAAAATACCGACATCGAACGGGACACGACCAAATGCGAACGTTTGACGCTCGACATTGGACACTCGTAGGTTCGAACAACGGCTACACGATGCTATGAACCATCCAACGTCGAATGTTGGAAGGTGTTCGTAGAATCGTGTAGCAGCGGCGTTACGAGTACGTATGATTCTAGGGTTAATGAAATTAAATTTTTACCTTTATATTATAGTCGTCGGTTTATTTTAAATAGGTATACAATTTCTCGCCGATAATCACATTTAAATTGTTGTTAACTACATTGCTGTTAATTGTTGTTAACTACATTTCTTAGAAGTATTATCTATTGTCAGTTACAATGATGTATTTACATTTTAATGAAAGATTTTTTAATAAAATTAATTTTTGTGCCGTGGAGAAAGCCAAAGTCGCTATGTTAAGTTCACTATCAATTGAAATAAAATTGCAAGCTACTTGCGACGCTCGCTACAACAAACGTTCTATATAACCACTACATAGACACATACACGCGCTTGCACGCGCGTGTAAATAAAAGAAGCAAATTTACACGCGCCTATATTATGTGCTTGCTCGCGCTTGTATTACACGCGTGTGCAAGCTTCCTACATAACCACGACCTTATGGAGGCAACTGAATATAAGTCATATTTTTTTAACAAACTTTCACAAAAAAATGATTTGGTACTCAAATTGCCCATATTTCACCAGAAGAGTTGATTCATATCATTTTTGTAGTTACTATATTTGAAAAAAAAAATTAAATTTCATGACGTCATCACATATATTAAGTTTTTTAAAAGCTCCAGAAACCATAATTTTGATGTTAGGAACACAAAATCTGAAACTATTCATAGGTTTTCAATAATGCTTTTTTTATTTTTAACAAAATCAGAATTGTAAAGACAACAGAAAAATCACATGTGAAGATTAAATTATATTTCCTGAACGAATTTGGTTATTTTTTGACCAAAGAACTTGATTTACCTATATAAAAGTATCTATTTATATAATACTCCTGCCGCAGCATCCTGCATAACATAGCGAATTTCCGTTTGCAAAAAGTTTTTCTCGGAAATCAGTTTACATAAACTAATGGTTTAAAAACCTTTTCCTGGTAATACATTCTCTAAGGATGTAAAATACGGGATAAAAATTTATGTAAAAAACCGTTCGATTTAGAAACGTGAAATTTTGAATAGGGAATTCTTTTGAATAGCAAGAGGGAGAATTTTTGTAAAAATTTATTCACTAAAGACGTAAAATAAGGGGTGAAAATTTATATAGAAAACCGTTAAGTCTAGAAACGTGAAATTTTACACCGGGGTTTCTTATATATAAAGTAGGTGAGCACTAAGAAGGGGTTTTTGGAATCTCTCCTAAAAGGGGGTAAAATAGGGGATGAAAATTTATATAATATATAAATTTTAATTTATAAAAATAATAAAATATAATATCGCTGGGCATAGAAATGTGAAATTTTGCACAAGGATTCCTTATATAATGGTAGGCGAGAACCAAGAAGGGGTTTTGAAAAGTCATTTCCTAAGGGGATAAAATAGGGGATCAAAATTTATAATTTGTAAATCGTCTTCTAAAGGTTTTTAAATTTTTTATTTCAAAAAATCGAAAATCGTTGGGTCTAGTTGGGTCGCACCAGTTGCACCGCTCTCGGCTCAGCCCTGGGAATTGGTAATGAATATTAAGATTATGGAAATCGATACATATTAAATTATGATAAAATTCGGTAAATATCGATTTGGATTGAAGATATGAATTTTCAGAAAGTAAATCTTCTAAATGTCAATAACTCTGTAAGCATACTATCAGTTTTAAAAATAAACTGAAATATTTCTAAAATTTTACTGGAAGTATAACTATATTTATAATGCAAGAACTCACTAAAATTATAATTTACAAATTACAAGTTAAAAACCACCTTTCAAATCAATTCATGCATTTACATGATTAATGAACCTTTTCAATTTTTTAATAAAAGTGTATTAATAAGAAAAACTATTTCGCCACTTTAAACACTTTTATTTAATTAAAATTAATAATTTTAATTATTTTAGTAATTAATTAAAAACTCAAAACAAAAGCAAAGCGACTTTAATATTTAAATATAAGTTTAAATATAATAATCGACACCATTGTTTTAAAACTACATATTTAATTGAATTTATTTATTAATTACATTATGTAATTCTTAATTTTAATTAAACAAATATACTTGATTATTGTTCCTCAATTGGTGGATCAATTAATTTTTTAAAATTTAATTTTAATATTTATTTATAACTAATACGACATTAAATAGATAAGAAAAGGTTTATTATTGAAGCAAACGGGAACACTCAAAGACTGAAAGATGTAAGTAAGTACATATTCTTGCAATATGTAGAGAATGTAAGTATAGATTGTTTATTCTCTTTGTAATACACGTCATCAATTTTCTTTCTCTGTTTAGGACAACTTTTCTTATCTTCTCTAATTTTTTTGATTTATGGCAATAATAGCCTTTTTGTAATAAGTAAATTTGGTCTATATTGTCAAATATATCTATCTGTTTTCGTATGACGTCATAAATACTTTACAATGTAGTTATTCACGACAAACGATTTTTAACTACTTTTAAATTAGTTAGAAAGAAATGCATAAAATTTTTATTTCCATAACTAAAAAAAAAGCTTAATGAACAATACGCCCATTTTTATGCTAATTTTATAAGAATGGCAGCTAGATGTGAGCTAGAACCATAAACAAGTTTAATTTATAAAAAAAGGATGTACGTATATAATTTCTGTTAGTATTTCTGAATGTACGTATATAATAGTATTTACTCTCTCACTAATATAAAATTCAATTGTTCTGTTTGTAATGACAGTGTTATATATATATTGTCCCCCCCCCCCCCATTTTAGAATGATTTATTACATTTTTTTTTGTATAGAACAATATATAAAGGAAGGGTACAAGATAGAACTATACAAATTTTATATAAGAGTAAAAAACACAGTTTGAAAAGTTATACTGAATTGTATTAGTAAGTATTTGTAGGAAACCTGTTAGAAACCTTTAATAGGTATAAGTTTCTTTTACTACATCTGTACATGAATTTCTTATATAGTATTGATATAAATAAAAATATCATTATTTAAAACTGTAACACTTGTTAACTATAGGTATTATAAGGAAGTTCTTTTCAAAGAAAAACAAATCTATAACTTAAATCAGTTGAATAAATTTAATCAGCTTTAAACTATTTCTTCCGGAATTATGGAAAATAAAAGGAAAAGAAATTTGTTTGCATCAAAATAAAATTTGTTGAAGTAGCAATGACAGAAGCTAAAATTTTTTCTTCTGATAATAAAACTGTTTATCTGTACGAAATGTTTTTAAACTTCGATAACTATTTTGAAAAAATAATTTGGTGAAATAACTTTATATGGATTCCATTGCCCAAATATCGTTGTGTCTAGCTAAAAATCTGCTAAATTGTGAATTGTTATTATTAATGGGTATATGTGCATTTTTTATTATAAAAGAAAAATTTTTTTAAAGTAGCCTGCTAAAAGTATTTCGGACCATCACCTCCATAATATAGTTTTATCGAAACTTCAATTAGATGCATTTTAATATTAACGTAATATTTTATAATACTTAATTACCCTTTTAATTGGATCACGTGATTCATTCAAGCCCTAAACTGCGCAACCACTGTTGCATCATCTATTTCATTAATGGAATTTTGCATAACCCAAGTAGTGACAAAAAAAAATTTAAATATAATTACTAAAAAACAAAATTACTTTGATAAAATCCACTATATTTTTGTTTACTGTGTGAAGGCGTTTTCTACCATTACCGCCATTAACGAGTATTCGTTATGTAAATTTAATATGTAATTATCACAATTATAAAATTGTGCGAGTTTAAAATAACAATTTGTTCAAGAAAATTCGTAAACTGAATCTACCACCAGAGTGGACCAATCAATAGAAAATAACTAGATTTTGAGATAAAGATTAATAAGAAGTAATATTTTTAGAAAGTGTGAGACTTTTTAGAGTGACTTTTAGAAAATATTATATTTGCAGTCCTTAAATATACTAAATTAATAAAAGAAATTATATTTGTTTAACACAGATAAACATAGAACCCCAGGCTCCGTTTTTACCTACACCCTACTTTAATTGTCTATTACATACCAATTAATGGTAATAATAATTGGTAGTCCAAGAACCCAGTATAAAAAATATGGCTCATTTTCTTATGAATGAAACTCAGAAAATATAATATTAACTATGGCAAAAGTGAGTTTTCAGAAATGTCTTGCTCAGGGAAATTTCATTTCCGGTCCAAGCAGGTTACCTTCTGTTTGGATAAATATGAGTGATGCCAACCTATAATGTTTCAATTGTAAAAAATTTTACGTTTCAGTGTAAATTTTTTTTTTAATTTTGGTCCAACTTACAATTAGTGGGAACCTAATTTTGAAAAAAATATTTCTTTGTCTACCACTTCGTTATCGGACATTTAATTAACACGAAACTAAAGATAGTGTCCTTCACAAACAATAAATTTGTTTGTTTTATGAAAATCTATTGCGTTTACTGTCGTGTCTTTGCTAGTTAATAGTTTTTCCAGTTAAATTGCTTTTAAGAAAAAAATTAAAGTTGATGAAAGCACAAATTTGCCCAGGAAAATAGAATGTAATACGGTAAAACAATTTCATGAATAAAATAAGTTAGTATAATTTATATTATTATTTAATATCCTGTTATTATAGTTTTAAAACCAGTTAAATTTAGCAATCAAAGCTTTTGTATTATATACTAGCTGTACCCGCAACGTTGTACACGTGACGCATTGTTATAAACTCAATGAGAAGTATATAGACGTAAGTGTATTATACAGAACTTGCATAGAACAATAATTTTTGGGAACGAGACATTTTCCCGGAGTAAAGAGTATCTTGGATGTTGACCCAGGCAATAACTTATAACCATACCAAATTTCATCAAAATCCGTCCAATAGTTTTTGCGTAATGTGTGCACATGCTCAGAATGGTTTTTCTGTTTTCCCGTGGGAATGAGACATTTTCCCGGAATAGATAGTATCCTAGATGTTGACCCAGGTAATAAGTTATCATTACACCAAATTTCATTAAAATTCGTTCAATAGTTTTTGCGTGATGCGTGAACAGACAGACATACAGACAGACAGACAAAAATTTTAAAAATCACTGTTTTGACATCTATATCGATAACCATTTACAGTATCAGTACAATTTTCAAAAAATATTCCACGTACAGAAATGGTCTCGTTACCGTTTTATTACATGTATAGATTTTTTTTTCGCTATAAAAAACTATTTAGGAATTTCAGAAGGGTGAGTTCTCCATCTATAATTCAAAAGTAAATCAAATGAAGGTGAAGATTTCATTATTTACCTAAACATCTGTTTATAATTAGCAGCTGTGTTTGATATAATATGTTTACCCTTGCACTCACATATAAAAAATTTCCAGAATGGAATTCAGCTATTACAGCCACTGTCATAACGCGACTTGAGTCCGAAACTACGGCAGAAGTTTGTTTTGGGGTCCCTAGAAACCGAAAATAATAGTCACTAAAATTTACATATATATATATATATATGTATATATATGTATATATATGTGTATATATATATATATATATATATATATATATATATATATATATATATATATAATTATCCTGATGTTCCTACGCACCCCGACAATATGAATCCGTTATACAAAAGCCCTTAAAAAATTTTTAAAAAAAGAAGTAAGTTTCGTTCCCCCCTTCTACATTTCACCTCACCACTTTATCTCCCTGATTATTGAATTTTGGAGAAAAGTGTCGATGAAAAGGTATCCATTATTTTTGAACGTACTATCAGCTCTAGTAATCACGGTACATAATTCTGGACCACCTTGTATATATATATGTGTATATATATATATATATATATATATATATATATATATATATATATATATATATATGTATATGTATATATATATATATATATATATATATATATATATATATATAATGTATATATATATATATATATATATATATATATATATATATACATTATATATATATATATATATATATATATATATATATATATATATATATAAGGTGGTCCAGAATTATGTACCGTGATTACTAGAGCTGATAGTACGTTCAAAAATAATTGGTACCTTTTCATCTACACTTTTCTCCAAAATTCAATAATCAGGGAGATAAAGTGGTGAGGTGAAATGTAGGAGGGGGGAACGAAACTTCTTTTTTTAAAAATTTTTAAGGGCTTTTGTACAACGGATTCATATTTAATTTTATGGGTGCATATGAACATATTATAATTAAATTTATGGATAATTAATGGATACTTAATGGATAATTAAATTTACCAATTTACCAATTATTATACCAATTATGGTACCAATTATATACCAATTTGGAAATAGATACTTCTACTTTAAATTACTCGAAAACGGTATTATTTATCGAAATGTAACAAGTATACCTTTTTTACGTGGAATTGTCTGAGGAATCATATTGTTAAGATATTTGTTTAAATAACTTCAAATTAAAAAAGAAAAGACGTGATAACTAACACCTACCACCCAAAATCAGGACTTGATCTTAAGTGGTGGAATAAGTGCTAATATAAATTTAATCCTCCTAATGCAAAATACGTACCCCTAAAATATCTATCCGTTATCCAAAAGCGCTTCGAAAATATTTAGGAAAGGATCGTTTTCGTTTCACCCCTCTAGAGGGATGTATCCCCCGTATTATTGAGTTCTGAAAATTATTAAACCATTATTTTTGAAAGTACTATCAGCTCTAGCAATTACGGTACATAATTCTGGACTACCATGCGTATATACATATATATATAAATATATATATATATATATATATATATATATATATATATATATATGTATATATATATATATATATATATATATATATATATATATATATATATACAGTGGCCATCCAATGGTACGTACTCCAATTTTACGTAGTGACGTCAGCGATTTAGTGGGGTTCTCCTCTCACAGATATGTTGTTGTTTGTCTGTGTTAGTGAAAATTTATGTACCAAGCCAGAGTCAGGGCCGTAGGTAATATTGTCTGAGGGTCTCGTAACCCTTAAAAATTTTAAAATTTCACTGCAGATATATATGCACATATTCTGTATACGTAATATGGAAAATGCAAATGCAAAATGAGTAACGTAAAATTCTAGAATATTCTAATCGTCAACTAGGAGAGATATCAAAAAACAGACTTCACCGTTGAATTGGTCATTAAAAATGAGATCAAACAGTGTAGTTTGGCAAAAATTCTAGAATGTTCTATTTGTCAACTAGCAAAGATATTGAAAAATCAATTGTACCATTTAATTGTTCATTGAAAAAGAGGTCAAATTACACATTTTGACAAATGTTCTGGAATATTCTATTCGTCAACTGGCAAAGATATTCAAAAACAGACGTCGCCATTGAATTGGCTACCAAAAAAGAAACCAATTAACACATTTTAGGAAATGTTCTAGAATATTCTATTTGTCAACTAACAAAGATATTGGAAAATCTACGGCACCACTTAATTGTCCAACCAAAATTAAACTAATGTAAACAACATGTCCGATTTTAACAAACAATTTTTGCTATTTGACGAATAGAATATTCTAGAACAATTATCAAAATGTGCTATTCCATCTTTTATTCGATGAGCAATTAAATGGTGCAATCGAATTTTCGATATCTTTGTTAGTTGTCGAATAGAACATTCTAGAATTTTTGTCAAAATGCGCTACTTAATCTAATTTTTAGTGCCCAATTCAATAGTGAAGTTTGTTTTTTGGTATCTTTGCTTGTACAGGAGTAGAATATTCTAGAATTTTTGTCAGCTTCCGCTATTTAGCGTTTTTTACGCTGATGAATGCGATAGTGAAGTTGATTTTTCGGCACTTTTCTAAAAGTCGTCACTCATATTCATTAATATAACATTCAATTTCCTTTGTCTACACATCGAGTTTTAGGTGTAAATTGTCTCTTAAGATAATTTTGTTTTAAATAAATTCAGATAAATAATATTTACCAACCCCCGAAACAAAACTTTACCGACGCCCCTGATCTTCCGATTTTACGTACTTCCCCTTAAATTTGCACCGACCACTACGTAAAATTGGATTTGTGGTGTATATATATATACATATATATATATATATATATATATATATATATATATATATATATATATATATATATACCGTGTGAGTTTCTCGGGCGTTGCCATTTTTATTGCAGCCAAACCGTTGATTTAATCGAAAAATTGTTCAAATAAGAGTTGTAGATATCGACGGGGGCAACCGATTGCTATAGTCAGGAGCTTTATAGCTCTTATGGTTTTCGAGCTATGATATAAACTTATAGTTTTTTAAATGAGACTATATGTTAATTTTTCGATAAAACTGTTCTAATGCATCAATTAAAAATATAAATGAAGAAAAAAAATTTTTTTGCCCATGTTTATTTTTTGAATTTTTCTTTAATTTAGCAATTAGGCGGTAGAAATATGCATATGTATTTGAGGCTCTTTCAACCGACAGAGTTTTAACGGCTAAAATTTCTATTATATCCAAGAAAAGAACCTTTTCCAATATCATTCTCTATAATACAGCATTGAATATTGAATGGCAGTAATTCAGATTTTGGAGTATAGATGTTGGCCTCTATTTCAAGTTTTTAACATTTTTGCATAAAAAATCAAATTATTTGAAAAAATTAGTATTTAAAGTAACTTAATTTAAAAATAATTTGAAGTATTTCATTAATTTACTGAAAAATGTATTTATTTTTTATTTATTTATTTTATTTTTGCCAATGACAGGTGGCAAGTGAAATAAATGACTCTAATGTACATATTCAATACAAATCAAGATGACATTGGCGTTTCTTAATAGTAGCAAAGTGAGGTTAATTGGGAACGAAAATATTATTAATAAATGTACTCAAATAGTGTAAAAATATTTGAAATTCGATAGTATTTCCTTTTTATTACAAACCAAATTAAAAAGGAGAAGTTTTTCCACAAAAAACTTTTCATTTCCTTTAAAAATACTTGCTACAAAAATATGCTTAGACGCCTATGTATCTGTCAAACAGTGACATTTCAGAAAAATAATTTTTAATTTTTCAATGAATTAAAACTGGAACTTTATTTCCTTATTGTACTTAGTTATTATTTTTATATGATAATTTAATCTATTTAATAATTTTGATTTCTGATGGAAAACGTAATTATCGTTTAATTTTTCGTTACTACATTGTCAAAAATGGCAACCATATTGAGTGAATATCTTTTTAAATTACGTAAAATCCTAATCGTTTGCAAGTACTTGAGTGCGAAATTTAAAAGTGTCGTTTTTAAAACGTAATTACACAAAAATATGAGATAAAACATTAAGAATTTGAGTGTTTCTGGTAGTTTTGAATCACAAACAAATTTTTGAAAAACTTTTAAACATACGTTTCCATTTAAAAAACTATAAGTTTGTATCATAACACGAAAACCATAAGAGCTATAAAGCTCCTGACTATAGCAATCGGTTGCCCCTGTCGATATCTACAACTCTTATTTGAACAATTTTTCGATTAAATCAACGGTTTGGCTGTAATCAAAATGGCAACTCCCGAAAAACTCACACGGTATATATATATATATATATATATATATATATATATATATATATATATATATATATATATATATATGTATGTGTATGCAGGATAACTCTCGAACGAAATGCCCTAGGTTTACGAAATTTGGTGAAAATGTTGCAAATCCCAAACCCTTGGATGAATTCTTCAGCCAGACACATTGGATGCCAGGAACATGGTTTTTGTTCTTGCAAAAATTAGTTTTTTGCCAAAATTTCCACTTATTCAAAAATTTTGCGAAATTTTTTTACACCATTTAAGAGAGGGGAAAAAATTACATAAAAAGGACTTTAAACTATTATTCTATGTCAACTAGTTTCCGAGAAAACTAATTTTTATAACCGAAAATTCGCTATGTTATGCAGGATGCTGCGACAGGGGTATTTATTAATGAGATATTTGGATTTTTTAGAATTTATTTAGGGGCGTGTCATTAACAGTATATTAGGACAAACACTAGGCGTTCACTTTAATAAATACTTTTCTAAACTACTTCATTAAAAATATTAGATATTTCTTTTCAACTAACTACAAAGTGTTTACTTAAACGTATGTCGTAGATAATAAAAATATACGAGGATTATGATGTCATATAAAAAAGAATATAAATATTTAGCTGCAGAGATCTTATGTTTTTTATTTAAGGGTCATGATTGCAAAAACGTTCAGAAAGTAGAGGAAGACGAAAAATAGACAAGGAAAGTTATGACGTATATTCCATCCAGAATAAACAAATTTTATGTATATATAGGAGGCAGTTAATAATTACAATGGAAGTCGGCCGGCATAATAATCTAGTAAAAAGATATTAATGACTTGACTGATCACCAGTAGGCCCAATCCACACTAAGGTGCTGATATCGATACGCTCCCGCTCCACTCTCGCTCCGATATAATCTTGTTGTGTTCACATTACAGTGCTGATACCATGCTGGTACCTATTCGTTCTCTATTCACATTATGGTGCCGCTCTCGCTCAGATAAAAATCTTTTTTCCATATTTTAAACACTATTGTATTAGGAGAACATCATATCAGAATACATATCTACATATCAATTAGTTACAATTAGTAATAGAAAGGACGTTTTTCCCCGCAGTTGGTTTGATTTGTGTAAGTATCAATTAGTTGTATATGTATCATAATGTATTGGCGAGACGTCGCGTCGTTGTGTTGTATCATGTTTTCTTAATACAATAATTTTCAAATAAATGAAGAAGGCTGAGAAACGAATTGGAGTGGGATTAAAAAAGTATTCACACACACACTTTCGGTACAAGTCTCATATCGCTCCAGTAACGCTCCGATAAAATATTACGGGAGTGGTATTGGTATTGGAGAGGTACTGGAGCGGGACTAGACTACGACTGATATCGGAGCGGTATCGGAGCGATGATGTGAATACATTCATTTTTTCTTGTGTAAGAATGTTTTATCGAATCGGGAGCGTAATCACATCATCGTTCCGATATCAGTCGCGATCCACTCCCCCTTCAGTACCGCTCCAATACCAATACCACTCAAGTAATATTTTATCGGAGCGATATGAGACTTGTTATGACTTGTACCTATTACTCTAGTTCACAAGTTAAAAAACGTGAAAAAGAGAAATAAAGCTCTTAAAAATATGAGCGATAGCTCATTCGATTCGTAATGACCTATAGAAAAATGTATTTTAAGGATTTTACAGCACAAAAAATTGCAATTGTTATTAACAAAATAAGATGGAAAAAATGAGGTATTCAGTTTTTTGTTAATAACTTAAAAAATATTAATAGTTAAGAAATGAAACAAAAATATTCTTAAAGAGGAGGAAATTTGCAATAAAAAAGTCCTAACTCCCGGAACCCTACCTCTATTATTTCTAATTTTAATTTAATGCCGAAAATCGGGTTCCGCGCGTCAGTTTTAGCACAAACGCAGCGACGCTGAAAACAGCATACCACCGAAAATAATTTTTTTTATAGTAGTAGGGTAAAAGCACCCTTTGTGGAACGGTATCTAATTATGAACATTTACATATTAATGAAGTTATTTCTGAAAGAAACGACTGATAACACAAATTATTATTAATAGAATGATTGTTTTTCAATTTAAATTCACCTCGGATTTGAAGTTTCCTTACTTCATTAAAGAAATAAATATGTAAATGTCAAAACTGTTCCAGTATTAGATACCGTTCCACAAAGGGGGCTTTTACCCTAAATGTTAATTTAAAAATTTTAAAAAAATTATGCAATATTCAAAACACTTCAAAGAATAAGATCCCATTAGGAAAAAAATTTTATCCTAATTTTTCATAAAGTTATGCAATTGTGAACCAATAAATAATTTAAATAATTTACGGATTTCTGCTTTCACAAATCTATATATATATATATATATATATATATATATATATATATATATATATATATATATATATATATATATATATATATATATATATATATATATATATAAATCACTTGTCACAATGTTTGGCTACGATAAACTCCGAAACTACTGAACCGATTTTGATCAAATTTGGTAACTATTTATAATTTGGTGCAACTTAAAATATACGATAGTTTTTATCTCAATTATTGACCTTAATATTTCTTTTTTGTAAATTAAATGCTTTAATAACAATATACTATTTTGTACTTAAAATCTATATAAATATGAAAATATACATACGTACGTTTGTTATTGATTTTTGTTATGAAATACGTGAGAAATAACTAATTGTACAATATACTATTATTATTATAGTGTGTATTGTGTTATAATTGTGCAGTGTATCTAAAACCATCAATATGGGAATCTATGGAAAAATCTCAGTGTGTGAAAATTAGATATATTAATGGTTACTTTCGAGTCGTATGGCAAGCGGAGCCAAGCATTACATGGAATTAACCTTTTATAGAATTTTGAACTGTTTAGCGAGCGAAGCGAAGCACTTAATTCTCGCGCCTATTCTCAATCCCATATGATTTAAAATTGGGTAAACTATTTTCAGCTTTATTAGTAAATCGTATGGCGAGCGGAGCGAAGCATTACATGGAATTAATCTTTTATAGAATTTTGAACTGTTTAGCGAGCGAAGCGAAGCACTTTAATCTCGCGCCTATTCTCAATCACATATGATTTAAAATTGGCTACATGGGCGTACTCAGCGAAGGGCAAGCACCCCCCTTAGTAGCAAAAAGAATTAAATGGTTATAAAGTGATAAAACGAAACAAAATTTTATATATATATATATATATATATATATATATATATATATATATATATATATATATATATATATGTATTTTATATATAATTAATTATGTGTAAAACAAATAATAAAGGACCCTGGCCCAGCTTCTGACCTTTTCAACTTTTTTATAAATTAATAAAAAAACTATATTTTAAATAAGAAAACAAAATAAATTCTTAATTTAAAGTAATCTATTCTGTGCCTAATGAATAGCAATTTAAAAAGTTTAGAATATATTAACTAAATAAAAAAAAAAATTAAGTTTAAAATGTGTGTAAGAACTATTTTTTAGTTGTTTTCTAACAGTTTATGTTACAAAGTACTCATTTTGATCTGTGCAATATTTATCATGTAAGTATGAAAACTTAATTAAAAATATATGAGCAGGTTAATCTGGTTAATATTTGTTTAAAATTTATTTTAAAATATTTATAAAATACCTTAGAATGATTTTTATTATTAAAATATGAGGGTCAATTACTAGGCTCACTTCTAAAGTGGTATGGCCCAATTAAATTCTAACCAGTTTTTGTTAGTTATTTTGTTATTTATAGTTATTTTCGATTAGTTTTTGTTATTTTTCATAACGTATATAACATTAAACATTCATTTTCATCAATAAAAAATTATTTATAAATTAAATTTAAAAAAAACTGTATTTTTTATAATAAATAAATATTTAATTTATTAATCTAAAGCCGCTGCTACACGATGCTACGAACACCTTCCAACATTCGACGTTGGATGGTTCATAGCATCGTGTAGCCGTTGTTCGAACCTACGAGTGTCCAATGTCGAGCGTCAAACGTTCGCATTTGGTCGTGTCCCGTTCGATGTCGGTATTTTTGCACCGAGTCAAAGGGATGCTTCGAACGTTTGAAGGTCAATGTTGGTTGCGTGGTTGGTTCGACTCAGCAGCTGCACGACTCGTTCATGTGAAGAGAGACAACATCAGTGTATAACATTAGAGATAACATCAGACAGATGACATCGTCGTCCACTGGATAAACGTTTGTCCCAACACATTATACAAGAGAGACAACATCAGTGTATAACATTAGAGATAACATCAGACAGATAACAGCCTCGCCACTGAGTACCAACACATCATCATTCGTATTCAGTGTTGCCAACTCGAGGGATTTATCCCGATTCACGGGTTTTTTCAGGTTTCGTGGGATGGAGGGATAAAGGGTCTAATTTGTGGGATTTTTTTTTTACACAATATGGCCTAGTCTAACTTATCCTTAACAAAGAATAAATATACTTTTTTGTTACAATAAACCATTAACAATTTATTATTTACAATTTTTTTTTAAAAAATCCAGTTTAAGATGCAAAGGCGGTATAAAGGGTGTGGGTAGTGTATTGGTGTTTTGTACTACTTAAAAAGAAAAAACTGAAATTAAAGTGTTTTGAAAGAAATTTTAACATTTTAGAAGGTATGGGATTTTTTAAGCAGCTCTGTGGGATTTTTAATCAGCAACAGTTGGCAACACTGTTCGTATTGGATCAAACATTCGATTCACCGTGTAGCAGATACATTCGTCGCACCAACTATCGAACTTAATTGCCTCAAACGTTCGATCGAACGTTGGAAGGAACGTTCGTAGCATCGTGTAGAACCCGCTTAAGTAATGATTTTATTTTATTTAAGCTTAGTAAGTACTTCATCAGCTAATCATAATTGAATTTAAGGTTTAGAAACTAGGCCACTGTCAGGGTCAGAAACTGTCACATGAGAAATTCTGAGGGTCAAAAACTGGGTCCTTGGATGTCAATTTTTAAACATTAATTTAAATTATTAATTCAATTCAAATAATTATTTTACGTACATGACTTTATTTCGAAAACCATAAAATCGTTGATAAAATTATTAATTGTCTCTTAAGTTAAAACTTATATTTATTATTGTCGTTTAACCTCGGCTGTCACTACAAAACGGTCAGAAACTAGGTCCTTTACCTTAGGTACTAAAAGCTGAATCTATATTTTTCCAAACCCTTAGCTATTAAGTAATTAAATATAGGTAACTGAGATTAAAGTTTTTTTAAAATTTTGTTGAGACTAAAATATGACTCTTAATAACGAATGTTAAGTTTATTGTCTGAAGGCTTACAAAAATCCGAGGGTACAACGTGGAAATAAAAGTTCGTTAACAATATTTGCCAAATATAAAGTAATAAATAATTCTATCAAAGGCAAACTGCAAAGAAATTCACTTTCTTTAAACAGGATTGCATATACCTATTTACAATATTTACAGAATACCAGAAGTTAAATGTTAGCCAATTTCCCAGGTGGATTTCTTCACATGTTTTCCAACAAATTCTCTGATAATATTGACATAATTAGCATCTCCGTAAGTCATCGGCGGTGCACCGTTTGCACCTACCTCTGACCGGCCCTGATTATAGATATGTAAAATCTTCATATCTGCAAATCAAATCTTTTTATAATTACATATACCTAAAGAGCAACCATCTGTATTTATTTTAAAAAATGTATAAGGAATGTCTCGGTGTTTAAAAACACGCACAATTTCTATTTAAATGTACTGCAGTTTAATTTTTAAACCGTGGTGTGCATTTTATTGTTGTAAGAATAAGATTATATAAATAGTAAATAAAAAAGACGTTCCTTTAACCTAAATACGTGTAATAAACTTTAAATTTCTTTTGAAAACTTTTTATTTATTTATTTATTTTTTTTTTTTAAAGAAATTTAATAATTTTTTTATTAAGAGTGTGTTTATTTGAATATAAATATTTTTAAATACTCCAATTACAATAACTTAATTATTGATTTTTTTGTTTTGAAGTACGCAACTGTAATGACGTACGCAACAAAGTATTTTCACAACAAACAAAATCCGTTTTTATGATCTTTATATTCTGTTTTGAAAAAAATAGAACAAAATTCTAGCATGTCTTTATTTAAAATTTAAATTCATCCTGTTCAATATAAATATTTCATATTTTTTTATTTCATTTAAACAATAAGGAAACAACATGAAGTTGCAGCTGTTTATCTGTTTTATCCTTTATTATGTCAACAATTGATTTCTGATTACTGTTTAGCTGATATTGATGGATACTACCTTTTATATATGTACCTGCACATCGCAATGCGTACAACTTCAAAATTATGTCAATAGTTAAAATCTGGAGTTAAAAGGTCTTTCCAAAAATAACAATTACTTGTCATTTAAAAGACATTACTTAATGAAAAATGAAATATATTTGTGGCTAATCAAATTTTTTTTTAAATTACAACAATGTAAAATTAAAATTTTTGTAAATACAAATATAGTGTGTTGAACCAATTAAAAGAAAAATGTTTATTAAAAATATTTGTATTTTATAAAGAAAAAAGAATGCATCTAAAGAAAGAAAAAGAATATAGAAAATGGGTGCTGCAGCAATATCTGAACAATCATCGATACCGTCGGTTTGGAAAAAACCATTACTTGCATTTTTATTCCTCGGATTACTTTCATTGTATTTATCCTACACGTTTAATTCATGTTTAGTTTCCAGTATAATTCGTCGGGCGACTCCAACTGTTCGTACATCGTATGCTATTAATGGAGTTCGCGTGGTACCTTTATTTACCAATATTACCGAAACAAAATATCGGTCCGTGCGACAAAAAGGTGTTCGTCGTTTGCCAACAGCTTTAATAATTGGTATTAAAAAAGCTGGAACTCGTGCGCTGTTGGAATTTCTTCGGATTCATCCCGATATTCGAGCGGCCGGTTGCGAAGTACACTTTTTTGATCGTTATTATGATCAAGGACTTGAATGGTACCGGAAAAAAATGCCACCGACTGTGTTGGGTCAAATTACCATGGAAAAAACCCCTGCATACTGGGTATCGAAAGAGGCGCCGGCTAGAATTGCAAGAATGAATCCAGCAACAAAATTATTAGTTGTCGTTCGAGATCCAGTAACACGAGCTCTAAGTGATTATGCACAAGCTTCCAGTAAACGACCAGGTATGCCTTCATTTGAACAACTGGCTTTTCTAAATGGTACAAATGGTGGCATTGTGGATACACGATGGGGTCCCGTAAGGCTTGGAGTTTACTCACGTTATCTATCACGATGGCTCAAATATTTCTCATTATCGCAAATATTATTTATTAGTGGTGAAAGACTTGTAGCCGATCCAGCAATGGAAGTTGGCCGTGTTCAAGATTTCCTTGGCCTTAAACGATTGGTGACTGAAAAACATTTTTATTTTAATACAACGAAAGGATTTCCATGTTTACTAAAATCTGAAACGAGATCTAGCCCACACTGTTTAGGCAAGACGAAAGGTCGCAGTCATCCCCTTGTTCCCAATTCAGCTTTAATACGATTAAGAGAGTTTTACAGGCCTTTTAACCAACATTTCTATCAGTTAACTGGTATTAATTTTGGATGGCCTTAAATCAAAAGTGATTTTTAAAAATATTTTTGCACAAATATTTAAGAAATTTGCACTTAAGTATAGGTATTTGACTGGTTTGTATACGGATATCTCTTATATGTATATTATACGAATTTTTGGAGTGATTTAAAAAACAAATATGAAATTTCAAGATACTTAAAACAATTAAGACTGTAATTAATGTCATATCAAATTTTTTTAACTTCTGCATTTTTTATTTTTTGAATTATTTACTTACATATTTTAGTGTATTTATGTAAAAAAATAATATATTACAAAAAAGCTTAATGGTTTTTCTTTAGCTCGTTATCATATTCTAAGTACATATGGGAAATCCTTTTAAAAAAAAATTATTTTCACAGAAACAAACATTCCATAAAATTAAAGACGTTTTTTTTGTGCATTTTAATTGGTTTTAGTTAAATTTTAGAACAAAACATTTTTAATAGGGTATAGTTTTTATTTTATAAAAATAATTTACAAAACATTTATATTACCTAATTATTATCTACTGCCAACGTTGCTAGTGATTTAATAATTTGCAGTAAAAGGTTGAAAATTTCTAAAACTGAATTTTTAAAAAGTTTTCAGAAAGTATTTTTACAATGTAGATTTCAAAAATAAAAATGTAACAAGATATATCGTTTTTGAGTCGCTTGTTTTTTGTTTTTATATACGGGTATAATGCGAAAGTGGGTATACAATTGAAAATTTTTCTTAGGAAATTTTTAGAGAATATTGTACTATCATCCATATCTGACCTGTGTTTAAAATTTCAAGTTTCTAGTTCATCAAGAAGTTACTTTAAAATCAATTACAATATTTGTAACTTGTGAACCCTACAAAGCGAGTTAATAAAAACGTGTTAAAAAAATAAAAAATGTCATGAATTTTTAATTGGGTTCATACGTAAATGTAAAATTCTTCATTGATTGAAATATGCAGTCCTCAAAATGAAACTTCAAGAACTTATTGGAACTTGAAAGCATAAAATATTATAGCCAAATTATTAGAAACCATTTCTTTATGGTTAAGATTTTTAGAATTATTTTCAAGCTTTTACTGTACATGTACATAATTTCTTCAAAAATTCTTGTGAGATTTTCGTAATTTTCTTCTAGTTTCAAAAAAAAAAAATTATTAAAAGATAAATCAAATTTAGTATTATTACCTACATTTTTTTCAGCTTTAATCTAAATCGTAGAAAAATCATTTTGGAAAATTATAACTATTTAAAATTATTTTAATTTTATGAACAAATATTTCTCAATTTTACAAATTAGTTGATTTATATTTGCGGTATTAATACTATGCGGTGCGAACGAGAATTGTAAAAAATTAAAAAATTAAATTAAAAACTATAAAATACAAAATACTCATTCATTTAATAAATTTTTCGAACCTCAAACACCAATAATAAATTCGATTATATTGGAACATTTTAATTTGAAAATTATAAACGATAATGATATGAAATATTAAAAATAAACAAGTTTGTATCTTCGGTTGTACGAATTATTTTCTGTTACAAAAGTCGAACGTTTATGATTTTGTTTTTCTCGAAAATTATTTAAAAAATTAAAGAGGGTATTTGACTGTCTTAATTTGTCCTGTACTTAAAATTTATGTTAAATTTTAAATATTTCTAAGTATTATTATCATTAAAAATATGTTTAATTTTAATGATGAAACTTAAAAATATTTGGTAATTATTTAGAAATTTTATTTCGAAAATCGTTAATTTTCATTGTTTGAAATGGCTGAAAACGTGTCACTGCTTTAAGATGACCTCATAGTTTGTAAAAAATATGCCAATTTTAATTATTTTTATGCCTGAAGTTTTGTTTTTTATGTTTCTACTAGTTTAAATATACAGTAATAATACCCGATCAGAATTAAAATAAATAATCGTTTCTACTTTGGCATGTTATGAACATAATCAAAGTTTTAAGGTTATGAAAATTCACACTGATTTTTGTTTGTTTTTAAATTGTGACGTCATTAGAATATGTCCTTTTTCGCGGCAATTTTATCATTTAAAATTAAACAGTTGACCTTAGATGATTTTTACGAAATTTATCAAAAAAAGTTATTTAATTGATATAAAAAAATAAGGCATTTAGAATAGTTTTTTTTAATTTCAGTCAGATACCTGATTCAAATTTTTTATTATCCGGATCGTAAAGTGTTAATTCCGTCGAATTTGTTGTAGGAACTTAACTGTCTAGTTTAGTTTTTTGAACTTAAGTAGACGATATTAAAAATATCTGACTGAATTTTAGACTTAAGTAACTGAATTTTAGACTTACGATAACTTAAGATATTTACATAAATTCATATATATTATATAACATTCAATTTCATGCTCAGTAATATCCAGGGCTGTAATAAAATAAAATCATATTAAAAATATACAGGGTATTTTAAGATAATTTAAAGTATTTTAAGTAAATAAAAATAATATATCAAATTTAATAGATTTGAGCGTTACATTATAGTATTCCATATTTGCTATTAATAAATAAAACACTACTTTGCGAAAAATATCAAATTATATTTTAAAAATTTTGTAACATTGACCGAAATATGTACATATATCAGTTGCTATTTCGGTGTAATTGATAATTATAATTATATAAATATTATAACAGTTAAAACTTAAAATATATCAGCCATATTAGATTTTTTTTTTATTAAAATTTAAATAAATACTATAAATGAGTTCGACAATCTTGTAAATAAGATTTTGATTAAACTGTCGTCTTTTAGAATTTGACAACACACAACAATAATTGATATAATTCTTTCCGGTACATTATAAAAAATATAATATATAATATATTATCTATAAACTGCTTGAATTCAAATAAAATTAAAAATTTAATAATTTCAAAAAAAAGCAAACAACATTCTCTAATGGAAACCTCCTCGTTCATTCATTCTTTTTGTATTTATACATAAGAGCAAGAAAGAGAGGATTAGAGAATAATAAATAGTTTATACTAAGAAAATAACAATAAAAATGGAGTTTTTCTGAAAAATAAAAATCCTTTTAAATATAACAATAACATAGTGACTATAACAAAAATTTCAAAAACGCTTATTTAGAATACATTAGAAACATACTTGGAAAAAGCAGTACATACACTAAGCATTTAAATACTTGCAACAAAAATACATATAAACATTTCTTTAATTTATACATCAACTGTCCTTTTAAAGTACAACGGTTTCTTACTATCATAAAATTTTCCTACTAGAAAACTTGTCCAAATACAGCCCTGGTTAGGTTAAATTTAACAGAAATACCTAATTTTGTTTTTACAGTGTACATGTTCCGAAAAGTAATATAAAAACTTTTGAAAAGGAATACTATCCTTGCTTGATAAAAGTAAAATCTGACACAAAAAAAAAAATCAATAGAAATACGTATGTATTTTTTATTGTATAAAAAATATCCATTAAAGTTAATATCATTTAAAAAAAATTAATTTTTTCGTTGTAATCTGCAACGGTTTCAATCCCTATTTTTTAAAACAATAGAAAAAAAGATAAAATTTAATTTTTTTTTTACAACTCAAACAAATTAATATTTGTTATTCATTAAAGAAAATACACCTCAAAAATTTGTCCCGACTAAGGGAAGACACTGTAGAAACAGAGTTGGGTGTACTTCAGGATATAGCTTTAAAAAGTATTAAGTCAATATTTGTGATCTTATGTTGTTAATTATTAATGACACTGTATTTTATGATTTCATTATTTATTGTAGTTAATGTTTGTTTTATATAATTTTTTTTTACATAATTTATAGTAATATAGCTCAAAATAATTTTTAAGTATCGATTAAAAATATGGGGAATTGATAGTTTTTGTAGATTATATAAGCATCATATGTATAATGATTAATGTTTGATGTTTTACTCATTATGTATGATAACTGTATTTTAGTTTGGATATAGTCAAGCAAACATCGAAAAGTATATATCTGCGCATCAGATTACAAACAAATTTTACATGAATCAAATTACACTTCTGAAACATTTTTAGGCAGTGATGCTCAAATAATTCGGAAGTTTAATTATGAAGCAAACTGTCGAATTGTATAATTATGATCTTTGAATTTTATTACTAAAATACACTGAAAAAGTTTCGATCGGCAGTTTATATTTAAATAAATTTTACAATCGACGTTTTGTACAAATTTTCGAAAAATAACATTAAAAAAATATCAAAAATTAAGAAAAATATGAGAATTAAAAAAGAAATGAAATGTTACGTTTACGTGTATGTAAGTTACGTAAAAAATTTAACTGAATGAGTGTTTAAACAAAAGGTACGACTTTTTCTTAAATTCAGTGATAAAAATAAAAACACTTCAAAAATAAATAAACATTTTCAACACTTACAATTATTTATTTATAGTTTAATTAATGTATCACCTTCCTAGTATGAAAATCGACATCTGAAAAATCGTTTTACAATCGATACCAATTACACTTCACCGATAAAAAAACAAAAATATTTTGCTTAAAATGTTCATAGCCGAAAATCTATAAATAAAATTTCAGAAATGTACTATGATATAATTATTAGAAAACAAAAGTTCTAATCAACAGTTTATGTGAATCACCTCTATATATTTCCCTATTCGCTAGGTGCGCGACGGCAGTGCCAACTAGCGACAATTAAGATGGGAATCGGTATACATCTTCGTGGGTATTACTGATAGAAAAAAGTACATTAAGAAATAAATAATTTAAATAACTTTTTTCTCCATCCTCCTTCTTATGTCCATTAATTGTTGTCCTTTTCTTTATAAATTAAACTTGTTTATGGATTTAATTACCATTACTACTCATTAGCATAAAAATGGGCGTGTTGTTTGTTGAACTGTTTTTAATTATCATAATAAAAATTGTATACATTTCTTTTCAACTAACTGGTAAATCGTTAAGAATAATTTCTCGTGAATAACTACGTTTTAAAATATTTATGACATCATACAAAAATGGAGAGATATATTTAACATTATAAACCAAATCTATCTTTTACTAGAAGGTTATTATTGCTATAACGTAAAAATTTAGAGAAGATAAGAAAAATTTTGTAAAAGAGGGAAATAAAATTCATGACGTGTATGCTATCCAAATTAAACAGCTTATATACCTATAAACTAAGATATTAAAAAATTGAATAAAATCGTTAAAATTATGCAATCGAAATTTAGGACACACTGATATTTGCATTGAAAAAAAATTGACTGATGTGAGCAAAAAAATTGACTGATGGGATTACTATAATGGCGGTCAAACCAAATTTACTGGTTTATCTAATATTTATAAACAAATCTCCGTGGTTACAATTCGGGATAGATGGAGTACACATTATCTTTTTTAAAGCAAATCGCCACATTGATTAACACCTTTCATAACTTATAAAGTATCGGTAGTAATAAATATTTTTTAATTTACTTTCACCAAGTTTCGTCAAAATTAAATTATTTTTGTGGAAATGGGAAACATAAAACGAAATAAAGGAAAAAACAAGAAAATTCGCAGTTTTCTCCGAAATTTTGAGGTTATGTTAAAAAGTTACTCTTACAAAAGTTGTAGATTTTTTCATGATCTATAACTTTTGTTAAGGATAATGTTTCCTTTGACTTCGACTTTCGCCGGAAATTGCAATAATATAATTTTTCACCCGTTTGCCCCCCCCCCCCCCAAATCAACCCTCCACCGCCACTGCTCACGCATTTAGTTTTTTTACGTTAATTATAAGCCTCTTTACCATTTCCACTTATAAAAGTCTACATAACAATTTTTGTTTTCACGAAGAATTTTTTCAACCTTCTCCCAAATGGGAGAAGGTTGAAAAAATTCTTCGTGAAATTTATATATCCCAAAAAAAATATTGTTGTAATTTTTGTTTTCTCCATGTGTAATTTGATTGGACTATAATACTTATAACAACAAATATAACATCAGTAAATATAGAAAAATGTTAAATCCAACTTTGTTTAACCGCCATATTGGTCAACACTTTAACACTTTTTTGGCTTCATTTTCATATACATTGAATATACCTGTACTCCCTCTATCTATTCAATACTCAGAGTTAAGACACCACATAATGGAAAACTGAATAATTACATTTTCTTTTCTATGTGACAATTCCTTAGAACCACTTTTTACTGGTAGATAAAGAACCGTTGTCCGCCAATCTTTAGGTTATAGTAAAAAGAATAATACTAAGTTTGTCTCAAATATAATTATTATATTTTTGTCAAATTCCAAGTAAGGGAGATCGAAGTAATAAGAAATCAGAGGTAGTAAGAGACAAGGCCAAAAAAGTACCAAAAATTCACGATCAGACATCTTAAAAAATGAGTAATGATAACTTCGTAATGAGTAATGATAATTCGTATCGGCGTAAGTGGAAGCCGCTTACGCTCAAGTGTAAGCAATATGTGCTTGAAAATAAACGTATTTGGCTTGCTATTCATATGCAGAGATGTGACTTATTTAAGATACAAGTATTTGAAATACAAATACAAGATACAAAATACGTATTTTCATCTTGTATCTGAAATACTT
The DNA here is from genome assembly GCA_035578155.1 of Brachynemurus nebulosus. Classification (NCBI taxonomy): domain Eukaryota; kingdom Metazoa; phylum Arthropoda; class Insecta; order Neuroptera; family Myrmeleontidae; genus Brachynemurus; species Brachynemurus nebulosus. The sequence goes on along the minus strand of JAPWDM010000004.1, from coordinate 66,923,068 downwards.
TTTTAAAAATGTATTTTGAATCTTGTATTTAGATACTTTCCTTTGGTATCTTAGTATTTTGTAAATACTTAAGTTTGCTAAAATACTTTTACCCATTTTGACTAATTAATCCCATCATAAGGTTGAATTAAAACTGAGCCCTTAAAATTTTAATTTCTCAATCTATCAAAAGACTCTATGATTTATTTGTTTTTGTCTGCCTCCGTCGCGTCGCCACTCTCGCCGCGCCTGCGCCCTATTATTATTGCTAGCGTTGATATATAAAAAAAAAATATAATAATAAATTAATCAAAACTTATTAAATTAAATTTTAAAAAATATCATTTGTTTGTAAACAGCACTACGAAAGATTGCGATGTTTGTGACGTCATTAAGATATTTAATATAAAAATGTTTATAACAAGCAATAACTGCATAGCATGAATAATTCAAAATAAAAATATATTAATGTTTTCAGTTAAGTAAACATTATGACGTCACATATGCGCTTGGAAACTGTCGGCGTGTTACTGGTTCTAACTGTAAGTTTAAAAATTTATTGTTAATTTGATATAACTTTTTAAATATTAGGTAAAAAGAATAATAAATATCCAATTAATGTGTAATGAAATAAACTAAGTAAATCTCAAAATTGGATCTAAATCTGAAAACTGTCAGTTAAAACTGATCGTGTGTAGTGGCCATTATATTAGAATCTGTACAAAAATTTTACCTAGCAACTGAATGTTTTGGTTTGTTTTTAATAAATTTCAAATACTACATAATTTTAATGTATTAGTATTTGTAGATTTGTACCAAATTTTTATCGTTTATTGTGAATTGCATGTTAGTCGTAGATAAAGTATAGTACGTAACTCGGTTGTAAGGCATATTACACACTCGCGCAATTACGCACCCGCCACTACGCGGCTCTTGCGTAACTTTTTCGCTCGTGTGTAATATGCAACTTACAACCTTAATCACGTAATGTACTATTTCACAGAGACTGTATTTTTCAATAACATGGTTCATTTGAATTTTTAACTTTGTTTCTGAACATTTAAAAAATTTTTCTGCCCATCTTAAATTTTTTTTGTTATGTATCATGTTTGTCTCTGGCCCATATTGGGAAATCAAATGGAGGTGTGGTTTAATATTTAGCCTACTGGCAGTAGTTTTTTCATTCATCACCAGAAGGCAAAACTTTAGATCAAAAAAAGGGGTAGCAATTTGGGATTTTTTGTTTTCATTTGAAAACAGTAAATTATTATAAAAAAATAAGAATGACACTCAAAAAAATATGTCAGTTTGTAAAAATGCCAATCGTAAAACTTGGATACGCGAACTAGTGGTTAAAAAAGTAACTACTGCCAGTAGGCAAGATTTGTTTATTAGATTTTGACAATTCACAAAATTTATGCTGTTTAATTTACAAAATACAAACTGGCATATTTTATTGAGTGTTATTCTTATTTTTTTATAATAATTTATTGTTTTCAAATGAAAATAGAAAATTCCAAATTACGACTATTTTTTATTTTTAGGAGTCAATTTTCGCCATCTAGTGACTGGTAAAAAAACCACTGCCGGTAGGTAAAATTTTAAATCACGCCTCCATTCGATTTTTCAATTACTTCAATTGATTTTACATTATTTTATATGGACAGCCAGAGGCATTGTTTCTTATTACCCTGGCAGGGATAATAATAGACAAGGGTTTTCAAAAATATTAAAAAAAAAATTTTTTTTACCTTTGATTTTATTTTGATAATTACAAAAAAAATTCAGACAAGTTCATTTAGTTTATTAAGTATGTGGTATTTTTTTTTATAATGTTTAGATTAGTAATTTGGAGTTAAATAATTTTTTTTGGTCTTTTATTACCCCGGTCTTCCCTAATATCAGGTAATTTTTTGTTATATTAACACTTTTAGTTTCGATTAAGGTTAGTATTTGTGTAATTGTTACGGCTAATATGCGAAAACTTTAATTACGCGTACCAGCCAGCTAAATCGCGAATCAGCCAAAAACGCCGTATAATATGTGACAAAATGCATGTATTTCAAACAGTTTCGGTAATTATCCGGTTTCTATGCAATTTATCCGTGGGGTTCCGGTTATAACCAACAGCAGTTGGTTATTACACAATTTTTGTAATTTTTAGATAATATGTTTGTTAAGATACATTTAGAAAATATTTTAGAAGACTTAGAATGATTAAAGCAGCGAGAAAAAAATATTTTATGTATTTTTTTTTTTAAAGATCTTACCTGCCTTACACCATAACGAAATTTTTTTTTTGTAACGTATTTTTTTTTTTTAAATTTCAAAAAGGGTATTTTATGCTTAAAAAAGAAATAAAATATTTTTGTGTATTTTTGTTAATGACAGGAGACTTGTAGTCCAAGCAACTTAAATTTTTACGTGCCAAAATTAGTACCTGGAAGGAAAGATATGGAAAAGATAGGAAAAATCAGTAGAATTCGATGAACTATTTTTAAACAGCTGAATCATGTGGGAAGTTCCTCAAAATGGCGACCAAAGAAGGCCAAAAACAGTTTTTTGCATTTTTTAACAAGACTGAATTTCATACAAAAAAATGTTTCGTACAAAAGTTGTAGAACTATTTAATATCAACAGCATGAGACCAATTTCATGAAAATTAATGCATAAACAAATTAGTTATCGTAAAAAAACCGCCAAAAATCGCGATTTTTTCAATTGCTTAAGGTGCATTTTCATGCTGTCGCTAGTCGCTGATTTTTAGCGACAAATGCGGTCACGTGATGAAAATTTAATATGCGCGCCATTGAGAATAAATGTAGCGATAAAGCTAAATTTTGTTTAGCTTTTTCGCCAATATATCAGCGACCAGCGTCAATGTTATTTAAACAATCGAATCAACACTAATTTAGTTAGGTAACTGATTTTAAAAACCTCTTTTACCCTTCTGCTACTTTTTTTTTAGATTCGTTAATGTTTCCTTTCTTTTATTGATACATTTTTATCTTTAGACAACCTACAACAATCTTATTCCACGTATTCTGTCACAGTACAATGCATATAAACAACATGCGTACCATATCTAACGCTCATTTTAGTAAATTTATGGGGCAAATGGCTTTTTTAAGGACTTGTTTAATTGTGTGGTACACAATTAAACATAGTAATTCTTCAAACTAAGTTGCCGACATATGAATATAATTTTCGAATTTGTCAGAGTATGAAGAAAGTGCCGGGAATACAGCTTCAAAAAATCCATGTTCTTGTCGAAATTTGTAAGTGGATGAACCCAAAATCTCTTTTTTATACTGTTTTTTTTATTCACAATAGCAATATGATTAACTAAAAGCGTGAATATAACCCTACTTCGTCGAATCCTATTAATTTGCGCTTGCCGGATAATTTTTTGACACTGATAAATCCACATTTGATAATCATACAGACTAGACATGGTTTTCTTTGTTAATATATTTACAAAAACAGTATTTATTTATTACTTTAGTCAAATCTCTGTATTTGTTACTTATAAGCTGAATGTTTAGAAACAAGTGTCATTTATATATCTATAGGTTATATTGATACATCGACTTTTGATACATTTGTCGCTAAAATTTGACGCTAAACGCTGAAATTTATCGCTGCATTTATTCTAAATGGCGCGCATATTAAATTTTCATCACGTGACCGCATTTGTCGCTAAAAATCAGCGACTAGCGACAGCATGAAAATGCACCTTTATACTTTAAAGGGACCAAAATATTTTTTTATGAAACTTGGCAAAAGTATAGTCCCTGGTAAGTAGAAGAGGAACGTTTTTGAAAAATTGCAAAACATTTGGTAATTTTTGCAAAAATCAATTTTTTTGAAAAAAAAACGTTTTCCCAGAATTTGATTTAACCAGGTTCTGGACCACCTGCAGACACGTTTACGGGCTTAAAATTTTCTTAAAGATTTGTAGTAACGTATGCAATAAGTGCGCGCATTATTAAGTTATTCAAAGTATACAAAATAAACGACCGAAAGATTAATGATTTTTATGAATCCAGCAAACTTCGATTATTTTTCATATTTTGAAATTTTATTTTTTTGATTATGTTTTTAAAAATCATTAAGTCAGAGCTGTAAATAGGTTGAAAAGTATTACTTATGATTCTCCAGCTCCATTTTTTGAGATAAAGTTATTTTCAATGGCTAAAGTGAAAAACCTCATAAGTCAATTTTTTCCAGTTTTGAGTTTTTACTCTTAAGAGTTTCAGAATAGTGCTAGGCACTAATCCACCAAATTTCGATTTCTAGCCTTATTTTGTTACGATAAAGTTCATTTGCAGGCCAGATTTTTTATGGGGACAATAAAGAATCTGGCCTGGAAAGTGCAAATGAAACACGGATAACATTTGATAAATAGGGTACTTGACTGAAGTTACAAAAATATTCTAAAAGCATTGTTTTGCCATATCAGTTAAGTAATTTTTTTTATTTTCGACAGATTTTGTAAAAAATCATCAAAAAAATAACCCTACAATTTTAAATGAGAAAAAGGCGGGAAAAACACCTCACTATAGTGACGTCACATTTTGAAGCAATTAAACGTCAATGTCAATATTTATAACCTCAAAACTTTGATTATATTCATAAAATGTCGAAGTAAAAGCAAGTATTTATTTGAATTCTGGTCGATTATTATTAATATATGTATATAAGCTAATAGAAATATTCAAAAGAAAACACAAATTCACCTCACCGATGAAAATTATCAAAATCGACACATCTAGCTACAAAATGTTACGTCATTTTCAAGAAATGGCGCGTTTTCACTAATTTGAATATTTGTTGAAAAATGGCGATTTTCAAAATAAAATTTCTAAATAGTTATCAAATTTTGTTATGTTTCATCATTAAAATTGGACATATGGAATGATAATGCATAGAATTATTTAACATTTGACACAAATTTTAAATACAGTCAAGTACCGTATTGTATGTGTGAAAGGCAACATATACCTACGTACTATACATATACGTGTATACTTGTATCGAATGTTTTAAAATTCACAGATCACATATTTATTGGAACAACAAAGAATCTGGCTTGAAAATCGACAGTTCAAGTTTAAAATCTTGGTAAGTGTATTTTTTAAATTTCCCGGCACTCGAAAAAAACTTCTCTTGGTACTACCTTTATTATTACCTATTTGATATGTCTCTAGAAGCCATAAATATGGACTATCGCTTACGATGTTTTGTGGGCTGATGCCTAGCATAACCGTGAAGCCCTTAAGAACAAAACCTTAAAACTAAAAAAAAAAAAATACCTACGAAGTTTTTCACTTTAACCATTGAAAATAACTTTATCTCAAAAAATGGGGCTAGAGAATCATAAGTAATACTTTTCAACCTATTTACAGCTCTAACCTAATGATTTTTAAAAACATAATCAAAAAAATAAAATTTCAAAATATGAAAAATAATCGAAGTTTGCTGGATTCATAAAAATCATTAATCTTTCGGTCATTTATTTTGTATACTTTGAATAACTTAATAATGCGCGCACTTATTGCATACGTTACTACAAATCTTTAAGAAAATTTTAAGCTCGTAAGCGTGTCTGCAGGTGGTCCAGAACCTGGTTAAATCAAATTCTGCAAAAACGTCTTTTTTTCAAAAAAATTTATTTTTGCAAAAATTATCAAATGTTTTGCAATTTTTTAAAAACGTTCCTGACCCCGAGCTGGTCTAGTGTCTAGCAACTCCGCTCTTGGTTGATAAGATCGTGAGTTCAGTACCAACCGCGGGAGATACGTCATCTACACTACCATACCACATTATCCATCAATAACCATTCCAACCTCAAAACTCAATAGCACATTTTGTTGTTATGGCTCTACAGCGGTATTGTTTTAACTCCTTATTGCGTCACTGGTGGGCCTGTGGCTCCCCAGTGACGTAATAAGTATTATCTGTGATCTTTTATTGTGATAATTGCTGTGATATTTGTGTGTTTCTAGTCAGGTTCCTCCACCCCGAGGCACTTTACGCCTCGGGGGGAGTCGCAGCGATGGTCTTCAGGCCTTGGTGACCGGACGCTTTGTCTAGTACTTATAGTACCGTCACCGAGGACTGTCCACTATTTTTTAAGCTCTGGGATGGCAGGGCTCATCGCTGGATTTTATATGTGTATGTTTGTCCGTTGTCTATTGCATTTATGTGTTCCTGTCTTTACGTGTTGTTTTTATTTTTACTGTGTTTGGCGGCGCATGCCCTTAGTAGGCGATGCCGCCGGGTACCGCTGACCGCGCCATCCACCGGCAGCAGTACCCCAATTTTAACTAAAAAAAAAAAAAAAAAAAAAAAAAAAATAGCACATTACAAGGGTACATATGACCTAAGCTGTTGCGTACCAAAAACCAATAGAAAAAAAAAAACGTTCCTATTCTACTTGCCAGGGACTATACTTTTGCCAAGTTTCATAAAAAAATATTTTTATCCCTTTAAAGTATAAGCAATTGAAAAAATCGCGATTTTTGGCGGTTTTTTGCGATAACTAATTTGTTTATGCACTAATTTACATGAAATCGGTCTCATGCTATTGAAATTAAATAGTTCTACAACTTTTGTACGAAACATTTTTTGTACGAAATTCAGTCTTTTTAAAAAATGTACAAAACTATTTTTGGCCTTCTTTGGTCGCCATTTTGAGGAACTTCCCACATGATTCAGTTGTTTAAAAATAGTTCATCGAATTCTACGAATTTTTTCCTATCTTTTCCATATTTTCCCTTCCAGGTACTAATTTTGGCAAACCAAGACGTTTTGGATACAACGCGTCCTAACCGATTTGTGTTAGTTAATAGAAAAATCGTTTGCGTATTCGTGTATTATCCATGACATTCGTATAATACGCGTATTATCCGGTTAATACGCGTATTTTCTATTTCATGCGTATTAGCCGTAACATAATAGTCAGAACAGCCGTAGAGGCCAACTGCAATTATTCTCACACAATGGAACAATTCTTATCGGTGTAAGAGGAAGCGGCTTGCTCAAATTAGTACGTATGACTGATGCAGGTGTTATTGATGTGTATTGTTATTCACAAGATTAAAAGTACATTAGGGATATATTGAAAATTGTCAATTTGCGATCACTGCAATGGATCACAGAAAAATACTTCTGTAATTTGTTATTAATAAAACATTAATTTAAGCAGAAAAATAGGGTATTATAGTTCGTAAATATTTTATTCAATGTATCTAAATTATAGCTGGAAATCGAAAGCCGATTCTGTGCGTGCACCCAAAACTGCCATACCTGATACATACAGGTCAATAGCAAGCCAAATGTGCTTGTTTTCAAGCGCATGCTGCTTACAAATGAGTGCAAACCGCTTCCGCTTACGCCGATACGAATTGGCCCAATATTGTGTGCGATGTTACCGCAAACAGATATTAATCACTAACAAATAAACTCTCTCTGTGTGATGATTTCTGTAAATATTTATAGACGCATAACACATAAAAATATAATTTTATATTATCATTTTACTTATTTGTAATTTTATTGATTTGTGTGAATGTAATTGTAATAAAAGTACTGTTGAAGAACACACTCATTACATATTCGTTAATTGTTGAGAAAGTTAGGCATTATTCAAAGGTGTGGAGAAATTATCATTACTCACTACCATTTTGACCAATGAAATCACCGTATTAACCATTATTCAATGGGCTGGCTTTTGTTTTGTGTATAATATACGTATCAATTTTAAATTTCAAGTATGTTGCGTAGTAACGTCTGAGTAAACAAAGTAGCTTGTATTTTGTTTTCATCGTTTGTACATATATAAACATTTAATGAAATTAGAGATCGATTAAAAATTCTATTCTTTTGACTTAAAATTTATATTCAATTTTATTTAAATCAAAAAGGAAAAAAGTCGTAGAAAAAATATCGTATTCTACTCGCTTGCAATGGCTATTACTCACTCAGATGCATTACGACACTCGCCTCGCAAGCTCGGCTCGTGTCGCAATTTCATCTTCGTAATAGCTATCATTACCAGCTTGTTGAATAATATACTATTAATTGTTTGTTTTTTATTTATTTTTTTTTTTTTATATTTTATAATTTTGTTATTATTGTGTATTTCTTGTTATTATTATTATTTTTATTAAAAATGTGTATTTTACACATGCTGAATTATTTCGTAAATTTTTTTGCATAAAATTTTTTGAAATTTAACTTTTTAAGAATATTACCGACCTCTGAGGAAGTTTATTGTGTAGATTTTTCGGACCGTGTAGTGTTAAAAAACCCTGTTGATTTAAATAAATAATTATAGGTTAAAAACATTGTTCATATAATAACATTGTTCATAACATAAATATTGTTAATCTTATAAATGTTTTGTCTACATTTTGCTTTTAATCATATAACGAACATAGGTACATAAAAAAAATCTCATGCTAAATTAAATTGCACATTTATTTTACTGCAAAACACATATTATTTAGTTTTTTACTAGTCTTTACACTCTTCATCCAAAATTTAAAAGAAAATTTTTTTTATTTTCTTAATAATTATAATTCATTAAGATCTTTTACGGTAATATGCTGGACATTATAAAAAACAACATTTTTCGCCCCTTCGAGACCAAAGAGTAATTTTGTTGATTTATTCACATTGAAACTGCCGTGATGGACTGTTGGTACTGGCTCACCTGGACTAAAATTCTTATGTACTAGTTGCTTAAATAATTTAAAGTAATAATGATTGTTTACGCTAACTAAAACTCCAATGTTACAGAGACGTGTTTTTTTAAAACAAAATTTTTCTATTGAAAGACTAATATCTGTGGCAATATTTTGACGATAGTGATTTTATGAATAAGCAGATCTCAAAGAGTGGTATAATTTTTATTTTGCTAGAATTCGTAAAATTATTTTGAATTTACGGCTACTTAAAGTTGTAAATTTTGGAGGAGTGGATTTTGGAACTTTATTTTTGCAAATTATACAATTTAACTATTGGAATATGTTTATCAGATCCAATTTTGATACGATGTCAAAATTTCATGAGGAAGTAACCAATAAATAATTTTCAAATTGTTGTCATTTTTCATAATTCACAAATTTGAAATTTCCGATTTCTCACCAAATAGCAAGCGAGGGGTAAATTGTGTTTAACTACTTTTTCACTGTATCCGATGTACCAACTAATCCCACTAAAATATTTTTAAAAAAACCAATAGTAAAAAAAATTCCCATAGGGTGCAAACTTTAGGAAAGACACTATGTGTCTGCGAGATAACTTTCGAACGAGACATCCAACTTTTACGAAATTTGGTGAAAAGGTCGACAGTCTTAAACCCTTGAATGAGTTCGTCAGCCAGACACGTCCGATTTTTAGAAGCCAATAAAGTCCGAAAATCAAATATAAAGTTAAAAAATGTTCCTATTTCCGTCTCTTTAAGGACTGAAGGGTACACGGGAAAAACGATCATAGTCACAAAAAATAAAAAAAATGCCAAAATCCATGTAGTTATGTTGGCAGTATGCAGAATATTGACCTCGTGCTAACATTACACGTGAAAATCGAACATAGTCCGTGATATGCAAGAGAAGAACGATCATAGTCTAAATTTTTTTGCTGAAAAATGCGCCTATAATACATGATTCGATGTCAAATTTCGCGAAAACGGCTAGCCGTCTATTTTCTGCTGGCATGGCGTTTTCTAGTTTACTATATTAGTAATAACCACCGAAAGTTTGAACCAGATCCTATGTGTGGTTTTCAGGCAAAAAATTTTTATGTTGAAAAATGCGCCTATAATTCACACTAAAGTTTAAAAACGCTCCCCTGAAAAATTTACTTTTTGTGACTATGATCGTTTTTCCCCTGTACCCTTCAGGTATATTATTAACTAAATTTATATTGTTGTGTACTTACTTCGCAAAACAAACACAGATGTCAGGATTTGAGGTATTACTTTTACAGAATTTTCGTTTTGGGTGGAATCCATCGTATAAGATTTCAAAATTATTAACTGAAGTATTGTGTAAAGAATTTCTGTTAAAAATTTGTAATCTCTTTAAAGCTTCATCGACATCTGCTACTGACTCATCAAGTAGTGGTTTAATATTTTCGTTGGAATGATCATCCTACAAAGTGACACTGCTTTTCTAAAAAGTCTACTTAAAATTTAAATATTGTCGACCTGTAGCAAACATGATTTTTTCTCATAAGGATCTCTAGAAATATGTTTATAGTTTTGGGCTATTTTTAATCGTGAGGCCATCAAATATTAAAAAAAAAAATTAAACAGGAAACATAATAGATTTTAATTCTTATTTGTACACGAATGCGCCTTTTATAGCTTTTTATGCCGCGTTATTTTTGGTTATTAGAATGATTGATTAAATTTTTAAGATACAGCTTCTGACTCTAGACTTCTAACAAGGAATGGTACGGAAGTGTTACCCTGCGACTTCGTTCATTTTAAGACATATTGTAGTACTTGACAAAGTAACAAACATATTTTAATTGTACGTGCCCAATCCCATATTTAGGGGATAAAACATTTCTTCAAAAATTTGTTGAAAAATCATATTTTGGTATTTTTCTCATACTAGCCCTTAAGCAATTTTGATGAAAAGTGAACGTAAGCAATTTTGATGAATGTAACCTCTGTCAAAAGATTTAGACCGAGGTTAGATTACTACAGAATTTTTTTCATTGGGGTCACTTAATTTCTAAGGTGTTAAACACCCCTAAGAGTGGGTTTATTAAAAACATTTTAGGGAGATCATAGCTCAAATTCTTTAAAATTCTGTACGAATGCTACAAGTTATTAGCTAATAAATAATACGTGTTACCCACTGTAATGGCGCGGCATAACTGGGGGGTTATGAGGGACTGTATATAAAAATGAAATTTTTAACAAAAATTAAATCTTTAGGATTTTCGCTATCATAAAATTTATAACATATAGGAAAAATCGAGTTAATTAGTAATTCTTTGACTTGAAATAGATAATTTTGAAACACTGAAGTAACTTTATGAGATCTAGGATTGCAGTTTGTAATTAAATGTCATGTATTATGAAATCAGAAATAGTGGAAAAAAATAAAGGTAAAAAGATAAATTAAGTTTCAAGATGTTGATAAAAAAAGCATTTTTAGCCAAATGCCGGTGAAAAAAGTGTTCTTTTAGTAAATTAGTAAAGTCCTACCACTAACGAATTAACACCCACCGACAAAGAAATAACAGTCATGATAATACCTAATAAAAGGACTACAGAGGAGATACAACCACTAGATGTATGTGGATTTTAAATATGAAAGAATTTCATCAAGCGGTTTTCATATAGTATAATGCTACTTAATTACGATATCAATCTTCATTATCGTAACAACGTAATAAAGCTCCAATCATTGATTCTTAACCAATTTTCTTCTCCTCTATATCAAAACTTATTCTGTTATTCATGGTACAAAAGCGGATACATAAAAAAGACCAGAAAAATTTGAAAATTCAGTTGCACTTGCTCTTCAAGTGTCCCTCAAATGCGAAATTGAGGGTTGTGAATAATTATTTTTTTATAAGTTGTTTTTGGTGCAAGAAATCGTTCTGATTAAAACACTTCTTTGAAGATTATCATTACTGTAAAAATTATCACTCATAGTTCTAATTAATACTTTTTTTAAGACCTCTATAAAATGATATAATGACATTGTAAAATACAGTCATACTGAAGCACATTTACGTCTGTTTATTGTACCACTATTCAACATCTACTCAAAATAATAATTAAAATGTAATTTATATTTTTACTTGTATTTTCTTCCACTATTTTATAATAGCTGACATTTAATTACAAACTGCAATCCTAAATATTTTTTCATAAAACTACTTCAGTGTTTCAAAACTATCTATTTCAAGTCAAGGAATTAACAACTAACTTGATTTTTCCTATTTATAAGTTTTATAATGGGGGAAATCCTAAATATTTAATTTTTGTTAAAAATTTCGTTCTTATATACAGCTCCCTATAACCCTCCATTTCCACCGCACCGTTACAGTGAGTAACACGTATTATTTATTAACTGATAACTTGTAGCATTTGTATAGAATTTTAAAGAATTTGAGCTATATGATCTCTAAAAAATTTTTAATAAACTTACTCTTAAGGGTGTTTAACACCTTAGAAATTAAATGACCCCAATGAAAAAAGTTCTATAGTAATGTAACCTCGGTCTAAGTCTTTTGACCACTTTTCATCAAAATTGCTTAAGGGCTAGTATGAGAAAAATACCAAAATATGATTTTTAAGCAAATTTTTGAAGGAATGTTTTACCCCCTAAATATGGGATTGGGCACGTACAATTAAAATATGTTTGTTACTTTGTCAAATACTACAATATGTCTGAAAATCAACGAAATCGCAGGGTAACACTTCCGTAACATTCCCTATAAGTAACAATGACCTTTAAATCTTTATCATTTACTTATACTTATTTTATCTATTACTAAAACTTATGTCATATACATATACAAAGCAAAATCTTTAAACTGATTTTTTCAAACTGATATACATTAATTGCAACTTTCAACTAACAGACTTAACATTTTTAGGAAAGCGTCTCAAATTACCTAAGAAATATGCAGTGTCCTCTCTTTTCTTAAAAATAAAAACGAATTATGGCAATTTTTACATCAACTGTTTTCGATAAAAAATGAAATTTAATGAAATGTCTTTTTAAAATTTTAATAGACTGCCAAAACCTTTAAATATTTTTTTCATTTTTTTTAGAGTTTAGGTATTTGAATAAACAAAATTTTCTGAAAATATCAAGTCAATAGGTTGAAAATTGTAATTGCTATAACGTACATCAATTTCGTTACATTATTTTTAAATAAAAATCTTTAAAATATGCTTCTTTTAGAGTTTAACTCTTTTATTTTAATCATAGAGAAAATTTTTTTGTCTCAAAATGCGGGCCTTTTACTACCAGTTACAAGTACAATAGATAAGGTTAAAAAAAATAAAAAGAAAATTATTGGGCGTGTCCAATTTAACGCAACGTTTTACAACATAAAAACATGTTTTATGTTCACTTAGGCCGATGAGAACTGTTGCAAATAGTTTTGACGTCATTTACATACGTACATAAAGTACATAGGGTACATAGTGTGTGTCTCACGCATGTGTATAGTTAGCTATCATTATTGTTACCGTATAATTCATTTAGGTCGTTTATTTATTCATTTTACAGATAATTTTACAATCGGATTTCAAATAAATAATGTTCCATAACTGTGTTTTTTTGAAAACATATTATCTAGTAAATAATAATAATAAATACGAAAAGTTTATTGTCAGCGGAAATCAAGATTTGATAGACATATTCGTCTATTATAACATCAAGACAGACATATTAGTCTATTATAACATCATACAAATTGTCCATTTTCCTAAAATTTTAATGTTATTTAATTGATAAAAAAAATAAAATAAAAAACTATTAAGATTTTCTTTATTTACAACAGAGATTAAGTTTTTTTGTTTTGCAACATTTGCAACAGTTGTGTCCAGCCGAAATAACACGTTCGCACATGCGTAAAAATCATGCACCATAATATGTTTGCTTACGTCATATGTTTTTCAACGTTTTGAAATGTTGCGTTAAAATAAACACACCCATTGTTCTGTGATTAGAGATGTCAACATCAAAAAATGACACCCTATGATGGAAATTATACTAAACTATGTTGGTGAAACTGAACATTACTTACAAATTTACCGTATTTCGAAAAATCTATCACAGATGACGGCACTTATACCAGCGAATTAGAGTCCCTATAATAAAATAGAGTCGTGACATGTCATCCATTTTCTGTCCAAAACAGAGCGGGAAGCTTCAAAATTAATTATCACAAGCACTCGATAATACTTGAAACTGATACATAATTATTGTTAATAAGTTATGAATTTATGAACAATTAAAAAATTGTAATTTAATTATTTTTTCTAAGTTAAACTAAATGGTTTTTGTTAAGTATATAATTTATTTTCAATTTATTTTACCCAACTTTGGACAAAAAATTCCGGAACCAATCAGCGTTCAGCACAAATGTCACGACTCTATTTATTATAGGGATGCTACAGCGAATATACACACATCAAAGCATTTTGAGCCGCCACATTGCAACTCGTCTTAATCATCAGAAGCGTTAAAGTAGTGCGTCCCTTAAAGAAATTTGGTAATCAGCCCCGACGAGAGGGTGGGTAGACGGGGTTATTGCCCCGGGGCCCGGACTGGGAATAGGGGTCCAAGCTGTCGGTAGGGGCTCGGCAAAAACTAAAAGAAACATTTTTTGCTCATTACTTATGTTTTTGGGGAAAAATTATTAAGAAATATACTATGTTCCCGGGGCCCTCCATTTCTTTCCACGACCCTGTTGGTAATAAGTATGAATACTATTTGAAATTTTAAAATTTGTGAAGAATCGTGAGAAGAATTAATCGTGCTTGCTTCAGATTTAGTTGTGATATAAATTTAATTAATTACCGTTACCGAATCTTCTACTTCTCTTATGTCATCATCTTTCATTTGGATTTCAGAATTTTGATTATCATTTTTATGGCGAATTATTCTATAACCATCTCTTAAAAGTTGCGTATACATACGGTAATATCGTAATTTACAGTAGGTACTATTTTCGTCTAATAGTAATGCATAAGCTTGCTGAATACTCAACGGGATCATATTCCATTGCAATTCTAAATAATTCTGTGAAATTTAGTCATTGTCAAAATAGTTTTGCTTTTAATTTATATTATTAGTGACGAACAGATTCTTGCTCATGCCTCTGGTGGTGAATTTGAAAATTATCATTTATTTACAGTCAAAACTCCTATAACGCGATAATTCGTACCGCGTTCTAAAAAACTCAGAATTAATTAGTGTTAGTAATACGTTCTATGGAAATCACGTTATAAGAAACTCAGAATTTAAAAAAAATTAAGTGAATCATGCAACGCTGTATGAAATTTCAGAAATAAATAAATTGTATATAAATCAGACTTATACAAAAACTGCATTTTTAAAGTATCAGATTATGATTTATATGGTTAATTAATAAAATTTTATAATAGAAATGATAACGAATATGTAGAATTGTATATATTTAACACCATGGCGATCATAACCTAGACTGACAAAACGCTCAATTGGCACACTATTTTGACAGCAAATACACTTTATATGGAATTTTTGACGTCCTACGACGTGGTGTGTAAGCTGGTAAGGTTTCACTTGACGTCTTATGACGTCAGTGACGTCAAGGTGTTAAATTTAAGTTTACTGAATAAGTTCGTTAATATAATAAAATTATAAATTAAAAAAATTGCTCCAACAGAAAAACTTAATTTGATACATTTCATCATGCATCATTACTGTCAAATATTTGCAGTCTAATTTTTTTTCTAATTGGCCGAAAATCCTCCTAACGTTGTAAATTTTCTTTTTTCTTTTCATAAGTAGTTTATTTTGTAGTTCTACCAATACTTTTTTAAAATACATGGAATAAGTGCTGCCACACATAATTTGTTTTACTGGAATTTTCTTGTACGAAAAACATGTTTTAAGGAAACCGCGTTAAAGGAGAGCTGTCACAATTTTGCTCCATGTTATATGGAAATTGTGTTATAAGAACATCGCGTTATAGTAGACTTGACTGTATAATTACATCTAGTTGGCAGCTAGTAATGCTAGTGAGAGCGTCAGTGGCGTTTATGAAACATCGGTGTGTTCTGCTGAATTGTTTTCTAGTTAAATTAGGTCTAAAATAGTAGTGTTACCTTTGAGTGGATCATAAAAATTAAATCAGATTTGGCAAACCTAATTTTTTTTCAAAGAAATATCACAAATATTTCGCGTCAGATAGGTTTTTCTATAGTATTTGCCTTGCTAAACAACTCTTAGATTACATCACTAGAAGTGTGTGTACTTATGATAATTTCTTCACCAATCAGACATAAGTATATTTGGAGAGCTCCTAGTTTTACCATCACATAGGTGTGTCTGTCATCCTTTTTGTTACCAATAATATATTAAAGACTTATCATTTTTGAAGTGAAAACTTCTTTAGCGGCGTTGTACACTTTTTTTGTAATGGGTAAAAAATGTTAAACTCGCGTCAGGTCACGTGACCTGATCGAAAATTCGTAAGATCTGATCAAAAATTCGTAAGACGGATGAAAAGTAGACAGTCAGTAGAGCAGACAATAAACTGCGTTGTACACTTTTTTTGTAATGGGTAAAAAATGTTAAACTGGCGTCAGGACACGTGACCTGATTGAAAATTCGTAAGACGACAGTACATAACAGTAGACAGTAGTACAGAATACAGAACGAACGGTAGTATCTCTATACTACTGAAATCAGTGTAACGCGAAAGGACAGATAGATATATACGGGTTTACTCCAATAGCACTAATTTTAAGCCCTATCTCATTAAACATTAATTTTAGAATAGAGATAAAAAATTTTTAAAAAGAGATTCTTGTAGGGATTACCGAAGAGAACATTTGTGCAAAATGTGAACTCCCGGAAATGTTTTTTTATATTGTTTAAACAATATTGAAAATTCATAAATAGCGTTTTTTGAGCTTTCACCGCTTACGTAGCGAAAACAGTGATAGATACATTAAAAAGTGTTAAGACCTTTTTTGTAGAGAATCGAATTCTCTACAAAAAAGTCAGCGAGAGCACCTGTCTATCTTGTACAGGTGAAAAGATACAGCGCTCCAAACGCGCACTCAAAAGTCCACTTTTTCTAGCGTTCCGGCAGGGTGTGCCGTGTACGATAGCGCAATAAATAAATATTGTATTCTACCACATAAATGATAGTACTTTTATACTGATAATTAAAGCAATTCGTGCAAAATTATTCCCTAACCATTCCAAAATATCAAAAATGCACAACGTTAATATTCAAGTTTTCACTTCTGCCGGCACTCCCGGAGTGCAACCTGTCATTTTTTTTTTAAAATAAAATTACTGATAACGAACATATTCTCACTTGCGCCTCTGATGGTAAAATTAGAAGTAGTCTTTGCATGAACAGTTACGTACAGGTATAATCAACGACAGAAATATAATATTCTGTCGTCAATTGAACGATTATGTAAATGTATGCCCAAAGACAGATTTTATTTTCATCACCAGGTGCGCGTGCCCCTTTTCTTTTGATGGTTATTAGCAGTGGCGACGCAAGACGAAAATGGGGGGTGGGCAAGATAATTTTTGTGAGGCTCCCTTTAATTTTATTTTTAAAATTTCTGTCTTAAAAATTAGGCGACAATAAAAAAAGAAAAATTTGGGGAGACAGGTCTACCCACACTGTCAACTTCCCATTGGATGCACTTAGACTAGAGACTAGTGTATATAAATAATTTTTTTTTTATTTCAGGGGCTCCTCCCCCTGAACCCCCGACAAAGGCTTTGCCTCTTGCACCCCACTGGAGGGCTTTCATTTTTTTTTGTCATCAAACAAATGATATCATAATTTATTTTTAAGGTATGAAAAGGAAAAATTTTTCACAAAAAGCTTAAAATTTCGTTTTTTTTATTATAAAAAACAAAACACTAATCCGAATTTGCTGAAAACTTTATCCGGTCTTCATTTTTGAATTACGCATCTAATGAAATTAATCCGGAGTCAGTATCATTTGTTCTTGAGATATGCGAGACGAAAGAAAATTCACGAACGAACGAACTAACGAACGCACACACAGACATCACGCTAAAAACGATAAATTTGGATTCTAGTGACCTTGAAACGTGGAGATATGTCTAAATTAGCGATTCGTAATCGCTACCCATTTCGATAATCGATACCCAATACGATACCCATTACAATAACTTCCAATGGGAAGTTAAAAAAACAAAACCGAAAAACAGTCACTCGCGAAACCTCTTTAAGTGCGAGGACGATGTAGGCCCAGGCCTAGCTACGCCACTGGTTATTAGTCTTTAACAATATATTGTTACTTCGCATTGTTGCTCAATGAAGTTTACTTAGCTATTAATAAACAAAACACTTTGCAAAACTATCACTTTTTTGTTAAAACTCTCGACATGTTTCAGTCACCTGTTTGATAATAGTCCTATTGACCGAAACATGTTATAAGAGTTTTAACAATAAAAGTGGTATTTTTGCAAAATAAAGTGTTTCATTTATTAATGCAAATATGGAATACCATAAAGTAACGCTCAAATTTATTAAATTTATAAGAAGTTGACTTTTTCCATAATTCGGAAACGAAATCAAACTTCAAAATTTGGATTTTATACTGGCGTCTCTGAGACCATTATTTATTCAAAGATGAGCTCGTTAAGTGTAAATTCTATTATACCCCATTTCAAATACAATTGATCATGAGTCATCGTTAAAAAATTAAGTTATTCTTACATTCGAAACAAATTAATCTTCTATTCTTTTCTAAAAACAAACTGCAAATTTAAAATTTACGTAAATGCAATAATGAAAGAGATAAAGCCAAGAAAACCGAAATTATTTAAATTCGTAAGTGATGAATTGATGGTTAAATTTAAGTGAAATGGACCATACATTGGCGGCGAGAAGATTACGCTGGCACTCTGGTGGTGAATTTAAAAGCTCTATCAGGTCGAATCCTTAGGCATATATCAAAATGGTGACAAAAATATACAAATCATACAATACTATACAAATCATATAAATTATGAACGCGCCATTACATTTCTATCGCCGATTAGGCGTATACATAAAATGGTCAATCGGATATAGGTTCTAATTTCACTAATTCGAAAACTAATGAATCGACTGAAGTGAAATTTGGTATGGAATTTTAAATCTCAACTTATTTACATACTTTTGACTATAATTATTGACATTATTCAAACTGAAATAATTTTTTGGTCTTCTGCTCTACCAGTGTATTTAATACATAATTACAAATATTAAAGATTATTGTTTACCATTTCTAATAGAAATACTGCCTCTTCAGGTAAAAGCGTATAATTATGTTTTGTTTGAGTACCAAAATATTGAAACATTTTACCAACTTGCTTTTTTAATTCTATTTGCTTCTTGGACGATTCCCATACAGCTACAGATCGAGTATGTCTACAAATATTTTTAGGAAAAAGTTGTTCTGAAAATTATCTTTCATTAATTAAATTAAGTATAAAGAAAATTACGCGGACCTCGGGGATTTTATCGAAAATAATGCTTGATGTTCATCTATCTGAAGTAATTTGGTCTCATCGTCATTATTAGACGTTTTCTCGGACGAAGATGAATTTAATTTATCAGCAATTACCGCATCAATTGGATCATTTACAACTTTTAAAAGTTTTGGCCCTCTTTGTGGCAAATGTGTTTCAGTAAACTTCTTCCGTTTATTTTCCATTTTCAATATGATTTTATTTTACGACAGAAAAATGATTCGAAATATATTATTAAATAAGTAATAAATGACAAAAAATTGAATAAATCTTTATTTTTACAAATATACAGGTTATGTATAAATAAATATTTTGACAGCACGTTTTGACAAATAAAAGTACCAACATTAAAAAGATAAAATCTATAAAGTTTCACCAGAAAATTCTCCAATATCACTAAGGGTACTGGGGCCTTCTTCTACAAGCTCCTTAGAGTCCTTAGGTTTTTGACTTAAAATTTGTGTAAGAAGTCTATGATTTTCTTCTTTAAGAATCTTAATATTCTTTTCTAAATTCTAAAAAGTTGTAACTGTTAATGTATATTAAGTACAAGAGTAGGTTTGTTCGTTTACCTCTATTTTCGATTTATATTTTTCATGAATCTCTTCTCGTGTTTTAACTGCATTATTCAATTTTTCTCGAGCCTCTTTCGGTGCCGCCATTTGGTTATTTGTTATTCCTAATACAGCTTCCATTTTAATATTACTTTTCAAACATTCTTTATATCGTCGTCGTAGTTCATTTGTTTCAGAAATGAGCGCGGAGCTTTGTTCTATTAGTTTTATTTTGTTTTCAGATTTTGCTGGTGAATGATAATGAGCCTAAAAATAATGCAATATTTATTAACATTTTCATTGCCAAGCTAAAAATATAGACTTTGTAAGATGGCCAAATATTTTATGTTGAATAAGTAGGTTCTTATATTTGTCACGCGATATCGCGTGATTAGGCATGTAGTAAAGTAGCCGTTTCACGCGATATCGCGTGATCGGCAATGAACGTGTTAACTGAAACATAATTTTGTAAATTTTATTTTACTTACTGCTTGTTTCAATCTTCGAACAGTTCTTTCCAAATATTCTCGCTGTACTAAAAATTCGTTGCGCGCTTCAGCATCTTCTAATTGTGCTATTTGAAAATCTCTACCTTCATTATAACGATGATACATTTCCTAAATTTTATAAAAATACCTACTTTTTTTCTTAAATATTGAATACAATCCAAATAAACTAAAACTGATCTAACGTCACCAGACAAATGCAACAAATGAAGCAAAATTAGACGAATCCAGTTTTTTGTACCTTTTCCCGTTTTATTACATTATTTATACATATTGGCACATTACAGGTAGTCATACACCGGCAAAGTTTTTTTAATAATTTAGTCTACCGTACTGCGTTTTGTGGATCTAATAATTATTAGTACATAGTAGAGATGTCGATTCTCCAAGAAAAAGATCGATTTTTGGATCGATTTAAATCGAAATTAAAAAAATCGATTAAAAAAAAAAATCGGTTAAAAAAGAATCGATTCTGTAAGATCGATCTAAAAAATCGAAATTTTGGAAAGTTTAGTAAAATTAGCTGATAATTTTTGTTAAGGGACTTAATTTATAGTACATGGGGAAAATCGTGTAAAAATGCCTTACATTATACTAATAAAGGCGATGAGTTAACTTTTAAATTATAATTATAGCAAATAAACAAAACAAACAACGAAATTGAATATGTAGGAAGAATACCACGGAATGAACCAAATTTATTCAAAAATTTCAAACAAACTGACAAAAAAATGTTTCCTAAATAAATCGCTAACATGGGAAAGGGATCGTTTGCCAGATAGGTGGTCTTGCTTTCTTTTGTATTAATAGTCTTTATAGTAGTACTTAATATATATTATACTGTATACAATATACATATTGGCTATTGGATACTATTGGGACTACTGGACAAGATAGTGCGTATACATAATTATGTATATGTAGTTATAGGTACAGAGCCACATGGGGGTTCGTTGATAACAAAGAGTAAAAACTAAAAAGTGACAATTAACAATAACGTTTTTCCTGTTTCATTTTAACACATGTTCCTTTGTAGAATTACAAATAAAATGAAATTATTTTTGGAAAAAATCGGGTATCGATCTCTTACTTTTAATAATCGATTCATAAATCGATTCAAAAGAAAAAAATCGAAAAAAGAATCGATTTTTTAAGCTTCGATTAATCGATTTAAAATCGACATCTCTAGTACATAGGTATTTTATTTAATTTGGATAAGTCCTTAACTGGTAACATTACCAATGATAGATATGCCTAGTACAGACGGGTAAATACATTCAGTCTATTACTTTTTGTAATTAGAAATTACGTGGATTTAATAACAAAGTAAAAAAAAAATAATAAATGACAATTTTAGAATTTGAATTTGAGTTAATACAATTTTCATTATTTTATTTCATAAAGACAATTAAATATATATATATATATATATATATACATATATATATATATATATATATATATATATATATATATATATATATATATATATATATATATATATATATATATATATATATATATATATATATATATATATATATATATATATATATATATATATATATGTATATATATATATATATATATATATATATATATATATATATATATATATATATATATATATATATATATATATATATATATATATATATATATATATATATATATATATATATATATATATAACTAAATTAATTTTGAATTCATTTTATTTGAAATTGATTGGCGGAGTTACTTGTCTCTTTTACGGTAACTTAGGGTTGTGTATCTAATTTTGTTTCATTTGTTAAGCATGCACGTTATACAATTTTTAGCTAATTTCAAGTAAGTAGTTATATAAGAAATAATTTCAAATAGATACAAAATTTACCTTAATTGCGAATTTTAATTTTTGCGGTTCTTGAATAATGAGGGTCAAATGATGTAAATCGGTTTGCATACGGTGTAAAAGGGTCTTACATGTTCGAAATTTAGCCTGTTTCGTTTTGCAATCACTTTCAGTTGCACGAAGTTTTTCTTTTAGATCAGTTATTTGGAGCTCTAGAACAAATTTTTTATTTTATTAATCTAAACCACAGAGTACCAGAGACAACATTGCTATCTCTATACTACTGAAACCACTGGGTTTACTTTGTATTTGTGCGGTGATCTGTCTTTGTGTGAGTGATCGGAGGTGTGTTGGCCGTGGTGTCGCATACGTATATATAAGGCTGGTCGTCTATTGGTTGCGGACAACTGCGCTATTTGATTCAGACGATTACGTACGTCTGTCGTTCGTCCGTAATGATATGTCTACTATCCGTCCACTAGCTCAATATTCCTCAGTATTTTTATGTCATCGAAGATGACATATTAACATGGTTGTGTGACTGAATAATTATTGAGTTGTACATCCATATTGAATAAACGCAAGAGGGCTGTAGAGTTAACAACTATAGAGTTAACAAAAAATCATAAATTAACACTTTCACTGAGATGACATTACTTAGTGCGTGTCAAAAACACACATTTGACGAATTTTTTATTCTTTTTAATTTATTTTCTCAAGCTATAAATGCTATAAAAATACGTAAAAAACAATTTATGGCACGTAATATGTAACGGTACACAGTTATAATTGTAAATTTTCTTCAGTTTCATTTCAATAAAAATAAAAATCTCATGAAGCGGAATTCTTCGCGCGAAAAAATCCAAACAAAATTGGATTTATTGGCACGTTGTAATTATACGCACGGAAACGGACGAACGAGACGCTTTCAGTGGATGAGGATGAATAGCTTCACAGCTGTTTGGATCGTTCGTCCGTTTTCATGCGTATTCGTCCGAATCAAATATCGCACATTTCCGTATCCAAAGGACGACCAACCTAATACTACAACGCGTGTATGTGGCTCCTTGTGGGGGTTCTACCAATGCCAACAACAATCAAAACGTGATCAAGACAACTGACCTACACTCATCCACTGCTACGGAGCGAGTGACTATTAAGTAGCCTAACTTGCTCAGAACTGCACACTGCAGATTTCATGATAGAGATAGTTGCATCACCTTTGGTACTCTGTGATCTAAACGTATTAACAGGGAATATGCATGTTTTTTAGAAAATTGTGAAACATTTTTTAGAATATTCTATACATGTCACAAATTCTTATGACAGTTCTTTTTGTCTGATTAATTTTAGTTTTCATAACGAAATTAATGTAAATTATCTAACTTAAAAAAAAATTCCGCCAAAACGGTACATTTGAGCAATGAGCGATCCTATTGGTTGTGACGTATAATGTATAAGTTTTACCCATAGAACACTAGAAGCCAACTAATATCAACGAAGTGTAGCTTGCTTGGAGCTCTTTGTAGGCCTGTCACAGCTTTAGTCATGTAGTCAGTCGCTGTCCGTCACCGAACCCACAGTGCATTGTATTACATTGTTAGACTTTGTTAGTTGAACAGCACACATTTCTCTCTCTGGTAATACGTGTGTTGTAGTAGTGTTTGTAAATACGCACACAGACGCAACCATTAAACCAATACCACTGCAAACAGTGTGTATCTACACCAAAAGAGTGGGGAAATTTTACGTCACCCAATGGCGACAAGTGGAACAGTGTAATTTGGTTACTAGTATGGTCCCTTGGTTTTACCCAAGCCCTAAGCGTGTTTGTAGAAAACTGTGGATAGCAGTGTGCCAGTGTGTGCTTGATACCGCTTAAGGCATTTAGTTAGTCGGTATCGGTCACACAATGCACAACGCATTATTATGTATTGTTGGACCATTGTTAGCTTGGACCCCACCTTGCTCCGTCCGACAATACATGTTTTGTAATTGTGTGTGTTTCAACTGACACAGTTGCAAAAATCAAACTAACACCACTACACACAGTGTATACTTACACAACATAGTGGTGGGAAGTATAGGGGATTTTTTGTCTACATTGGTATCACTAGTGCAGAGATAGCAACTTGGCTTCTGATTATTCTGTGGTTTTACCAAATATGCCAGATATATGTACTGGATGAAATATGCACTAAGGTATAACGTACTATAAATAATAGGATACACTCTATACACTTTGTCACTGATACGAAAACATATATCAAGTAGAATAAAAATTAATTTTTGAATATTTAAAAATATTTAGTGATTTGTTACAATCAATACTTATTATTTTTAAAATACCCCTGTCGCAGCACCTGCATAACATAGCGAATTTCCAGAGATTGGACACTGACGGATCTCATATAACAACCTGTATCTTTCTACAATAGTTTAGCTATCTAACGGTGAAAATATTTTCAAAATCGGTTGAGTAGTTAATTTTTTAAAAATTTTAAATATTGCAAAAAGCCGCTTAAAATGGCAAAAAATGGCCAAAAATTTCGCTTCTAAAAATCGAACGTATCTGGCTGACGAACTCATCCACGCTTTTTGGATTTTTGGGACTATTGGGAAATCAAATGGAGGTGTGGTTTAATATTTAGCCTACTCGCAGTAGTCTCCTTATTCGTCATCAGATGGCAGAAACTGATACTTAAGGAAATAGTAGCAATTTGGAATTGTCCGTTTTATTTGAAAACAGTAAATTATTATGAAAAAATTAAAATAACTTTCAAAAAAATATGCCCCTTTGTATTTTGTAAATTAAACAAAAAATTTTGTGAATTGTCAAAATCTAATAAACAAACCTTGCCTACTGGCAGTAATTATTTTTTTGACCACTAGTTCGCGTATTCAATTTTTACGATTCCCAATATTAATTTGTATAGTAAATTTTTCTATCGACACACAGTGGGGCCAAAGTAGGTAAAAGATGCAAAAATTATTTAGTCCTTTTATTGGCTACAGAATAGTTATACAACAAACAATATATTTTACTTATACTTGGTATTTATTAATAAAATATTGCGTGTCCCACTATACAGGGTGTCCCATAATGGTTAGTCAAGTGATATCTCAAAAACCATTCGTCGGATGAATTTGAAATTTGCAGATCTTGTTTGACCCTAGGTTGAGACTTTTTTCATGTAACTTGATTTCATTTCTGGTTACTGGTTTCTAGCCGGGTGGTATCAACTTATAAATTTTAAATAGAATATGGAATTTTTGGCAACGAATTTCGACGATACGTTTAATTTTAGCTTTAACTTAACTGTAATATTCGGTACCTACATAAGTATAATCGATTTGAGTGTTTTATTTAATTATTCACTATTTTTTACAAAATGAAAATTAAATCAATAAATTTTGTAAAAGGTACAATTTGGTGCAGACTCTGCAATCATAATACCAAAATAGACTAATTGCTTTATCAAATGCAACAAAAATACTCGTTAGATTCGATTGGATACGTAACTAAAATTTTTTGAGAAATTAATTTTTATAGAATTTTTCTAGATAATTCAACTATGTTTCACCAAATCACCTATTATAACCGATTTAATTTTTTTTTTATAACTTAAATAACGTTCCCGCAAATCACTACTTTGCAGACAAAGATATCGCTTAGAAAGTTTAAACAATCGATCTATTTGCACCTCCGCGCATTTTTTCCTTATAGCGGGTTTACATTTGCAATGATTTGTTGGCGCCACTTTTAAGTTTACATGTCTGTAAAGTTTACACTATTTGTACGTCCGTTTACACAAGATTTGGATGGTATATAATTTGTTAAGTACTGCGCAGGTCATAAATGGCTGAATTGGATATATAACTGTCATATATAGCTTTTATTTGTATCTAAATGTAAAGCAAACAATGAATTAGAAGAGAAAAAAACATAATAGGTACCTAAAAATGATATTCAAATCTAAATAAATACGTAAAAATGACATTCAATTATTTTTAAAATAATACTGGCGCCAATACAAGTTTACATATGCATGTTTTAATTTTAGTGGCGCATGAATCATTACTGGCGCCAGAAAAGTTAGAAGGCTGCTAACTTTTTTCATCAGGGCATGCACTGATCTACCTTGCACGCCAGTAGATGTTTACACGTTCATTTTGCTTTTACTGGCGCGCCACTTTGTGTTGGCGCCAGCAAATCATTGTAAATGTAAACCCCGTATTAGTTAATTACAGTGGTCGTTGCTAGAATATTGTAGCTATTGATTCAAGGGCACTGTGTGACAGTTAAACGCATCTTAAACGTATACCATTGATATATGAATAGTATGGATGCGCCTCTACCTACTTTTTAGATACACTCAATTGAAGTCACCACTAACAACAACTGGAGACTATTGGTCGTCAATATTACTTTGGTTTTAATCTAGTATTGTGCAAATTTGATTGTAATTATTTTAAAATTTTAACTTTTTACATAAGTAAATATTTGAATTTAATTCCCACTTATTCAAATTGGAGCTAAACCTAATTTTAAAAAAAACCTTAGTTTCAGCTACTTACTAATCATGAAATATTACGTATTTTATCTACAGTTTAAAATAAGTTTTTGTTTCTAATAGGCTTGCGCATTTTAGTTCACTTGTAAGAGCGCTCAGTTTAGTTCATAGTTCTTTAATGAACTAGTTCATTCTTTTAGTTCGTTAGTTCACAGTTCTGAATCAACAGTGATGAATATGAACTGCATTAATTTAGTTCTTTAGTTAGTTCCTTTTTCTGACGTTTTTATCTTAAAGATTTAAGATTTTTTTAAACTAGTAATCTTTTATTTTTGACAATTTTCCCATATCGGGAGCGAAGAATTTCGATATGAGGAAATGTCTAATAATAACAAATTTACCTGATTTTACAATGCTCATTTGTGTGTCTTTATTTTTTTATAATAGGTGTTTTTTTTAAAAAAAAAAGCCAAAAAACAATATGTGACAATTTTTACAAAATTATTTAAAATGTTCATTTGTATGTCTTTATTTTTGTGCGCTCTGCAACGGTAAACACTACCTTGATTTAATAGTACTTTTTATACAATTACTTCGCGAACTAATGAACTTACTGAACTGAACGAACAAAGTAACTAACTGAACTACTGAACTACCAAAACAATTTAGTTCACTAGATCCTCATAGAACATAATTATATGATAAGTGATAATACATATACATACCTACGATACTTACCATAGATATAATACCTACAAGTCAGTGTCTCTAGTGATCCAAAAATTGAACTAACGAACGAAGAGTGGAATTGATGATGAACTAGTTCGTTCAGATCACTTGTAAGAACGCTCTTTTGAACTAGTTCGTTCACGAACTACACAAGCCTAGTTTCTAATGCATGGAAATATTTTAAATTCTATTTTTATGTGAGAAAATGTTAATTTTGTTAATTTTAAATTATGGCGTCCTTAGCAACCACTATGGCGACCCTAGCAACAGTCAGTGGCGTAGCTCTACTATCTCCACTACTTTAAATAAATATACCTTATTACCTTATGTATGTTTTAAAATAGATAGATGAAAGAAAATAGAGAATAATTTTTCAGTTTTCCGTCTAGTATTACAAAATCTTTTATGTATTAATTAATGACCTTTCCCGGTGCCATTACGAATGACAAAATTTTTTAGCTTTTCATAAGAATATATTAACACTGATAAGCATATAATGTTGTAATTAAAAAGATGATTTAAATATATGCATTTGAAGTATAAATATTATGAACAAAATTTTCAGATGAAATGTTATACAATATTTTTAGGCTATTTGTTTGTATCATTAATAGGAATAATACGGTTTTAAATGTTTTTTTAAACTTCTCAAAACAAAACCGTTGTGGAAATATAACAGAAAATTGTGTAAAAATGTGCTGTAATAGGATTTTTTAACATGTAGAATATCGAAGTCCAATTAACATTATATTCTATGTACATGTTAAAAAAGCCTACTACACCACATTTTTTGACAATTTTCTATTATATTTCTACAAGGTTTTGTTTTGATCTAGGAAATTTATACATATAAAATACCTGCAGTGTCACATAGACGACAACATAATTACTATTGGGACTTTCTATCAGGGGTAGATAGGCTATATCTTAATATACCACTTTCGATTATTCTTGATTATCTCGAAAACTATAGGAGATAGGAAAAAACACTTTATGAGACCCAACACTTTATTTTTAAAGTACTTTCGATTGATGTATATAATTCCAGGGTCGGATCCACTGAAGGGGCGGTTCAGCAGATTAGAAATGAAAAATATTTTTTTTATCATGTTGTACCGCTTGAATTTTGATGAGACTTGGTGCAGTAATTAAGTGCATTAAGGCACAGTTACTGAATATTTTTTGAAGTGGTCACTCAATTGGAACCTTATAAAAATAACATCGAGTCGGATATTATTCTTGTTATTATCCTTAATAACGAGGATTGATACGATAATAAATATGTCTAATATTCTTGAGAGTGTTTGCCTTCATGTGGATTTGGAATTATTTTCCTATGTTGAGTAGTTACCAAGAAAAAAATTTTTGTAATTTTTTAAACTTTTTTAGCTATCTCCATAGCTACTCACAAGGAATAAATAATTGCCCGGGGGCCCGGAGGCGTGATTAAGGGCCCGGCGAAAATGAGAGATTTTGTAGGAGTGGACTGTGGTTGTTATGATGTTTGGGGGAAAAACTGAGGGGGTCCGGCCGGAAAAAAAGCGAGAGGTTTTTTTTTGCTCGTCATTGCTATTTTTGGGGAATGTTAAACCCCAAGAAGGGGGCCCGGAAGCTGAAGGAAAGGCCCGTAAATTGGATCAAGGGCTCGACAGAAAGGCGACGACCTTTTTTTTGCTCGTCAGTCAATTTTTTTGGGAAAAACGGAAAAATGTGTGCTCTCGTTGCCCCTTGGTAAACGTTGTGAAATAACTGGACAAGTGCCAGCGAATGGAAAAAGCAAATCAATTGTATGTCAAATCATTAATGATATTTCAGTAAATGCATTTTAAGAATAGTCTGATTTTTAAACACCAGGGCAGATGTCCTACCCTCATTTGATAGATCCAAATACATTTGATTGGCGATATAAAGTAACGCGCACATAATTTGTATAATGTATTGGCGACGCAAAGATTCTATCTCGCGCCTCCGGTGGTTAAATTAGAACTAGTATCAAGTAAAAATATACCTATGCGTTTAATTGGTGAATTAAAAATCTAGTAATCCGCACATAATTTGTATCATTTGTATAATACATATTTCTATCAACAATTAAACGTACACAAAAACTTTTACTTGATACAGCTTTTAATTTAAAAAACCAGGAGCGCTCGCATAATCATTGCGTCGCCAATAATTCATTTTACTTTGGAAACTGGATTTTTAAAGAAAATTTATTTTTTGTCATAAATGGAAAGATCATATACGTATAAGTTTTATAAAACTCTTTTTATTTTCCTTTTCGAGTAATATTTAAAAAGTTATATCAAATTAAAAATAAATTTTTAAATTTAGTACCGATAACGGGCCGACACTTATAAAATCGACCGACTTGGAAGATTTTTTCACTGTTTAGAAGTTAAACTATTCCAAATTGACAATACATAGGAACTCCAATATAACGTACTCCAATATAACGTACCGAGTGGTGGGGTACCCCTCTCACAGATTTGAAGACGTGAGATTGTATTTGTGTCAAGGTATACATAATCGTCAATTCAGGGGCGTAGCAAATTTATGTGAGGGTCTGACAAGTTCCCATATTTTCTTACATACACACGTATAGCATTCACACATAGCCATAAGTACTTATACACAAATAAATATAATCAGTGTAAATATATACACATTTACAACTATGTGTGAACTTGTTCAAAAATATTCAGATTCCTGTGAACTTTTACAGTAAAATCAACACCAACAAACAATTACACCAATATAGAGACATACACGTACATATTATTTCACGTATATGCATACGTAGATAAATATGTGTGTATATACGAGTACACATCGATTTCACGATTTGATTGGTTATAGAAAAAAAAGCCAGATAACAAATTTTGATGCAAATTCCAGAATATTCTATTCGGAAAATAGCAAAGATGTCGAAAAACCGACTTCACTATTTGATAGTCTACCAAAGAAGGGACTAGACAGCGGAACTCAGCAAAAGTTCTAGAAAGTTCTATTCGGGATCTAGCAAAGATATCGGGAAACTAATTTCACTATCGAACTGGTCTTCGAATAAAAGCATAAATAACAAAAATTTAGCAATGTTCTAGAATGTTCTATCCGAGAACTAGCAAAGATATCGGGAAACTAACTTCACTATCGAACTAGTCTTCGAATAAAAGCATAAATAACAAAAATTTAGCAATGTTCTAGAATGTTCTATCCGAGAACTAGCAAAGATATCGGGAAACTAACTTCACTATCGAACTAGTCTTCGAATAAAAGCATAAATAACAAAAATTTAGCAATGTTCTAGAATGTTCTATTCGAGAACTAGCAAAGATATCGGGAAACTGACTTCAACATCGAATTGGTCATCAAATGAAAGCTTAAATAAGAAAAATTGAACAATATTCTAGAATGTTCTATTCGCGAACTAGTAAAAATATCGGAAAACTGATTTCACCATCGGATTTGTCGTCGAATGAAAGCCTAAATAACAAAAATTGAACAATATTCTAGAATGTTCTATTAGCAAAAATATCAAAAAAACCAATTTTATCACTCATCTAATTATTAAATAAAAGATCAAATAGCGGAATTTAACAAAAGTTAAGGTACTTTATTTAAGGAAAATGTAAATATTATACTTTTTTGCAATTGTATACGTTGGCGTAAATTTATAACTAAAACTTTTGTATAGCACCACTATTTAACCTTTTTCGCCAAATAGCAATCTACTGATGAAGTCGCTTTCTCAATATTTTTGTTAGTTTCCGAATAGAATATTCGAGAACATTTCTCAAATTCCGTTATTTTGCATTTTCTTTAATGACCTATCCGATGGTAAAGTTTATTTCTTGATATCTATTCTAGGTTTTGAATAGAATGATCTAGAACTTTTGCCAAATTCCGCTATTCAACTATTTCTTTAATGGCAAATCCCATAGTAAAGTTAGTTTTCCGACATCTTTCCTAGTTTCCGAATAGAATATTCTAAAACTATTATTAAATTCCACTCTTTGGTCTATTTTTCAATAGTTAACCAATAGTGAAGTCGGTTTTTTAATATTTTGACTGATTTCTAAGAAGAGTATTTTAAAATTGTTGTCAAATTTTGCAGCTTATGCATTTTTCTAGTATACTTATACAATGTACAACAGTTGTGTATATATATATATATATATATATATATATATATATATATATATATATATATATATATATATATATATGTATTTAGTTGAAGACGTGTGTTCTTGTAAACATGCATTTAAGTAAGTGTATATGCGTGTGTATATAAATAATGAAATGCGTATGTGTTCGCATATTATGTTTCTGTACCCCCTTAAAAAAATTTTACTGACGGCCCTGGTATTCCGATATAACGTACTTCCCCTTATTTTGTACCGGCCAGTACGTTATATTGGAGTTCCTATGTAGTTATGTTGTAATATCCGTCAGGATCCTGGGAATCCTAAAGTTAACTACCTAAATTGCCCGTCAAGGTATTACCTAGAGACCCAAAAAGAGCCAGACGAAGCTTGGTCAGTAAGATCATAGTAATTATAGACCACTAGGTAGTAAGGTCATAGTGATTGTGGACTACTGAGCGATAAAATTATAGTGATTATGTACCACTGAGTAGTAAGGTTATAGCAAAGATCATAAATAAACCACATAAAAAAAACAATGTTATTTTGTGTTACTTTCTTGTTTGAGATCAGATCCCAAGCAGCATATAGACTGTGTTAAATCCAATTTAACATTTTCTAATTTTTAATATTTTATTTTAAATATTGCCGCCGTTTGTTAGCGCTATCTGAATGGTATATTGCTAACTAAATACGAGTATTAACGATTTGACACGACGAAGTGAAGCGTACGAGTCGCTTACAAGAGTTGCGTTCTGAACAACGTACGATTCGGATGTGCGCGCGTGTTTTACGTAAACACAAAAAGTTATGTACTTATTTATTTCATTTTTGTAACAATTTTGCTATTTATTTTAATTATTCAACCGATTTGCTTGAAATAGAACTTGTACTTGATCAACAAATAAATCAATTTTAAAAGAATAAGTGTTCTTGTTACTGGTCCTTCGTTTTATACAACAACAATCAATTGCTATCGAAGAGAACACGGGAAATCGTCAAATACAGTCCATCTCGCACCCTACAAAGTGGTCAATATTCGAGCCGGATTCAAGTGAAAGGGCTGTGGAAAGCAAATTCAAGTTGTGGAATTCGCATCGTTTACAAAATTGTTACGTTCGTCGAAGTGAGCTACGGGTTCACGTGGTTGGAAACGGAAAATATTACTACGTTGTTTAGTTTTACGTCGTACGATTACGAAAATCGAAGATTTACGTCGTTTAAAGAGTCACGAGGGCTCAAAAAGTCGTTAAAATTTCATTTGGAAAAGTGGAAATTCGAAGAAATTTCGTTTGTTTGTCGAATTATTCAAAAAGTTGGTTCGTTTTGGTTCGGGTTAGATCGAGCAGGTGCGAAAACCGCGCGAAGATGGTTGGCGTACAACAGTAAATACGTTAGTGTTCGGAAGAGTTCATGTCTTCGAGCATTGGTGATACAATTCACAAAAACGTCGGCTGAGGGCAGCATCAATCAGCAACATCCATCAAAGTGAAGTTGAAGTGTGTGTTGTGTTGGTATTATTGTGTATACACGTGGTTTTGAACAGTTGTGACATATGTCAGTGAATCATGTGTCATTTTGAAACAAGGTTAGATACAGTATTTGGATAAAGTTTTTTAGTATTCGTATGCTACGAGCATTTTATGTAAAGTACATATCTTTTGAAGAACTGTCATTTGCACTTTTTAAAAGTAAATATTTTCAGTAGTTTGTTTGAGCTTTTGATTTATTCGTAATGGATCGTTGGAAAGGGGCCGTCCATTAATCACGTGATGTTTTTTTTTTTCATTTTTTAACCCCCCCTCCCCCTTGGTGATACGTGGTGAGGTTTAAGGCTACCCCCTCCCCCCCGTATATCACGTGTATTTTTTCGTACCTGCAAAGAATCTAATTTTTTTTTAATATTTATAAAATACTGGTATAAGTATCATCTAATTTTATTATAGAAAATTAAACACTACTATAATAACGTTCAGAAGTAGACAGAAAGGTTGCAATTTTTTTTTTTTTTTGATTGACATAAAAATAATAGAAATGCGAAAAACTTTTTTGTACTAATACATGAACATTACTTAATGTACAGTATTTTCGGACCACGGATTAGCAAGACTTTCTTCAACACCAATAACTGGATAAGCATCTTGCAAATCAGTTGTTGGCACAGTGCTTTGTTGAAGATCAACATCGGTTTCATCAAGCCACTCGGCGTCATCATTTTCGCGCACTACGCAGAGAATCTCTCTCGATCTACCGTTCGATCGTCGCGGAGGATGCGGGAAGGACGAACATTGTGCATCTCTGGACTATTATATTGATAGCGAATCAAGATCACACTACAAGCCGTTTTTGATTTTGTACGCGTTTGACGAAAAAATAAATACATGTAACGCCGCTTTTCGGTTGAGTATCGCGCACTTGCCGAAAAAATAAATACACGTGATATATTACTTTACCCCCCCTCCCCCTTGTGATATTTCGTGATTTTTTATGTAACCCCTCCCCCCCCCTTTCAAGCCTCACGTGATTAATGGACAGCCCCAAAGTCAAACGTACAGTCTTAAAAGCTTCAATTACGCGAATTGAAAACTTCGTAAATTCCTACGTGGAATCTCCGTCTCTAATTCAAGATTTAGAGATTAGAAAAGCAGCTCTTCAAAAGAATTACAATGATTATTTAGCGATACAAGAACAATTAGAAGAACTAGACGAATCGAACAGTGATGATCGAATTAATGTTGAAAATCAGTATTTTTCTGTTATGGCAAAATTACAAAATATATTAGATAACAGTAACACTAGAAATTCTAACCCTTTAATTGATAAAATCTCTAACCCTTCTAGTAGTTTGAATTCATCTCAAAGTTCAAATAGTTTTGACCATCATCTAAATTCGGTTCGTCTGCCTTCAATTAATATCGAGAAATTTAGCGGTAAATTTAGTGAATGGAAAACTTTTATAAATTTATTTAAGGCGTTGATAGATTCAAACAAGCATTTGTCTGATGTACAAAAATTGTTTTATTTACGTTCATATTTGCATGGTGAACCGTTGCATTTAATCGACAATCTTCCTTTAACAAACGAAAATTATAATGTAGCTTTAAATATTATAACTGAACGTTACGAAAACAATCTAAGTATTATAAATTCACATTTAAAAATTATCCTTGAGTTACCAAAATTACAGAAAGGTACCGCCTCTACATTACGGGAATTTTGCGTTACAATCAGACAAAATGTAAATGCGTTACGATTATTAGACGTTCCAGTTGATACGTGGGATCTGTTGTTAGTTTACATTTTATCTAACAAATTAGATTCGTCTACACAACGGTGTTATGAATTGGATCGGAAATCCAATGAATTGCCTACGTTTAAAGGTTTCATTGAGTATATAGAAAAACGGGCTCTTGCATTCGAGAATATGGGTTCAATCCATTCGCTAAAAGACTCACCTAAAGTATCACACTGTACCATCGAAGGTACAAACATTCGAAACAGTTCGAAGAAATACGCGAGTAGTTCGAAGGGCAAATCTAGATGCAACTATTGTCACGGTACACATTCAGTTTTTAGTTGCTATCGTTATTCTAATTTATCGTCCGAAGATAAATTAAAATTTATTCAATCGAATAAAATGTGCGAAAATTGTTTATCGAAAAGTCACACGGTGAACTTATGCAAGTCACGTTCTTGCTGGAAATGTGGATCGAAACACCACACTTCATTACACGATAGTTTTGTTTCTAAAAATAAAACTACTAATACGGTGCATCAACGGGATGCAAATATGCAAAAGGATCAAAATCCTTCCATAACGCTTGGGGCTTTTAATAAATTACCCGAGTTAGTTTTATCAAAAAACACGTCATCGCAAATCTTATTACCTACAGTATTGGTGAAAATACGGACAAATACGGGTAATAATATAGTAGCTCGAGCACTTCTCGATAGTGCATCACAAATTTCTGCAGTAACTCGTAGCTTTTACAAAAAAACGGGTTTACAATCCTATCAGGAAAACTGTCAAATTTTCGGACTTGCCGGAAATAAAACAAACGTAGATAAATACACTAGTTTAACAATTTCAATCGATTTAAATAAAAATTTTATAATTCAAGCTAGATGCGCGATTGTGGACAAAATTACTCCTCTGTTACCTCATCACACTGTAAATTTAGAGTTATTACAACTTCCTAATGATGTTCGACTTGCAGATGAATCATTTAATGTTCCAAACGAAATTGATTTACTGCTTGGTGCAGACATATATTACTCATGCGTAAAACCCGAAATTATACGATTAGGGAAAAATTTACCAACTCTGGTAAATACTAGTTTTGGGTACGTTGTAGCAGGTAAGGCACCTTGCCTTTCAAATAACAATGCCGGGGCAACAATGAACGTTGCGATTAGTCTTCTAAATACGGTTGAGGTTGAACACAATTTATATGATTTAATTACGAAATTTTGGTTAATAGAGGAAATACCCACAAAACGATTAGGGTCAGTCGTTGACAAAAAAGCGGAGGCATTGTTTATGTCTTCAATTCGTAAAGTAGAGGGACGATTCGAAGTAGATTTATTATTTAAATCAAAAGACAGTTTTCTGGAATTTGGAAATTCTTTTAATTTGGCATACCGTCGGTTCATTCTTTTAGAAAAAAGATTTCAACAAAACAAGGAGTTGTTCGTGAAATACAAAGATTTTATCGATGAATATGTTAGGTTAGGGCATGCCAAATATGTGAACGTAGACATGGAGTCACTGAAGTACGATTCTTCAGATTGCTATTTTGCACCACACCAACCTGTCATTCGAGAATGCAGTCCTACCACGAAACTTCGTGTAGTATTTGATTGCTCGATGAAGACGTCATCGGGAAAGTCATTAAACGACGTTTTGTTATCAGCAGCACCGCCACAGCCGGAGCTGTTCGATATATTAATTCGGTTTAGAAGTATGAGGTTCGTGTTATGTTGTGACATTCAAAAAATGTACCGAAATATATTAATTACGGAACAACACCGTAAATATCAACGAATATTATGGCGGGACGATCCGTCGCTACCTTTAGCATGCATCGAACTTCAAACTGTCACATACGGCACTTCGTGTGCACCATATCTTGCGGTTAAAACTCTCTCATACTTGGCAGAGTTAGAACGGGATACGTATCCATTAGCTTATCAATGTTTAACATCGAATTGTTACATTGACGACTTACTAGTCGGAAGCAACGACGTTAACGAATTGCTTAATACGAAAAAGCAGCTTATTGATGTGTTAAAATCAGCTGGTTTCAGTTTACATAAGTGGTGTACGAATGAGAATTCGGTTCTCATTGACATTTCGGAAAACGAACTGGAATCGAGTCCAGTTAAAATCTCGGAAGGTGACAATGTAATTAAAACTCTAGGCCTATATTGGAATCCTAGCTCAGACGATTTTAAGGTGACCGCACCTGGAGAAAAAATAGAAAAATTAACGAAACGTTATATTTTGTCGTTTGTCAGTTGGATATTTGATCCTTTGGGGCTAATAGGTCCCATTGTGACATCATTTAAAATTTTTATTCAAAAATTATGGTCGGCTAAGTTAGACTGGGACACGCAGTTCCCTACTGAACTAGAACGAGAATGGATGAAAATCCAAAAGAATACGAATTCGATCGATACAATTCGAATTCCACGATGGACGTTTAGGCAGTTGAATCCTATAAAAACTGAATTGCACGGATTCGCAGACGCAAGTCAAAGATGTTACGGTTGCGTACTTTACGTTAGGAGTGTATATGCAGATAACTCCGTTTCAGTAAATTTATTATGTTCAAAATCTCGGGTAGCGCCGCTACGTAAAATCACACTACCTCGTTTAGAGTTGTGCGGTATCGTTTTATTAGCTCGATTGGCTAATAAAGTACTTTCAATTTTACCTTACAAAATTGATAACGTTTATTTGTGGTCTGATTCCACTATTGCGTTAAATTGGATCAGTTCTGAACCATCAAGGTGGAACACATTCGTTTCCAATCGGGTATCCGAAGTACAAGAATTAACTCCAAATGCTCAATGGGGTCACGTAGTTAGCGAAATGAATCCATGCGATCCCTTGAGTAGGGGCGTTCAAGTATCGGAGTTAATTAACCACAATCTCTGGTTCCATGGACCAGAATGGCTGTATTTATCAAATTCGGTTTTTGAAAAATTTACAAACAAAATGACTCACGACGAGTCATCGGAAGCTAAGAAAGTCATTTTGATGAGCGTTGAAAACAATCGGGGCGATCACGCGATGTTGGATCGATTTTCGAATTTTAACAAAATGATTCGGTCAATAGCTTATTGCTTAAGATTCTTTCGTAATTGTAGCCATACTAACGATAGGATAACTGGACAGTTATCAATCGATGAAATAGAAGCAGCTAAACTCACGGTTATAAAACTAGTACAGAATTCATATTTTTCTAGAGAAATTTCTGTGATACAGAGCAAGCAACAGCTTTCTAAAAGTAGTAAATTGCAGCCTCTTAACCCATTTATTGACGATAATGGAGTATTTCGAGTTGGAGGTCGTATACAAAATGCGCATATATACCGTATGCACAAAAACATCCGATTATTTTGCCAGCAAAAGCTCATTTTACTGATTTATTGGTTGAATCCGTACACAAAAAATTACTTCATGCTGGTCCACAATCAGTTATTTCTCATTTACGTTTAGAGTTTTGGCCATTAGGTGGCAGACGTGAGATAAAACGTATTTTACATAAATGCATGACTTGTTTTCGATATCGTGCTACGGGATTGCAACAAATAATGAGTCCACTTCCGTCCACCCGCGTGAA
Organism: Brachynemurus nebulosus; assembly: GCA_035578155.1. Taxonomy (NCBI): domain Eukaryota; kingdom Metazoa; phylum Arthropoda; class Insecta; order Neuroptera; family Myrmeleontidae; genus Brachynemurus; species Brachynemurus nebulosus. The sequence continues at coordinate 66,884,682 of JAPWDM010000004.1, read as the reverse complement.
TAGTACTAGGGCTTTCTTGCACGTTGGGATAGATTTCGCAGGACCTATTCTTATCAAGCAATCCAGACTCCGTAAAACATTACACACAAAGGCATACGTTGCACTTTTTATATGCATGGCTACGAAAGCAGTGCATATAGAACTCGTTTCTAATCTTTCTACGAATAATTTTATTCTGGCCTTGAAACGATTTACATCCCGACGAGGGTTACCGTTGTCAGTTTTTTCGGACAATGAAACGAATCTGAGAGGAGCACATAATTTTTTGAACCAAGTATACGATTCAATATTTTCAGCGGCAAACAAGGCTGAAATTCAGAATTTTTTTAATGATCATAAAATTCCCTTGGCTTCGCATCATGGCGGTCTGTGGGAGTCAAACATAAAAAGTATTAAGACGCATCTTACACGTACGTTAGGTAGTTCAGTTTTGACATTTGAAGAAATGTGTACCGTACTGGCTCAGATTGAAGCTATTCTCAATTCAAGACCGTTAACTCCTCTGACAGAGGACCCATCAGATTTATCTTATTTAACCCCAGGGCATTTTTTAATACATGCTCCTTTAACCGCGTTAGCTGAAAACACGGTGAACGAAATTCCAAAAAATAAACTTAATTTTTGGAAATTATGCTGTTTTCTGCAGCAATCGTTTTGGAAGAAATGGTCAGTGGAATACCTGCACCAACTTCAGCAGAGATCTAAGTGGAGAATCTCTACCGAAAACATAAAGCTTAACACAGTAGTCCTCATTATCGATAAGAATTTACCGCCACAGGTTTGGCTTCTCGGTCGCGTAGTAAAGTTACATGTCGGTAATGATGGTAACATTCGTGCAGTGGATATTTTCACCAAACACGGTACTTTCACGAGACCTATAGTTAAGGTCGCACCTCTACCGTTTGAATGCAACGGTACATCAGAATAAAATTTTTTTTTTATTTACTAAGTAAATTTTCAATTAATTTGTTTTTCTATCACAACAAATTTGTTCGTGATATCAAACTGTAAATTACTTTGTTAATTTATATGTGTTTCTAATTTTGTAATTAGATTTAAAGAAACTTGGCAGCCCCCCGGGGCAGTATGTTAAATCCAATTTAACATTTTCTAATTTTTAATATTTTATTTTAAATATTGCCGCCGTTTGTTAGCGCTATCTGAATGGTATATTGCTAACTAAATACGAGTATTAACGATTTGACACGACGAAGTGAAGCGTACGAGTCGCTTACAGAGAGAGTTGCGTTCTGAACAACGTACGATTCGGATGTGCGCGCGTGTTTTACGTAAACACAAAAAGTTATGTACTTATTTATTTCATTTTTGTAACAATTTTGCTATTTTTATTTTAATTATTCAACCGATTTGCTTGAAATAGAACTTGTACTTGATCAACAAATAAATCAATTTTAAAAGAATAAGTGTTCTTGTTACTGGTCCTTCGTTTTATACAACAACAATCAATTGCTATCGAAGAGAACACGGGAAATCGTCAAATACAGTCCATCTCGCACCCTACAGACTGTTATAAGATGACATCCCATTGTATATACTTATATTCGTACACGTGCACAATTGGTTAAATACCGTTTACATACTAACACATTCATGCATAAAAATATTAACCATCTACGTATCAATGTATGTGTAATTAACTCTACCAAGTAAATAATTTGAATATAAAACATCATGCTAAAAAAAGATAAATCTATAAAGCCTATAGTTATTTTTATTTCCTGTCTCATACTTGGATAGTAATTTTAAACTTGAAAAAAAGATTTTAGTATACATAATAATACATATAATATTTAAGTACCTAGGTATATTATTTTTAAAAATTTTAATTAAGTTAAAAAATATTTCTTGTTATCTGTACTGGATGTATTGTATTAGGTTTGTTCCCGTACCTTTTTTTACTTGCTAATTTCTTCAAGTTCCTACTTTATGTAGTGGGGATAAAATGTGAAAGTAAAGAAACGGCTTCCTTCAACTTGCTGAATTAAAATAAATTTGACAATTTTTGAAACTACTTTAAATAAACGGTAAGAAATAACTACGATAATTATGTAACTTCCATATCTGATTATTATTGCCCAACTTGCATTGGCACAAATTTGTTATTCTTTGATATTTTAAATTCAATACGCCAAATACTAGCTTAAAATATTCAAAACCACTAAATTTTTTTTAATTTATGTACAATAATTTTCGTTAGCATCTTAGCATGTATAATAAATTTGAGAGTTGGAAGGAAAAAGTAGGAACTCAGAAGTCACTGCTAATTTTTACATTATTTACCTACTGGAGAGGAAGTGAACAACTAAGTAAAATTTTGGTGTACAGGAACGACTTCCTGTATTTTTCTTCGAATGCATTCACATTCCTACTGGTACGAGAACAGACCTATTATCAACTAACTTTTTTTTTCAAATTTCAACTGGAATTATTAAAGAAAACTTTTAAGTTAGTTATTTAAGTATGTAGGTGTGTGCTAAATGCTAAATAGACCAACAATAAAAATGTTTTTCTACTCCTACTATTAAAAGTAATATTTTGCGCACGGCTAACTATATGTAAAAATTAACAATTGCCCACACTGTGTGGAAATAGGCGTGGGAAATTATTTCGCAACGGCTTAATATAATAAAAAAGTAGGCTGTTCCGTTAATTTAATATATAATAATATATAGAAACTAGCTGACCCAGCCACGCGCTGCTGTGGCTCAGTAGTTTTAATTGACTGAGTTAATTTTTTCTTATTATTTTGATACAATCAAATCAATATTTACTAATAAAGCTGAAGATAGTTTAGCCAATTTTAAATCATATGGGATCGAGAATAGGCGCGAGAATAAAGTGTTTCGCTTCGCTCGCTAAACAGTTCAAAATTCTATAAAAGATTAATTCCATGTAATGCTTCGCTCCGCTCGCCATACGATTTACTAATAAAGCTGAAAATAGTTTAGCCAATTTTAAATCATATGGGATCGAGAATAGGCGCGAGAATAAAGTGCTTCGCTTCGCTCGCTAAACAGTTCAAAATTCTATAAAAGGTTAATTCCATGTAATGCTTCGCTTCGCTCGCCATACGACTTGAAAGTAAAGGGCCCCATACACGATGAGATCTGTATCGCTGCATGTTACAGGTATCAGTATCATGATACAGATCTCGTCGTGTATGTGACTGTCTCGGTATCACCGTATCAGTATCAGCAAGTATCAGCTGGTATCGTGCTTGTCTCAAGTATCGTGGTAACTATGGTTGCATTTTTATTTTGACAGTTAATAATATAAATAATTGTTATTTATTTGAATAATCATGTCTACAGATAGAGATTTTTGGAAAGATTTTATTAATATGTATAAATTATACCCATGTCTACGGGATTCAAAATGTAAAGATGTTTGTATTGCAATTGCTAATAGCACAGGTGCCACAGGTCGTAGATCGCACATTTCTTTATTAATAAAATTTTTTATCTGCACTGAGGTTTTACGATTCAGTCTCAGCGTGTGTGTGCTAAATAAACATGATACAAATCTCAGATATATGTATCGCCATTTGTATCGATACAAGGTATCGATACAGATCTCACCGTGTATGGGGCCTTTAACCCTTAATTTATCTAATTTTCACACTGAGATTTTTCCATAGATTCCCATATTGATGGTTTTAGATACACTGCACAATTATAACACAATACACACTATAATAATAATAATAGTATATTGTACAATAAGTGGGAAAATGGCTTATTTCTCACGTATTTTCACTATATTTTTTCTACGAAAAAATTTTTTTCGTAATATTTATATTAATATTTGTTTAAATAAGTAGTCAAATTTTTTTTAGTCGAATTTTCTCCGAAAAATTAGACTTATACAGTCTATACGATAAGAGCTGCGAGAGGCGAGAGTAGGGGCGCTATCCGTTTTCGGACCCGTAGAACACGAATATGTAGAAAAAAAATGTCTGATATATATATATATATATATATATATATATATATATATATATATATTTTCCCGCCACCTTTTAATTTGTGTAGGGCCCCCCTATGGAAGTTAAGAGATGAAATTTGGTAAATGGGGCTCATTTTCGAGGCACCTCATACTATCAAAGTGGGGTCAAATTTTGGGCAAATTTTTTTTCTGAACCGACCTTTAAGGGGGTGGTGGGGGGCGGAAAAGCAATAAAACTTTTCCAAACCGGTTTTAAATAATGTTTCGGTCAATTATCTACAACATATCCAAAATTCAGCTTCCTAGGATGATATTGTGGGAGTAGAGGGGGGAAAAACGATTTTCGCTGGATCTAACAGGCCCCCGTCCCCCCAGAATTAACGTAGAGGGTTGAAATTTGGTGTGTTGATAAAGTTTGTACCTAGGTTGTGCTTTTTGGCGGTTTTAATATTTTACCCCCACCCCCCTCATTTTTAAGCTACAATTTCATGCATTTTCGACGTTTTCGAAGTTTGTACCACTCGCACAGGTCACCCGAATAAACCTAGAGGGCTGAAATTTTGTATTCGGATTGAGTTAGTATCAAGGGGGTGCCTTTTGGGGGTCTCGACTTTTAACCCCTACCCCCACCATTTTTATACCCAAAAGAACATGATTTTTCTTGTTTTTTAACAGTTTCGTTCGGGTCAAAATCTCCCCAAATAAACCTGGAGGGCTGAAATTTGGTGTACAGGTTAAGCTAATAGCCAGACACTGTTTTTTGGAGGTTTCAACTTTTAACCCTTACCCCCACGATTTTGACGCCAATATTTCCTTAATTTTTTTGCTTGTTTTCTAACACGTCTAGAGACTCCATAAGGAAACCTAGAGGGCTGAAATTTTGTACGTGTATTCAGTTAGTATCCAGCTAGTACCTTGTAGGGAGTCCGCATCACTTTTCCCCCCACTTCTCCCATTTTTACATCGGAATTGAATGCTATTGTTAAATGTGTTTTAAAAGCATTATGTTTATTCTAAATACAAGTAGGCGAATAGTAATTTTAAAAAATTTAAAAAAAAGTGAACTTACTTTTATAACAAATGAAATACATACATATTAAGTAATTTAAAAATGTTATTAAAGTCACTGTTTATTTATAAATTAGGAATTTTGGATTTTTAGTATTTATAAAATAGAAATTTTGGATTTTTTTGGAAAGAAAAAATATCTTTATAAAGGCCTTCCAGTTTACTATTTAAGGTCCTTTTTTAATTTTTAAAACTAAAACATAAAGGCAATTAGCGGATAAACATGGGCAGGAATGTCCTCGTACGAATTGTGTTGGCTTTTTTTCTGCTACCTGTTTTCGGCACAAAATTGAAATTTACTGAGATACAGCCCTTAAATACTTAAAACCTTTTTTTAAAGCCTCGATCAGCCGAACACTCATCACCAGTTTTGAAACCAACAAAATGACAATTCGGTTGTAGACTTTCAATCACATTTCGCTTGTAGACATTCAATACCGAAGATGAAGGGGAAAATTCGACTACCGTGATGGGGCCCCGCTGCTCACGGCGTTTTTTTTTTTCGTAAAATTTAACATAAATAATTAAAATAAAATTTAAATAAGTAATAAAAATTTTAATAAGTAATAAAAAATGTATTTCATTTGTCATAAAAGTAAGTTCACTTTTTTTTAAATTTTTTAAAATTACTATTCGCCTACTTGTATTTAGAATAAACATAATGCTTTTAAAACACATTTAACAATAGCATTCAATTCCGATGTAAAAATGGGAGAAGTGGGGGGAAAAGTGATGCGGACTCCCTACAAGGTACTAGCTGGATACTAACTGAATACACGTACAAAATTTCAGCCCTCTAGGTTTCCTTATGGAGTCTCTAGACGTGTTAGAAAACAAGCAAAAAAATTAAGGAAATATTGGCGTCAAAATCGTGGGGGTAAGGGTTAAAAGTTGAAACCTCCAAAAAACAGTGTCTGGCTATTAGCTTAACCTGTACACCAAATTTCAGCCCTCTAGGTTTGTTTGGGGAGATTTTGACCCGAACGAAACTGTTAAAAAACAAGAAAAATCATGTTCTTTTGGGTATAAAAATGGTGGGGGTAGGGGTTAAAAGTCGAGACCCCCAAAAGGCACCCCCTTGATACTAACTCAATCCGAATACAAAATTTCAGCCCTCTAGGTTTATTCGGGTGACCTGTGCGAGTGGTACAAACTTCGAAAACGTCGAAAATGCATGAAATTGTAGCTTAAAAATGAGGGGGGTGGGAGTAAAATATTAAAACCTCCAAAAAGCACAACCTAGGTACGAACTTTATCAACACACCAAATTTCAACCGTCTACGTTAATTCTGGGGGGCTGGGGGCCTGTTAGATCCAGCGAAAATCGTTTTTCCCCCCTCTACTCCCACCATATCATCCTAGGAAGCTGAATTTTGGATATGTTGTAGATAATTGACCGAAACATTATTTAAAACCGGTTTGGAAAAGTTTTATTGCTTTTCCGCCCCCCACCACCCCCTTAAAGGTCGGATCAGAAGAAAAATTTGCCCAAAATTTGACCCCACTTTGATAGTATGAGGTGCCTCGAAAATGAGCCCCATTTACCAAATTTCATCTCTTAACTTCCATAGGGGGGCCCTACACAAATTAAAAGGTGGCGGGAATATATATATATATATATATATATATATATATATATATATATATATATATATATATATATATATATATATATATATATATATCAGACATTTTTTTTTCTACATATTCGTGTTCTACGGGTCCGAAAACGGATAGCGCCCCTACTCTCGCCTCTCGCAGCTCTTATCGTATAGACTGTATAAGTTTAATTTTTCGGAGAAAATTCGACTAAAAATGTGCTCGTAGAAAAAGTATAGTGTAAAGTACGTGGGAAAAGCTTATTTCTCACTTATTGTACAATATACTATTTTCTTTCCAAAAGTAGAGGCAATGGCTAATATTTGAAAACGCATAATTATGTAACATGCTTACTGATTGCTCTACTCCGAGTTCCTACATATGCAATGCAGTAATCATTTTTCATCAGAACGTATTGATAAGAAAAAACTTTTAAAGAACGCAATTCTGACATTATTTTTAAGTGAATTAAATTTAACAAATGCATTTAATTCAGCAGAGGATGCATTTTCTGACAATAATTTAAACATACCGGAAAGTTTAAAAAAAAAGTGATTACTTAAAAATTGATTATTTACAAGAATTTGTGTTTAATTTAGATCATGTTAGAGATCATGCCAAAACATTTGTTGGAATGCTCCTTTCAGAAAAGGGAATTTCTGCTGAATGGCCACTAGATCAACAAATTTTAGCTCAAAATATTTATTATCATTCCCTAAGCAGTTACACATTTATGCGAACTAAATTGAATTTTAAGTTATCCTCACTTAAATTTGCTTACACAAAAATATTGTTTATTTTAAAAATATTCTCACGAAGACTGTATATGTGAACACAAACAAATAAACATCGTCCCCTTAAAGAATGTCCGCTTAAAGGAAAAGTCGTGTAGCGTATAATTAGGAGCTATTTATGAGCTTCCATATTCCGTGAGTTAAAAATTTTGAGCTCCACAAACTGAGTAGGAATTTAATATTTTTAGTGGGGGGGGCTGAGTCGAGTTCGACTCAGCCCCCCTTCCGCTTAAAAATAAAAATTTCCGACCAGTTTTTGCGGTAGAATTAAGAACTATTTATGAGCTTTCGAATAAGTATAATTTTGATTTTTGAGCTCACCCCCGTAGTCACCAAACTACCCTTAAGGTACCATCACATAATTTTTTGAAAAAAGTGTCTTTAAAAAAGGCCGAAATTCGGTGCCCACTATTGCGGCTGCAGTTTTATCCGAAAAAAAAAAATCAAATAGATTATCAATCTGTAGGTAAACCGCTATGTCTCTGTGGGAGTTTTTTTTTCTTTGAAATTTGAAAAAATGACGGCGGTTTGAATAGAAAGTACAAAATTTCTTACAGTTTTCCGTGTGAAAAAATAGGAAGATTTCAAAAGAAAAAAAAAGCTCCCATAGGACTGCCGTGTCACACGAATGTCATGTATCTTGAGATACAACAATTACGCGTAACAACGTTTAAAGGATTCTACTCAATCCCTAGTATATATATTTACAATAAAATTAATTAATTTGTTAATAATAATATAATAATTAATTTATTGTATTTTTAAATTTTTATTTTGATTGTATTATATTCCCTATTACCTATATTTTCAAATAGTATATTTATACGTTTTTAAAATAATGCTGCAACGTTGAATCAATAACGCATAATAAAAATCAATTATCTCAGATATTTAATAATGTCTAAGATAATTAAGATTATCTGATATTTTATTCAAATCAAGTTTTCTCAAAACGATCATTTCTGAGATAGGGTAGGGCGGGGCTAGTTGTGCAACTTTTCAGTTAATCGGTCATAGCTCCTCAACCGTAAGTCCAAATTTATTGTTATGCATACTGATGTGTAGGTAATTTCTTCCTTTTCTAAAGTCCCCATAGTAACATTTTTCTAGCAATTTACATTTAAGAGATACAGCTGTTTAAGTGAAGGAAATCAGACATGCTCAACGTACCCCATAGGTGAGGCAAGTTGAGCAAGAGTACGGGGTAAATTGAGCAGTTAGAAATTGTAGCCAAACCATGCCTTAGATGTTTATCAGACATATAATAAAATAATGATTTGACGGTCAATCTTTCATTTATAATGCTTTAATGACATAATAGTGAAAGAAAAAGTAATTTTCTTTGGATATTAAATACAAAAAATAAAATTAACAAAAGATCAACTTCAACTTAATATTTAAACAACAATCTTAAACTTAATATTTGGAATATACTCAGTCTTCTTACTTAATATCAGACTTTAACATTTAAGTAATTAATTAAAAAGAATTTCAATTAAAAGAGAAACATTAAGTAGATAGTAAGAACTTCAACGTCATCGTCACTGTTACAATTAATGCAAACGAAAGTTCTCTTGCTCAACTTACCCCACTCAGATAATTTGAAACAAAAGTGAGGTTATGAAAAAACTGTTTGAATTAGAACCAAATCCTTTCTAGATATCAAAAACATACCAAATTTATAAAAATTTAACATTTATTTGATTTAACATAGATAATAATTGCCTCGTATACAAGAAATACCTATTCAGAAACAAAATTTTTTTACTTTTTATACACAAAATAAATAAAGCGTGCGCATATGTCACTCGATTGACAGATTGCAACTGGCAGTCGGGTAATGAGTTCCCCTCTCTTGCCCGCTTCTATCCATCATTTAATGTATTAGCGTGCGATGTATAGTTTCTGAGATATTTCGATTGCTCAACTTACACCTATGCTCAACAAGCCCCGCTCTACCCTACGTGAGATTCATGTGCCACGGCAGAGGGACATAGCGGTTTACCTACAGACTGATAATCTGTTTGATTTTTTTCTTCGGATAAAAACTGCGGCCGTAATCGTGGGCACCGAATTTTGGCCTTTTTTAAAGACACTTTTTTCAAAAAATTATAATAATTTTAAAAAATAAATAAAAATAAATTAAAAAAATATTTTTGTATTGTCAAATAGTGGTATTAATCGTAAAAACAAAAATTCGTCCCCATTCCCCAATCCTATCCATCTGAAAAAAAATTGTGAAAATTGACTACTTTTCGGCAAAATCATACTGTGATGGTACCTTAATTGACGAAATTTGAGAAAAAAAGCACAGATACTTGAAAAATCAAAAATAGATTATGTTTTAAAAATAAAAAGGAGATTATGTGTAAAAATAAAGCTCTAAATTCGCGCATTCTAATTATTTAGTCGCAACCCACATTTATTCTATAATGTCTATTACCTATAATTTTATTAATTTAAATTGCTATAATAATAATAAATTGTTATTACTTTACATGTGAAACTTTTAAATTTTGGATATGATTAGGATTGTTTTTCTTATTGTTATAAAAAATTGTTTTTAACATCTAAGCCCTTATTTAAGGATTTGTAACTTGTAAGGATTTGTGACTAAGTTTGTAGGATGGAAATGATATAGAGCATTTTTGCTGTATTTTAAAGAAAAATTAAAGAAGAAGAAAAAATCACTCCCAGACGTGGCCGCTCCCACCTTTTAGATTTAAGAAGACAAATAGCACTAAATTATAAGGTATTTAAGAGTTTTAATATTTCCCGAATTAAAAATTTTGAGTTTGACACGTTGAGCATGAATTTCATATTTTTCGTGGTGGAGCTGAGTCGATCTCAACTCATACCCGACCCTCCATAACTTAAGCATAAAAATATCAAATCTGCCTTTATGATATAATTAAGAGCTTTTCTGAATTAGTACAGTTTCAGTTTTTAGACTTGCCCCGTTAGTCTTTAAACACCTCTTAATTGACGGAATTTATGAAAAAAGTATGTTAAAGAAATAAAAATTAAATTATAGTTATTTGATAAAAAATAAAAACTTAAAATAAACCTTTGAAATACATATATTTTTTTTTGATTGATTTACAAATCTTTATACCCCTCTCGATTCCCTCGGTATAAACGGGAACTAAAATTAAAATGGAGAAAACTAGACCTTCATAAAACTAGCCATTCCTAAAAAACAAATTTTTGAAATCCTAGAAAAAAACTACATGAAAAATATATGTATTGTAGGTGTTATTTAGATGTGTTGATAAAAATCAAGGTGTATCAACAATTTTCCAAAAATAGTTATTTTCGATACGTATGCGTAAGGAGAGGTATTCTAGTAGGCGTAAATTGGGGCACGAGTCTAAGGGACTGACGCATACACGCGAGTAGGAGTAAGTGCACGAGATGTCGTATATGCACGAGTCCCTTTAGCGAATGCCCCAATTTAAGCCTACTGGATACCTCACTTTACGCATACGTATCGAACATAATTTTTTATAACGACGGCTTCTAAAGTTTAATAGAGAGAAAAAATTAATTATTTTTAAGCAATTTTAGAAAATAGTAGGGTTAATTTTATTTTATAAGGCTAGTTATATGAAAAAAAAATTTTTTAATATTTTGTAGATCGTTTTTATTTTTTTTTTATTAATTTGTTGATCGTATTCATGTTTAATTTGAATGTGATTACCATTGATAAATCAATATCATTATTTTCCCGCACAGTTAGGTACTTTCACACACGGTATTGTACTTTTGCGCACAGTTACTATCGTCTGTTTTCCAATGATGTGAATACTGTGAACACTACACAAGGCTCGAATACTGAACTTTAGAATCAGGTGTAATAAAAAGATAATTTTAAATATCGGCAAGTAGCCACCATTGAAAATATATTAAATTCTTGCTCAGTGTGTTGTGCTCAAAGTTTTTAATTCGTGGAATATGAAAAACCCTAAATTGCTTATAATTTTGTGCTATTATCTGTCTATTCAATCCTAAAAAATGGGAGCGACCAAGGGTGATTTTTAGCATGAGTTTTCATTAAAATATACTAAAAATACATTATTTTAATCCAGCAAACTCAAAGTCCTTCACATGTAAAATAATAAATTATAGGTAATAGACATTACAGAATAAAGAATTAAAAAAAAATTAATTGTAAAGTCCTAGTTCAAAGTATAGTTCTCTCTTATGTGCAGAATAATTTCTTTACAAAGGGGTTGCAACTCAATAATCGAAATTCACGTATTTTATGAGCTGATAAATCGTAAATAATATTTAATCGCTTTTATAAATATAGTTTATTTTTTTCACTTTAATTACAATCGCTTTCTTTTATGTTCTTAATAATTAAAATGCGCGAATTTAGAGCTTTATTTTTACACATTCTTATGAAAGTAACCACACTCATGTGACACAATAGTAATTCTGCATCTTTTAATATTGGAAGCATATTTGCACATATCAATACTATAGACTACAGTGACTGTATAATATTCTTTATAACAGTGTGGCCATTGGAACCATATCCGCCATATTCAGGCCAGATTTGAAGTGAGTAACCGTAGTAACAGAATAAACAAGGTATACAAATTCAATGCATTTGGCCTGAAAATGGCGTCAACCAATAAAAAACTAGACCTACTAATGGCCACACTGTTATCAAGTATATTATAAAGTCACTGTACTATAGACTATTCAATCAAAATATCTCTATAATGCGTACGATATATCATACGTACTTGTACGGCTCCATGATGCTGGCACACCCTTTAAAAAGATGAACATTGAAAAAATTTTGTCTAATAGGTCACAAATTGGTCATAATTGGTCACTTAGTCCCACTAATTGGTCAGCAATAGAAAATTTTTAAATAAATATTGAAAAATTTGTAAAAATTTCAAGGTCACTCAAAAATTTTGGCACACCATCTAAAGAAAAAAACAAAAATAATAAGAGCAATCGTTAGGATTTTAAACCGTGATAATTGGTCAGTTAAAATAAAAAATTGGTCAGGTCCCCAGGATTTTAAAAAAAATTAAAAAAGGCTTTTTCATACTGTGAAGTATGCGCGAAATCTCTACTGGTGAATCTAGCTGTCAGTAAATCTAGTCGACACGTTGAATTTTTCAATAGGGTAGAGCCACCAGTATTCGGCTAATATAACCTACTAGCCTATATTAGCATTATTTTTGTATTTAGCATTATTTTTGTATATTAAAGCATTTATTAAAAAAAAAATCGATTTTAAATCAAAATTGAAATTAAAGTATCATTTTTTTCTATGAAAATTATGTATTTATTCCTTTTCATTGAAATTTTCAATAAAATTGAAAATAATCAACCAACATTGATTATATATTTATTGTTTTTATTTCAACTTTATTTTTTGGTTTTTTGGTAATTAATTTAATTTTTCATTTAATTATCAATTGTTTTATTATACACATTCTAAAGTATACCCCATTTCAAATACAATTGATCATGAGTCATCGTTAAAAAATTAAATAATTCTTATATTCGAAACAAATCAATCTTCTATTCTTTTCTAAAAACAAACTGCAAATTTAATTTACGTAAATGCAATAATGAAAGAGATAAAGCCAAGAAAACGGAAATTATTTAAATTCAAAGTGATGAATCATGGTTAAATTTAAGTGAAATGGACCATACTATAAGATCTTTAATTAAGGAATATTGGAATATTTGTCCACACAAATTTGCCCTACTATATTTCTTGGAAAATAAACGTTATTTTCTTATAACCCATTGCTAGGGCTCCGCGATCTTAGCACCCCAAATGTGAGATTTCGAATGACCAGTTACATCATTCAAAAGGTCAGAAATTGGTCATAAAAGGTCAACTGGTTTGATTAATTGGACAGCAATAGAAAATAGGGTACTTGACTGCTATTAAAAAAATATTCAAAATGGTTTGTTTTTACGTATGAATTAGTTAATTTTTGATAAATTTTATAAAAATCATGAAAAAACCACAGTTTAATTTTAAATGAACAAATTGGCGCGAAAACCAACTTGGCGTAGTGACGTATGCAGTGACGTCACGATTTAACTCGAACAGATGTCACCTCAGTCATCTGTACACGGTTCTATATCTATGGTTCTATATTTTTACAAAGCATACCAACATAATTAACATGTATATGACTGTTTGTCATAGACAATTTAACTAGGGTATTCATATTCATATACATATTGTCTATCTTGTCTATAGTATTCACATATAAAGCTTATAAATCGTGACGTCATTTTAATATCTCTGCGCGTTTTTAGTAATTTAAATGAAGGCTAAAATTTTATAATTTTCGGAATAAAATTTTTTTATAACTAAAGAATATTTTTATTTGTCATTACTAAAAATGAATAGATTTAAAAATAATACATAAAATTATTTAATATTTAAAACAAATTTTGAATACAGTCAAGTACCGTATTCTTTCTTAATTTAATAATTCTTCATTAAAATGCCTTAATATATAAAAATAATGCTAATATAGGCTGGTCGAATACTGGTGGCTTTACCCTATTGAAAAATTCAACGTATCGATTAGATTTACTGACAGTTAGATTTACCAGTAGAGATTTTGCGCATGCGCCACAGAATGAAAAAGTGTTTTTAATTTTTTTTTAAATTCTGGGGACTTGACCAATTTTTTATTTTAACTGACCAATTATCAAGGTCTAAAATCCTATCGATTCCTCTTATTATTTTTGTTTTTTTCTTTAGATGGTGTGCCAAAATTTTAAAATTTTTACAAATTTTTTAAAATTTATTTAAAAATTTTCTATTGCTGACCAATTAGTGGGACTAAGTGACCAATTATGACCAATTTGTGACCTATTAGACAAAATTTTTTCAATGTTCAACTTTTTAGATGGTGTGCCAGCATCATGGGGCCTACTTGTACACATAAAAGTCAGTGTGGAAGTCAGTGTAGCATCAGTAGTATACCTTGAGTATATTCACGGAATATAGTCGTCTCCCAGTATAGTAAGTGATACGTACGCACTCAGTTGGTTTGTACGTATAGGCACTTTGTGCATACAACATGGCAAGGTTCAACAATAATTAACACAACGTGAAAAATGGCGTAGTATAGTTTGTAATATTTCATGTTAATTTAAAAGTTGGAAATTGAAGATGTAGTATCATAGGCGTTTGGGCTAAAAATGTATATTTAGGTAAACATATTATATTTTATTAAATTTCTCTTTTAATATCATTACATTTAAACATATGGAATCCATTAATATTCCTTATGTGAATATTAATTGTAAGTGTTACATAAGGTATAATAAGGTATAAAGTATAATTGTAAGTGTTACATAAGGTTCTCGATTTTTTGTTTGCCATTCTCAATTTTATTTTAAGCAAATTATTGCATCATATTTCTTTCATTAAATGCTTAAAACAATTTTACAATATTTCACATACTTAAATTAAAATAATATTCTAATGTATTTTCGTACCTGTACACAAAATTTTGTGAACATTTGAATAATTAAATTTAATAAATGTTATCTTTATTTGTTAATACTTATTTTATTTTATAAAATACCCTTTTCATACAGGCATAACTACAGTAAAACCTTATCAGCTTTAAAATTTAAACTAAATAATTCTATAATTGACATAACGCTATTATTCCGCTTGTTATTGTGCACCTTCGGGCCCGGGTGCTGTTCTCCCTCGCGACTTCTGCTAATTCGAAGTTTCAATTAGAATATATATTTGTATTCGTTAATGATAATAGGTCATTGACTCTAGAATAAGGGCTGACTCGCGTCATAGTAGAAGAGCCCTACCTCAAAATTAAAAATTTATAAATTCCTTTTTTATTTTTTTTTTTTAATGTCACGCTCGATTAATCAATTAATTTACCAATTTGTCGCAATTACAGCATTATTAATGTGTTTTTCTGCCATATAGTATTAATTTTCTTTAATTTTATTTTATTTTTCCGTGACAATATAATCTCCTGTTTAGTCGAATTTTTCAACTGAAAAAATTAGACTTATACAGCCTATACGATAAGAACGGCGAGAGTAAGGGCGCTATCCCTTTTCGGACCCGTAGAACACGATTATGTAGAACAAAAAAATGTTTGATATATATATATATATATATATATATATATATATATATATATATATATATATATATATATATATATATATATATATATATTCCCGCTACCTTTTATTATGTGTAGGGCCCCCTATGGAAACTAAGAGCTGAAATTTGGTAAGTGGGGCTCATTCCTATGCACAACAATACTATCAAAGTGGGGTCAAATTTTGGATCGGACCCAACCTTTAAGGGGTTGGCGGGTGGCAACAAAACAAAACTTTTCCAAATCAGTTGGAAATAATGTTTCGGTCAATTATCTACAACATATCCAAAATTCAGCTTCCTGGGATGATTTGGTGGGAGTAGAGGGGGAAAAAACGATTTTGGCTGGATCTAACACGCCCCCAGCCCCCCAGGATTAACGTAGAGGGTTGAAATTTGGTGTGTTGATAGAGTTCATACGTAGGTTGTGCTTTTTGGAGGTTTTAATATTTTACCCCCACCCCCTCATTTTTAAGCTACAATTTCATGTTTTTTCGACGTTTTCGAAGTTTGTACCACTCGCACAGGTCACACAAATAAACCTGGAGGGCTGAAATTTTGTATTCGGATTGAGTTAGTATCAAGGAGGTGCCTTTTGGGGGTCCCAACTTTTAACCCTTACCCCCACCATTTTTATACCAAAAAGAACATGATTTTTCTTGTTTTTTAACAGTTTCGTTCGGGTCAAAATCTCTCCAAATAAACCTAGAGGGCTGAAATTTTGTGTATAGGTTATGTTAATAGCCGGCCACTGATTTTTGGAGGTTTCAACTTTTAAACCTTACGTCCACGATTGTTATGCCAATATTTTCTTGTTTTTTTTTTTTTTTTTTTGCTTATTTTCTAACACACCTAGAGACTCTCTGAGTAAACCTAGAAGGCTGAAATTTTGTATCTGTATTCAGCTAATATCAAGGGTGTGTCCTTTAGGGATTCCACATTACCTTGCCCCCCAATTTTCCCATTTTTATATCGGAATTCAATAGCGTTGTTATATATGGTTAAATGTAATTTATATTGATAACAATACAGTAGGCAGACTAAATTTAAAGAAACAAGTGAAGTACATAATATATACTATCATTTATTTCAAATGCAATACAAAAGTTTAATATGTAAGTAATTTAAAAAATGTTATTGATGTAATTTTTATTTTAGTTATAAAATAGAAATTTTGGATTTTTTTGGAAATAAAAAATATCTTCATAAAGGCCTTCCAGTTTACTATTTAAGGTACTTTTTTAATATTTAAAAAGGGTCATTTTTATGTCAAAAAGAACATGATTTTTCTTGTTTTTTTACAGTTTCGTTCGGGTCAAAATCTCCCCAAATAAACCTAGAGGGCTGAAATTTTGTGTACAGGTTAAGTTAATTGCCAGCCACTGCTTTCTGGAGGTTTCAACTTTTAACCCTTACCCCCACGATTTTTACGCCAATATTTCCTTGATTTTTTTGCTTTGCTTCTAACAAGGCTAGAGACTCTTTAAGGAAACCTAGAGGGCTGAAATTTTGTACGTGTATTGAGTTAGTATCCAGCTAGTGCTAAAAATTTTGGATTTTTTTGGAAAGAAAAAATATCTTCATAAAGGCCTTCGAGTTTACTATTTAAGGTCCTTTTTTAATATTTAAAAATAAAAGACAAAAGCAATTGGCGGATAAGCATGGGTAGGAATGTCCTCGTACGAATTGTGTTGGCTTTTTTCCTGCTAACTGCTATCGGCATAAAATTGAAATTTACTGAGATTCAGCCCTTAAAAACTTAAAACCTTTTTTTAAAGCCCCGATCAGCCGGACACTCATCATCAGTTTTGAAACCACCAAAATGATAAATCGCTTGTAGACTTTCAATCACATTTCGCTTGTAGACATTCAGTACCGAAGATGAAGGGAAAAATTCGACTTCCGTGATGGGGTCCCGCTGCTCACGGCGTTTTTTTATTTTTAAAACATAATCTATTTTTGATTTTTCAAGTATCCGCTTCTTTCTCAAATTTCGTCAATTAAGGGTAGTTTGGTGACTACGGGGGTGAGCTTAAAAATCAAAATTATACTTGTTCAAAACCTCATAAATAGCTCTTAATTCTACCGCAAATATTGGTCTGAAATTTTTATTTTTAAGCGGAGGGGTGGCTGAGTCGAACTCGACTCAGCCCCTCCACTAAAAATATTAAACTCCTGCTCAGTGTGTCGAGCTCAAAATTTTTAGTTCCCAGAATATGAAAGCTCATAAATAGCTCCTAATTATACGCTATTTGTTTTTCCAATTCTGAAAGGTGGGGGGACTAGGTCGAGTGGGGTCACAAATTCACAGTTAGCACACACATACTTCTACAGAAATTAGTCACGAATACAATCAAAGTAACTATAATATTGTTTTTAAGAAAATAAAAATCTATGTCCATAAGCTCTTTACCTCTCATAGATTATTACTCAATGGTTATAGTAATTATGGACTACTGGGTAGTAAAGTCATGGTGATTAAGGATCATTAAAATCGTAAAATAAATTTTGATTCTTGGTAAAGTTTGAGCGGAATTGTGTTTTTCATTGCGTTTTTTGTGGATATTATTCATAAGTCCTCATATATGAGTCCCATATCAGCTACTGCCCCCTCCCCCTGGGATCGGCGGGAATGGGACAAAAAAGTTGCTTCCGGTGACAACTCTATTTTAGAATTGTGTAGCGAGCGAAACCAATCACTATAAATAACATAATTTATAGTTCTTATTTTGTATGGTGTAATTATATTTGATTGGCCTTACGGCAAGTAAATTATGAATCTAATAAATAAATAAGTAACATTTCGTACAGAATTTCGGAATGTCTGTTCTTGATCATATTGAACTGTGCATGAGATTACCGTGATTTGAAATTAACTATGACGAAAAACTGACGCTGTATTAATATTTTGAGCGGATATTACGTACCTAAATTATTAATTTTCCCCTGTAGCGTTTTCAGTTCTTTTATCATATCTTCAATTTGTAATTTTTGTTGATTTATCAAATTGTCTTTTGGCTCCATTTGCTTTTTGAGATCCATTATTTTATAATTCATAACATATCTAAATTTTTCTAATTCTTGATTTTTCTTTTTTAATTCCAGTATTAACTTTTCTTTAAACTGAATTGTTTGATCCCGTTCGGTTATTTCTTTTTTCAAATCACTCGTATCTGATTCTAATTTATTAATGATTTGTTGAAATTTAGAATGATCATCTTTTAGTGACCGAACTTTGTTTCGTAAATCTTCTGTTGATTTATTTGCTGCTTGATATTTTTTACGAGTAATCATTACCTCACTACGTAATTTTACATTAGCTTCTTGTTCTTCACGAAGAGCTTTTTCATGAACAGTACGTAATTCTAAAATTTCTCGATCAGCGTCATCTTCTATCTGTGCTTTGATAGTTTCATGTTTCCGAACTGAAAATATGTAAAAGCACCTTATTTAGTACCCGGTAGAATACTTGTAACTATCAAAATATCAATTTTGGATATAGGGAAATTAAATGGAAGGACTTTTTTTTATTGTTTAGATTATGGGCCACAACTAAGGTGATATGCATCGTTTGGTGTAATGTACTATTGTTTTTGCATTTGATATAGTTATTGACAGTTAAATGTGCGGTATGGTGATAGTGATGATGATGTATCTTCCCCGGTCGGTTCCGAACTAACGATTATTAACCCTAGAATCATACGTACTCGTCAAAACGACGAACGAACTTCTCTACCTGCTCCAATACTGTGACTTGTCGGTACCTGCTCGCTGTGAAACTTCTGTTATCTAATTTATTTGTTATTATAACACATAAGACATATAAATTTTGTTTATAGCTATTGTCGTTTTTTTTTATACTGAAACAGTGTGCGTCAAAAGGACGACGATGTATGATTAACCTATATTTTTTTAAAAGATTTTGTACTCCACATATAAAAGTTTTCCTAATTTTTCTAAAATTTATTAAAGATATGGACGTTATAATTAATTTATTCAATGATTATGATAATGTGAAAGATGATTACAGCTGTTTGACTTATAGAGACGACATAATACTGAAGTTTGAATATATTGAATCGAAAACTAAAGAATGCGTTTCGAATGACTTAATAAAAGATTAACAATTTATTTTGTGGAAAATATTTTAATTTTTATTATTTTTTGAGATCTTATTCTAAAAATTACTAACAAATTTTAGAAAATTTACAAATGTTCCTAATGGGGAAATAACTACATATCTATAGGAATATTTATGACTGAGAAATTTCACATTCTGTAAAGTCAAACGTGTTCACTGATTCATAATAGTTCATAAATTAATTATTACAATTGATGTATTTATATATTTTTTAATTTTTATAATGAAAATATGCTTTGATAAAAAGATTAAAAAAATTAATACATATTTACATTAAGAAATTTTTCCAAATCCAATTTTTTTAAATATTTTGTTCGCTTTTGTAGTATTGTTATGTAAAAAAAATGTTTTTTGCAAATAAACTCTAAAACTCCCCGTAAAAAGTCCATTCGTCGAAACGACGCCGATGTATGATTAACTTGACTCGTAGACCAACGTATGATTCTAGGGTTAAACAAGAGCGGAGTTACTTAACTACTAAGACTAGATCGGGGTTATGGAGGGACTTCTTCACGATGTTTTGACTAGGCAATATTTAAAAAAAAACTACCTGATGGATTAACTTAATCTTTAGTGGATCTTATGGTCCCAAGTGGTGCAAATTTTTGTGTATTTTTTTTTTTCGATAAATTTATCCAGTTACAAGTTCAAGTTGTACTTTACACCAACTGTACAGTATTTTTTGTCAGTGAATATTGATTCTAGTCTCTGGCTGTTAGTTCTAAATAGGTACCACATTAGTTATTAAATAGAAGTATGATAGTGGAATATATATAAAAGATAAAAATGAGTTTTCGAGGGAAACATGTGCAGATAATAATTAATATGAGTACGGTTTAGTGTACAAAAAAAAAAAAAAAAACTGAAAATATATTCAAATTACTTGTGAAAGCTGCAAAAAACGTATAAGAAATTTACAGATTTCCGAAACATTGTAAATAATTTTAATGCTGTTCACAGCGGCTATATCTAATAGTGACTCGTAAATGAATGATATAAAAAAAATAAACTTACTTATTTCTTTTATTTCTGTCTTGATTTCTTCAATTTCTAGATCTTTATCACGTAATTGTTTCATAAATTCATCTGTTATTTCTTGAACTGCTTTTATTTTAGACTCTTCAAGTTCTTCAAGTTGATTTTCGTACATTTTTCGTACATTTTTTAATTTATCCTCTAATGTTATATATTTCTCAAATTCCGTTATTAATTTTTCATTGAACATCAACTCTTGCTCTTGCATCATTTGTTCATGTTGTGCCTTCATTTTTGATATATCCGAATTGATATTGTTTATTTCTATTAAATGATCATTTTCCATTCGCTTTTAAAATTAAATAAGTTATTTAACGTTTAAAAGGTAGTAATATTAACTACAGTGCAAAGAGCCGCCAGTCCGAACGTAGGGATGTTGATTTTTGGGAAGGTGTAGTTTGACAATTGATAAAGATAATCCTGATCTATGGTACCCCATTCAGAGAAAGAAGTGGTAAATTGTTGTTTTTAAAGAAAAGTGGTCTTAATCGGAACCCAATTGTTAACGAAACTAGTTGGAAAAGTAAAGGTTTATGGAAATTATTTGATGTATGTATAGTACAGTAACTGAAGCATTTGGCTACCAATTTTTTCGGATGGGATGGATTGGCTTGAAATTTGAACTGTAGCTAAGGAGTAGCCCAAGAAACAAAAGTTATATAATGCCGATGTGTGCTTTCACCCTAGGAGTGGAAGGCACCCCTTCTAGGGGTTGAAAATTTTTTTATGAAAAATAACCTCACCGTTCGATAGAGGGACAAATTCTAAGCAAAAAATATCCTATAAGAATTTTTTGTACAATCAATACTTTTTGAGATATTGGCGCCTAAATGTGGTCGTTTTTAGCCCAAAAAATGCATGTTTTTGAGGGATATTTCGCAAATATCTCAAAAACTACAAGTTTTACATAAAAAATGGTTCTGAGCAAAAATAAAGAAAATCAAGTAACAAAGAGATTGCATTCTTTTTTATTTTTGTAGGTAGAACACAACCTAAGTTATGACTCCTTGAAGTTTTTTTTTTTTTTTTTTAAACTTTATTTGGCCACCGATCCTTAGATCATTCACAGCCATTACGATGTATTGAATAAATCAGCATAAACATATAGTATACGAGGTCACAAACATTGACAAAGGACAAGATTGATAGACATTTGCGCCAAGAGGGCTATCATGGCATTTACACAAAAACGTACACAAGAGGCCCCTGATTTATAGGAGTTTTAGGAAGGGAGTAAAATCAGGTTATATGCTGTATTTAATATTTTTTAAAAATTCTGTTAGTTGGGAATTCTATCTTTAATTTTGAAAGTTCGTTCATAAAACATAACCTTTCGTGGGAGTATCTACTACATGAAAATAATATATGGTTGACGTCTTCTGGCGTATTGTCTTCTTGGCAGTTGGGAGAATTTATTAGATTTATTTTGTGTAAGTGTGTTTTAACTTGAGTATGGTTCGTTTTAAGTCTATTTATGGTAGTTATGTATTCCCTGTTTTTATTATAATTATAGAACCAAGCTTTCAGCCTTGGGGTGCTTTGTATTTGATACAGAAAATGGCCGCGGTGTTGAGCTGTCTCTGTCCACTCCTCTGCCTCCTTGAAGTTAAAATCGATTTTGACGATAGTTAAAATCGAAACTTTCAATGTCATTTGGAGGAAAAATGAGAGGTTTTTCGAAAAAAAACTCATTACACCTTTTAAAGTACTTGAATAGACCTTTATTTTGAGCTGTGGTAAAAGCCATTAGTATAAAAATTAACGGAGTTACATTCAAAGCAAAATGGTTGTCTTGATTTTTGAGAAAAAAATTTGGTATCAAAATTAACTACTTGACGGCAAACATTGAAGCTAAGAGTAATCCGTCGCCAGTTTACTTTATTCATATATAAACAATGGGTTCTGGGAGTTTGAACGGATTTAGAAGTTTAAATTCGAAAAAATGACTGATATACTCTTGACAAATAAATTTAATTTTTAAAAAAAATCATAGTTTTTTTCAAAATATTTAAAAAACTAACAAATTTATGAAAAAAAAAAAATTATAGAATGAAAATTGTAGGTCTTTTCTTGCTGAAAAATTTGCTTTTTTGTTCATTTTTGTATGTCCAAATTTGACTGAGTTATGATCGTTAGAAGCTCAAAACAACAAATCTAAAAATTGAAGGACTTAAAAAAAAATTGTAAATCATAAGACTTATAGTGCTTAAAATTTCCTACCAAATTTTTTTTTAAGCGAATTGATAACTTAAAAATTAAAAAAGTTATAGTAAGAAAACCAGTTGCATTTTTTCGGTAAAATTTTTGGAGCAGGTAAATTACCATCATCTTTGTGTATTTTTAGTATTTTTTTTTTTTTTAATAATTTAGTTAAAAAATTTTAAAAATAAATTCAACAGAATGAAAAAAAAAAATTAATTATATCAACGGGCATATCCCATTTGCGCCCCACGGTTGAAAATGTCAGTTGGTGGTCTAAAGGTTGAGTGTCGTAAACACACCATTTTTTATTGCAGTATACTAGAAGTACACACAGACAATTAAAAGACAGGACAAGGATGGAACTATTATATAAATGTATGTTCTGCGTATAAATATGTTATAGTATTTCAATAATAGAATAGAAATATACATATAAGTACATATACTGTGTGAGTTTTTCGAGAGTTGCCATTTTTATTACAGCCAAACCGGTGATTTAATCGAAAAATTGTTCAAATAAGAGTTGTAGATATCGATAGGGGCAACCGATTGCTATAGTCAGGAGCTTTATAGCTCTTATGTTTTTCGAGCTATGATACAAACTTATAGATTTTTAAATGGGACTATATATTAATTTTTCGATAAAACTGATCTAATGCATTAATTAACAACATACATGTACAAAAAAATTTTTTTACCAAGTTTAATTTTTTAATTTTTCTTTAATTTATCAGTTAGGCGGTAAAAATATGCATATGTACTTGAGGCTACTTCAATCGATACTGTTTTTCTTAGTTACATTTCCATTACATCCAAGAAAAGAACCTTTTCCAGTACCATTTCGATCATAAAAATTTGGTTGTAATAGAAATGGCAACTCTCAAAAAACTCACATGGTATATGTATAATGCAGAGATACATGTTACGTGATATTACATATTACTATATTAGTTATATTACATTAAGTTATTAATACGACATTAATAAAATTGGACATTAGAATGTATTTAAAAAAAAAAAAAAAATAGCATATAGGTACATGCTAAGCAAGCTTTTGTTGGTATCGAATTTTTTTATTTCATTTTGAAAGATTAAAGGTTTTGAAAGTACAAGTTACCATTGGGAATTAAAAGTACAAAATTAAATAGCATGTAATTCTAAAATAAATTTGCGACTTTGTCAAAATTCATAATCAATAATAATTATTCTTCTTAAAGTATTTATAAAAAAAAAAAAACTCTTTAATATATTAATGAAAAAAGTTAAAAATATGAAAACTAGGCAACTATTAGTTTCGTTTACTTGATTACATACATTTTCATTTGATTTAATATGAAGTTGATTTAAAAAAGAAAAAATATTTCCGCATCACTAACGTCGCCTAGCCCTACAATAGCCCTACATACAGTTGTTTATTGTAGATACGGTAGATACTATTTCTGGCTAACAGATGGCATAATAAGTTGCTTAAATAATTTGATAGCAACCAACAGCAGTAGTGTAAAACTAATAATATTACTAACCCTAGAAGATAGATGTCATCACACAGAGGCGGCATGTTTGAAATTATCAAAAATAAAATATATAGATGTCTTATAACCTTTCTTATACATAAGTAAAAAATGTTATATTTTTTAATGCAACTGAAGTCTTCATATTACAATTATTATTGACGACGATATTTTTATAAAACGATATGTCTACGAACTAATTACTAATAATTATAATGTCCTAAATAAAAAATTATATTCCTAAATTTTCCCAAATGATTCCCAATCGAATAAAAATATTTTCAATTAAAAAGAAATTTTTAGACTGCTAACTATTTAGCAGTAATGCCGGAACCAATCAGCGTTCAGCACACATGTCACCACTCTATGTATTATAGGCACTCTAGGTTCATTTTCTGAAAATAAATTAAATGTTAACAAAAACCATTTAGTTTAACTTAGAAAGAATAATTAAATTAAAAATTTTTAATTGTTCAGTAATTTATAACTTATTAACAATAATTATGTACTCAAAATTATTTACTCAAACATGTAGTAATTAATTTTGAAGCTTCCCGCTCTGTTTTGGATACAAAATGGATGACATGTCATGACTCTATTTATTATAGGGACTCTAAGGTTAAGCAACATATTATGCCATCTATTAGCCAGAAGTAGTCAAATAATTTTTCACAACCATTCGATAATATTTGAAAGATATTATTTAAGCTACGCGACGTCAGCGCTGCGAAAATTTTTTTCTCTTTTAAATCAATTTCTAAACTAAAGTATAATAGCTTAAAAAATTGCCCTTTAAATGCCCTTTTAAATTTGCCCCATCGAAGCGCGAAATTCTTTTTTGATTTAATTATATAACTAGAGAGAAAAAAATTAAAAACATCAAAAAAGAAAAAAAATTTCGCGGCGCTAACTTCGTGTAGCTTATTATTAAACGTACATATTTGTTGCAAATATCTGAAACAAATCTCCGGAAATTTGTCTTCCATATTTGGAAAGAATTTAAAGTTTATTTTTGAAATTCTATATACCACAATAATTTCAGCATTAAAAATTTGAATAATACAACTTTTCCCCCAGTATTTAACGTTCATACCAGTTAATTATAATTTTCTTTTCATGTTATTTAAATTTTCCATAAAATTACATACTGTTTTTTTTTTTTTTGTACATTCTAATGTCAAATTTGTTTCCTTGAATCTACAGAAATTTCAATTTAAAGTTCAAAAATTTTGTTTGTTTCAATGTTACACTTTCAGAATGAGGGGATGTATATAAGTTGTACAGATATTTTTCAAAATTTGATCAATAGTAGATATAATGTATATTACTATAATAATATTGTAATATAATGTAGACAAACGTAAAAAAGGATAGATGATTTATTTTTTTTCAATTTAAAACTGGATTTTTTCAATATTTGTCACATCATAAAACTTTTATTATGGTTAACACAGCAAGATATAAACTGACCAGGGGCGCAAAAGGGACCCACCGATATCAACATGTAATGTATAATTCACTTGCTATTTTTCCATACATATAATTTTTATATTATTTTTCCATAAAGGGTAGGATTTTTTATAAGGGGTAGTTCTTCTATCAGGGTTTTTGGGAGATTAAAAAGTTACAATATAATCATACATTTGAAAACTTTTAAAAAGTTACAATTCATCATATGTACACCAGTATATAATATCTCGAGCCGTTAATAATCGTTTTCTTCTTTATTTTATTGTAAGGGGTGGTTTATTTTTTAACGGTTACAGCTTTTTAATGAGTGATAAGTTTTATAATGAAAAACAAGAGATAAGTATAATACATTGTGAATGCACCAAAAGGTTACTTTAGGCTGCTAAAACTTTTTTCCTATTTTTTCGGAAACAAAAGGGTAGTTTTTAAGAATTTTTTGGGTAGAAAAGTAACTGAATTTCATAAATTATATTAAAAACCTTGAAAGGAATTTTATCCAACATATTTGAACATAAATTGAATCTTTAAAATACGTAAATCTGGACTTTTCGTATTTTTGTCATACAAGGGTAGTTTTTACCCCTAATTATCAAAAAGCACACATCAAGACAATATAACTTTTGAAGTGTAGGGTCAGATGAGCTGGTATACAAATTTTCAGGAAAATCCATTCAATCCGAAAAAATTGGGAGCTTTTACATTATTTTGTCTTTCAGTGACTGTACTAGTAGTATTATCTCAAATTATAGATTTTAGGATGTTAAGGGGAGGTTTACTTGAGAGTCGTTAAAAAAAATCGATTTTTGTTTTGAAGAAATTGGTAGCTAATTATGTGTAGAATATGTTACCAAAGTGATTTTGCTGAAAGTAATTTAAGGGAAGGTTTACTTGAGATTTGATAAAAAAAAATCGATTTTTTTTGCCGAAATTGATAGCAAATTATGTGTAGAATATGTTCCCAAAGTGATTTTACTGAAAATAACTTAAAAACAAGATTCTTGCACATTAACCGAATCCAGCTTTCTATAAAAAAAAAAAAAATTCATAAAACGTTGTTCACGCAATAATGAGTATTAAATATAAAATTTTGAAAATACGTTTCTTTATATATATTTTATAATATCTCGGAACTACATTTTTGGAACTGGCGGACACGATAACTCAAAATCTCTTAATTTTTTATTTTAAAGATAATTCAATTCTTCGGCACCTCTACCTAAGTTCGATACACTTTCAATATTTTTTTTATTTTTAAGTTTACTTTAAAGAGCAAAAAATAAGATAAAAATCGTAATCAAAAGTTCAAACATCCGCCATTTTTTTTCTTTCAGTAATTTATTGATATTATAGGTAGAGGTGCCGGTGCTCTTCATATATTTTATAAATCTTTTTTGTTTTTGGATTTCGGTGGTTTATTACCGGCGCTAGGATGTCCGCTAACAAGGCATTGGATTTTCGGATCGTCACACTGCAGTATCTATAAAATGGACAATTTTTTATATTTTTCCTTGAAAATTTTTTTTTGTGTAGTTTAATACTTAATAAATATGTGTACAAAATTTGAAATTGGTATTTACTTCCGTTCTTGAGAAAAAAATTATAGAAAAATACATAATTTTTAAGGACTCTCGAGTAAACCTCCCCTTAATGGTAACTAAAAATTTAAACTAACTCTAGGGGGATTGGTCAAGTTGATACTTATAAATAAATATACGGATTAATTGGCAATTTCATAAATATTTTTATTATAAACACGTAAATATGAAGAACATTTGAAGAAAGAACTCTAGAACAAATATTATTTGAAGATATTCGTTATACATATAATAGTCTACCTCCAGAAAAAGTTATTGTGATAATACTATGGATACTACTCATTGCCAATATATTAATAAGTAAGCTAACTCGACAATTAGTAAGCTAACTCGAGGTGGTGATTTATTCCCGTATTGCTAAGCAAATTGGATTGTAAATTCAGGAATAATATTGTCACATTATTCTAACTATCATTAACAATTTATCATGAGATGAAGTTCTTTAACTATTCAAATAGTAACATTATACCTTTATAGTCATCTCCTACTTAATTAATCCTTAGACTTTGAAGAATTTGAAAATTGAGTAAAAACAGTTCAACTAGATTTTTTGACGTGAATTCGAATTCTATAAATAATATCTAATTTTTTTCTTTCACCCCTTTTTCACAAAATTAGCCCCCAAATTTGAATCCTCAGCCATCTCTGTTGATGTAATTTAAACAAATTTAAAGTTTCATCAACATTGATAAGTCCGACTTCAGGACCTTTACTTGTTAGAAAATAATCTTAAGTAAAAAAATTTTAAAAAGTATTTTTTGGCATTTTTAGATAAACTGTATGATAAAATAATTTTGAATGATTACATAACTTACTTGTATTTTTTCTTCCAATTCTTCTATTATTTTTATATAACTTGCATGAATTTCAGTTGTTTCTTCCGCATGTTTTGTTTCCATTGAACGAAAGCGATATTCATGCTCATTCTGCAGTTCATGTAACCGTGTCGTCAATTCTAGAATATTTTGATTTTTTTCACGTAATTCGTCGAATGTAACTAAAACTTCATCACAGTGTGAAAACTCTTTTTCTAATCTTATGGTTTTTCCTTCGGTAAACAGTAAACGCCAAATGACAATGGTACCATCAACTCCGACGGAGACTAATAGTTTGTCATCATATGATAGTCGTAACTGTTGTTTTTAAAATACCAATTAATAATTGGAATAAAAAAATACTCTTTTTTATAGAACTACTATAATATAATAAGACTATTCAAGCTATAGACTGAAACTCGAATTCTTTCAATTAAAAATAACATCGGAGTGAGAATAAGATCAAAGGAAAATTAGTTAAGGGGTAATTAGTTAAATAAGTAATCTGAATTTAACTATATTATTTATAACATAACAATACTGGAGTAACTTTATTTATAACTTGTTAAAGTACGATTCCCTCTTAAAAAAGAAATTGAACAATAGTATCTATTTTATCGAATGTTTTAACTGTAATGAATGCTTTCAATAATTTTAAGCAACTTAACGTTCACATTATAGATTCCTCAAAAATAGAAATTAAACTAGGGCAACCTCTTTCTGAAAAAAAATCACGTGAACAACCCCTTAAAATAAAATATAATAAAAAAAGAAAGCACGTTTTTTGAAAACAGTACCTGAACTAATAGTGCATACTCCATCTCCTTTTTTAAGTTATTAATGTATATTTCTTATGAAAACGTGTGCCAATAAATTTTATGACCTAGTCCACTGGGGTGCGATATTAGGTACAAAATATTCAATAATATTTAAATTTTAGTTTATTTTCTGACGCGTAAGTTTTGCCATCAAATTCTGATATATTTTTTCTGTATAATTTTTAATAATTTTTTTCAATTTTAATATTATTTATAATTCTCTTCGGTTTGAAATTTTTAAATTTTATATTTTTTATTAATCATTTTTAAATTTTAATATTAGTATTTTTTTTTTATCTTTTGTATATAATTTTTAATTTCTTGTACATATTTTAATATTTATAATTATAATTGTCTTAGATTTTAAATTTTTAAGTTATTTTTTATTAATCAGTTTTAAATTTTAGTATTCTTATCTTTTGTATATTATTCTTATCTTTTATATATAATTTTTAATTTCTGTACATATTTTAATATAGTATTATCTATTAGTATTTTATAATTTTTCTGTTTATATCAATATTTATAAAAGTTTGCAAGCTGTAGTGTATATATAAATTTTTTTTTTGTAAATTTTTTTTAACAATGCTTGCAAGACCAAAGAGAACGCCAGTAACAGAAGCTGAAAAAGTAATAACAGTTAATTTATACAAAAAAAAATGTCAGAATATGATGTAAAGCCGTTGTCTATAAAATCGGTTGTGAATTATATAACAAAAATTGTAGGCGTTACAGCCCAAACAGTTTATCGAATTATTAATGAATATAATGAAAACAAAACAGTTTCGGCTCCGAAAAAACGATGTAGCCATGTACTTAAAGAAGAAGAAAAAATGTGGAGTTTAGATGAAAAAGTGGACAATGTAACAGACCGTTTCAGACAGTGAATTTAAATTGAAATTAGTGTACATATTTTTGTAATTTTTATAAATTATTTAATTTCACCACTTTTGTATATTTTTGTAACTTATATAAATTATATAATTTTACCACTGTTGTATATTTTTGTAAATTTTATAAATTATAAAATAAATAAATTCTAAACTATATAAACGTTCACTAATAAAATCAAAAATATATAAATGAAAATTAATTGCATTTAATAGTATTCATATAATTACACAGTAGCATACATAATGCAATTCAAAAATATTTCTTTCCGTAGTACGCACTCGAGTATACAAGGTACAGTTCTCATTTTCAAAAATATGCACGAAACGAGTGATTCGTTGACCTAGTTTAATTCCTATTTTTGAGGAGACTATAGATAGAAAACTGTGAGTATAACACTAGTACAAAAGTTTAAAAATTACAAGTATTTTTTTTGGTAAATAAGTGCCTCAGTTGACAAATCTAATAAACGACAAACATTTTAGGCATAGAAAGGAAAATTAAGGTTAAAGCAATGGCACGTTAGCCAAGAGTTATAAATTTCAAAAAATAACGGCGTTCATTATTAAATTGGATATGACACTATGTATTTGATTCTTCTTGTTTACTAGGGGTCATAAACCACATTAGCTTATTCCATAGTGGTGAATAATTTTCTGAGATTTAACAGTCGTGGTTTTCAGTGTTATCAGGGCCGTGGAAAGAAATGGCGGGCCCCGGGAATAAACCACATTTTTAAAAAATTTTCTCCCAAAAAAATAAGTGATAAGCAAAAAAATTTTTTAACTTTTTTCACGGACCCTCTACCGACAGCTACGGGCCCTCTCCTCAAGCCCAGGCCCTGGAGCTGTCACCCTGGCTATTCCACCCTCTCGCTGGGCTTGTGCGCTATTTTAAATTTAAATGTATGACGGACAGGGTCGGCGAGAAAAATGACTAGCCCCTGGGAAAAGCGAAAAAATTTTCAAAAATTTTTCTCCGGAAATGCAATCGACTAGCAAAAAACCCATTTTTACTTCGCTCGGACTTCAAGCCTCAAAATTTATTTATTTATTTAAATTTTTATTAAAAATTATAAATTTTGAAGCGGGGTCAAATCCTAGCAATCGCCTTTACCGTTTAAAAATTATGATGTAAGTACATAGGACCACCTCAACAAGAAACATTTCTCTCTCTCTCCCCAGTAAACACTGAATATAACAGTAACATAACATAGAAGTTACAATATGTAACAAGTTATATAACAAATAGTTACACATTTGTAACATAACTACAATATATCGTAAAAGTAACAAAGTTATATTGCAGCTGTTACATCAGTGCAATATAACAGCAACATTATATAATAACATAAGGGTAATATAACTTGATTTGAGTTCCTGTCACATTACAATGTTATTTCTATGTTATATAACATTTGTTGCATCAATGTGATGTGTTTGTTCTATAACATTGATATATAACTTTTGTTGCACATATGCAATGTTTTTGTTACGTAACAGTGTTATATTTGTGTTATATAACATTGGTTTTATCATGTTATTTAAATTAATGTTACATAACAGTGTTATATTTTTGTTATATAACATCGGTTTCATCGTGTTATATAAATGTTACATAACGTATTCATTTCAATTTTATGTAACATTTATTGAATCGAGGTGATATGTTTGTTCTATAACATTGTTATCTTTATATTATGTAACATTTCTTATATCAGTGTAATTCACATGTTACATAAGATATTTAACTCAATTTTATATAACTTTTGTTGCGCATATGCAATGCTTCCATTACATAATACAGATGTAATGTGGTTTCATCATGTTATTTAAATGTTATATAGAGTATTTATTTCAGCTTTATACTCGAATATTTTGATTAAATACTTTTGAAATTTTAAAAAACATCCCCTTTAATACTTTTAACATTAAATGAATTTTTAGTTATTGTTTAAAAAATAAAAATTTAATGAAATTTCTAACATTGCCTCAGTTTATTATTTTATCATAATATATATTAATTCGGTAATATACTTATTGGAAAGTATGATGAGTATAAATAGAAAAGGTTTGGTCTAGTAGTTAAGGCAATGGAAAACTTATAAGATGTGCTCCTTCAGCTTATGAATCAAATCCCGCAGAGCAGTCAACAGGAATAAAAAAAGGTAAATAAAAATATGTAATATATGTGTACATAACATAATATGTATATAGGCCTACATACATATGTTATATAAGTGTAATATTTCATGTTAATAAAAAAAAAATTCGTAACATAAAAGGTGAAAAAATATCAGTAATTTACGTATATTCTTTTACATTTCATTTTATGTAACAATTATATAACAGTGTTATACTTATAACAATGTTATGTAACTGAGGCGGAAATAGAAACATGTATGTAACAATCACGGTACATAACTGCAATATAAAATGTCACAGAAGTTATATTATGGTTATGTAACAACTATGTAACAGTGTTTACTGGGTCTATATATGCATATTATATATATATACACAGAGAGGGAGGGAGATGTTTCTTGTTGAGGTGGTCCACTGTATTAAATACTCTTTCCACAGCATTCTGCATAACATAGTGAATTTCCCCATATTATCCTACTTTAATTCAAAAAATAAAATTTGGAAAATACCATATGGTTTATAATATTTAGTAATAGGGGGATCCTAACTCCTTTTTCAGACTTTTGTCTAATGGGTCATACACAATCAATGAAATAAGGAATAAGAAATAAGAAATAAGGAATAAGAAGTATGCCATCTAGTGACGTTGAATCGAACTTTAATGAAATAAGAAATAAGGAATAAGGAATAAGGAATAAGAAATAAGAAATAAGAAATAAGGAGTATGCCATCTAGTGACGTTGAATGAAACTTTAAAACTTAACTGCTCATGGGTAAATGTATTTAGGTATTTTTGTACATCAGAATTCATGAAAAAGTAACGTTCGTGATGACTTTTTTGTCACTAAGTGAAAAAAATCACGAATTTTGACGTAAGAAAATACCTACCAATTTATATCTATGACCAGTTACGTTAGAGTTCCATTCAACATCACTAGATGGCATACTTCTTATTCCTTATTTTTTATTCCTTATTTCATTGATTGTGTATGACCCATAATATAGACGCCAATCATATTTTTTTTTTAATCTACCATACCATTGGTCTACGGCGGCGGTTTCCAAACTTTGTACACTAACGCCCCCTATAAAAAATCTTTCCTCTGCCGCCCCCCTTCTTGAAAAAATTTATAAACAATTTGTAAATTATTTTTTTACTGAAAAACTTCATATTCTTGGCGAGAGGAAACCGTTGATCAGACACGGTATTCGATACTTATGCGCTAACATGACTCTGACCGCTTGAGAATTGTTACTGTTAAAATATTACGTACAGTAGGGAGCAGAAAAATCAGTGGTAAGGGGTTACATGGCTTTTTTTGGCAAAAAAACCTAATTTATTCCAACTTTTGACAATTTTTTTCTATTAGTAAATGCTTATGGCTTGTACTTGAACAGAGGGATTTTAAAAAAATTGAATTTCAATTTTTGATAGCGTTTTAAACAAAAAATTTTGATTTTTGATAAAAATTTTCGTGTTTTTCCTTGATTTTCTACTTGTAAAATGAGATTAAATGAACGGAAACAGTAATTTTTCGTTCAAGTACAAGCCATAAGCATCTACTAATAGAAAAAATTTTGTAAGATTTTAGGTAAGAATTTCACGAGTTAAGGTTCATTCATATCTACAGACACTGAACGTCACAGACACGTATCGTGGCAGACACGACATTTTCAAAAGTATTCATATATACAGACAATTAGCGGACAGACACAGACAGCAGATACGCTATACGTATAGGGTATAGCACGTATAGTAGGTATGTATCAGTGAATTAAAAAATTAAATTGTAGCAGATCTTGTTGATCTCAATTAAATTGCGTTATTATTGGAAGAGGAAAAATTTCCTTTCTTGCTGCATACTTCTATTGATTATCGCCAAATTTCTTATCAGTGTGATTGTGGAGAAATGTACATACCTAATAAATTTGATTAAATGTTTGCTATTCAGATCTTATATAATTTACAGAAAATGTTTATTTTTTTAACAAATTCGATTAATTTTTCGTTGTTTGTACTTCATAAAACGAATACAATGAAAATTTATAAATAAATTCTAGGAATTTTGTTTGTACGTTTCGAAACATGCATTCATATTAGCCGCGCAAAGTCAACAGACACGTTCCAGCACAGACAAAATATTCTCCTCGAGAATACTATGTGGACACTGTCTGTCACTGTACGTGTCTGTGCGGTTACGTTACGCTATAATATGAATACGCCCATAAGAAAAGCATTAAACAATATTTGTCGTGTCTGGTACGATACGTGTCTGTTACGTTTATTGTCTGTAGATATGAATGGACCTTTACTCTGCCTACGGCGAAAAATCAGCGATTTACGAAAACTAGCTGTAATATATATATTAAAATTTTCTAGTAATTTAGGCTGGGGTCCGTCTTGAAAGCCCGGTAGTGTATATGCGTTACGAAATTAGGTGTTAGTTACTAAATTTTCTCTCAATTCTAATCAAAAGTGTTAGTGAAAGTGTCCATAAATTTCGGAACCGATTCGGTGAGTACATCAATTATTTATTATATTATTTTTGTATTTTTGTATTTTTGTATTTTTGTATTTTTGTATTTTTGTATTTTTGTATTTTTGTATTTTTGTATTTTTGTATTTGTGATATTTTATATTTTTTACTAATTTTATAATGTTTGAAATAACTTCTTGAAATGGTAACTGATTATATATCAATTTTATAAAGAAAATAACGTATAATATTAAATAATGCCAAACTATTTTTATCGTTAGTTAACTGCATTTTAAATTAGTGGTAAAATTATTAATAAATTCACGTAAAAAGGTAGAATATCGTTTTATTTTTTGCCACCTTGCTACCACCACCCGTCCTCGTTACCAACCCAAAGTTTCATTACATAGCTGTCAATGGTAAAATATATTTTTTTTTTCATAAAATTTTTTTTTACAATGTCTCAAAATAATAATTGTATAATAATAAGCCAAAAGTATAAATTATATTTTATTATATTGTAAAAAAATGGAAATAATAGTGTTTTTTTTGCTAAAAAAGACCCATATAACTCCTTAATATAAAATGCCTATTATTTGGTAAGTTTGGGCGCTTATTCTTAAAACCATGATTTTATCAAGACGACAACGATATTTGCAATTAACCTGCGACCCCCTGGTGAACGTTACGCGCCCCGCAGTTTGGAAACCGCTGGTCTATGGGATTTATTAATATAGGAAAATAATTCAAATACCATTAAATATCTTACTAACAATATTCCGTACGAGGAAATTCGCTAAAGAATATAAATTATTACTATATTTACCCGTGTAATATTTTGCGCATGAATTTTATACTCATTGAAAGTATTATCAATTGGAACTTTTAGTGAATATATGGTTCCATTTATGCCAGCCAGAAATATCATTTGATCAGAACGCGCTTTTGCTAAACTGTCCAGTGGACTATTACATATATCATAATTTTTCACGCAAACAGAATCAGTAACTAGTTTTAACTAAAATAAAATAAAGTTATTGTTTTATTTTCATAGCGTGTTATATTGTGTATTTATGAAAATTGATGAATACGTACATTTCCATCGATACCAATTGCGTATGTACTTTTCCCATCAGATGTTACTGCACAGTCTGTGTACGGTATCTGTTTTGTAATGTATTCGCTACTTCGTTTTACATTGGAAGGATCAGTTAAATCCCATTCATAAATAGCACCTTCCAATCCGCAAGAACTTAATTTTAAATCATATGCAGACCAAGATAAGGTGACAATCTATAGAAACATGAGACTTAGCTCTCATATTATCTGTCTGTAATTTTATCATTACTTTTGTTTGTAATTTTACCTTTCCATTATGTCCTCTTAGAGTGTATAATAATTCAAATGATATAGTTGAATAAATTTGTATTAGATATCCATTAACCGCCGCAAACATTTGTCCATGGGAACTAAATTGACATTCCCGACAAGCTCGAATTGAAAATTCCTTGAATGGTTCCAAATCATCAACTCGAAGAATCATATAACGCAATTTATCTGAGAAACCAACAGTAACAAATAAACCGGACGGATGTAAGGCAACGCTAAAAATATCATCTTCAAATTCTTTTACAGCGATTAGTGTTTCTTTTTCGTAGTCCCATACCCGTAAAGATCGATCCAATTCACCACATGTTATTAATATTGATTTCCATGCACATAATGCTATTGTACTAATTGTGCCATGATGTAATGCAGCACCAAAGGGTATTAATTCGATTTCTGGTTTCTGAGTAATAAATCTATATTATTGGTTCATATGAAAGTTAATTAAATTTTACGCACTTACTTCATTTAAATCGGGACCCCAGAGAGTAGTGGTATAAATTTGGGTGCGTGGTGTAGTAACCCCTAATCGGTCTTCAGAAAAATTAGCTGCTATACAAGTTATCAGTGTCATCGCTTCATATTGAGGTCCTTCACGGAATCTAATGGGTGGCACTTTAAATACATTTCGTTTAAAATACTTTAATGGATTGACTTTTTCATAGAGATATATTGTATCTGGATAATACGTGTAGCAAAAACCTCTTGTCAGTGCAGTCAAATGTCTGATTGGTTGTCCATTTTTCGGTGCAGTGAATGGTTGTGCTTTTACTTTTGACGAATCATCTGCATTTGTTAATTCCATTTGAGAAGACCTTAGTTAAAAAAAAAATGATTATACGAATTTAGAAAAATGTTACCAGGAAAATTTCTAAAAACTTGTATTTTTCGAAATTTTTGAGAACGTTAGTAGATACTGTTATAATTAAATTTGTAGACAGGAAAACTAAATGGACTTTGAAATATAATTCCAAGGATTTGCATTAAACTTTCAAAAGAATAAAATAAAAGCAAATAAAAAACTAATTAAGAACAGACGAAATTAAGTCCAAACAGTTGCTGTCACTTAAGTAAAGGTGGCGAATGTCGAATATGCGAATAGGCGAATAATTTCAGATATAGATGTATTTTAATGAGCTAAAGGGACACCATGTGTAAAATTATATAATGACAATAGTATATTGGTAAACACTTCTTTTTAGTTTTGGTATGCGTTAAGTGAGAAAACTTATTTTTAAAAAGATGTATAATTTATATTTATTTTAATAATAACGGCAAAAGCTACCAATTTTACTCATAAACTAATCTAAGAGGTAAAATTAAAAAAAAATCAAAGCATATTTTGATGAGCCTTTAAGACCTTTTTAATTGTCTCTTTTTGGTACTATTGAATAGCCGTAATAGTTTAAGATATGTATAATCCATCCCATCATGACGTTGAGGTAAAAAACAAAGAGACTTTTGAGTTTACGGTAATCTTAAGCCTATAGAAGCAGTTTCACTAAAATTGAGGCGCAATCCTATTTTTTTTCATAACTTGAAAACGTCTTACATAATATATGAACCTAGTATTGAATTCGTTTATTTTTTCAACTGACTCGTACATTTTTTGTTATTGAGTTTGCATTATTTGTGTTGTTTAATAATATTAGTTCTATTAAAAAAAATGTTTACAGAATTCAAAATTCGAAAACCATTTTCTAATAAAAATTATTTCCCTGTTTCGCTTTTGTATATTTTTATAATTTTTTTCTTTCACTAATAAGTTAAATAAAATTTACATTTGAAAAGCGAAAGTATGTCTATTATGTCTGACACAATGTTTGATGAACATTTATTAATTTCTAAAAAAGCGTATAGTATCCGAAAGTTTCCACCCGTACTCTATATTTTTATTTTGTTACTTAAATAATAAATAACTGAGCAGCTACTTGGAAGTAGGTAACCAAAGCGGATACGGCGGCACACTGCGCTTCAAAAGAGTGTGGACCCCCATAATAGGTGGCCGATTAATTTTGTGCCGCATTGTATTTGGTTTAACAGACTTCCGGCGACTAATTGGCCTGTAGCTATTTTTAGACATCTGTGTGTGATAAGCCTTTCCTGTTTGTTGAGTCATATTAGTTAATTGGTCTGTGCGTGAGTGTTTTATGCTCATTAAAATTAAATGAACTTTGATCTCATTATTAGTATATACGATATATACAAGTTATGTTATATACACAGTTGTAAAAAACAGATGTGGGTGGGAACAAGTCTCTGTTGCTCTGTCTATTGTCATAAGTAAACTGAAACAGAGATTGAAAATTGAATAGAATCTTATATGTCATACACTCGTAAGTAAGTGAGTGAGTGAGTGAATGTATGACATATATTATACTCTTTCAATTCACGATTGTGGAGACAAGTTGTAATGAATGAAAATTGTGGATATCGCTATATTTTAACCGCTATCGATACGTTCTCGGAACAAGCTTGGGTGGCGCCTGTCAAAGATAAATCTGGAAAGCTTGTTACCGCAGCCATGGAATCAATATTCAAGCAATGTGCGCGCAGACCAACACATCTTCAGACAGATGATGGTCGAGAATTTTTTAATAGCACCTTTAAGGCGTTAATGGAAAAACAACATAAATCATTACTCTACGTATAGCACGCTGAAGGCTTCGATCGTTGAACGTTTTAATCGCACCATTAAGAATCAACTTTGGCGTGCTTTTTCGCTAAACGATAACTATAAATGGTTGCAGATAATTAACGATTTAGTTGACGAATACAATAGAACAAAGCATCGTACAATCAAAATGGCGCCGCGAGATATCACTGCTGATAAGGAGGCACATTTATTATTTTACAAATCAGGTTGTATTAAAAATATATCTTCGATTCGTAAAATTTGTGTAGTAAATGTTATTGGTTGACCAACGGGCGGTTGAAAATCTTCTTTCATTTTAACACCATTTTTGCACATTTGACAATGTTGCTTCAAACTTGGTGGATCATCAACATGATCTTGCTGCCACGGTCGATTGTAATGCTCAAAGCATGGCTCACAATCTTGAAATATTTTTTGATAGTCAGCCAGTAACCAAATCCATGCGCGACGTATGATTTTTACACCATAACTTTTCAACACATTCAAATTGATGTATTTATAGATTTGCAGAAATGTATTCAAAGTCAGCTCGTTTATTAGCGTTGGCTCTATTTCGAAAAATTCACCAATTGGCATATCTATTTCCTCAAAATCCATCGGTTCAGATGATAGGTTCAAATTTTGAATTTTCACAATTGCATCAACCATTTTTTCATATGTGTCAATTCGTTTACGTAATTTATCCAATTCGCTTGAGAACACTTGTGAACGCTTCCAGTAGGCTGACGATGACATTGTTTTTGTGTGTTTAAACTGAAGTTCAAGCTGTTCCAGTATTTATTTCATCCAACGAATAGTGTCCCCACGTAACTGTATCGGTTTCCCCTTTCACAATATGATGTATCATATCATACGGACTGAGCGCTATTTTCTTTTGCGTCACACTGGCCACATTATGATTTTTAGACCGAATCATATTCTGTGGGCGAGTTAGTATGATGCTATTTCTCAAATATTCCACGTAATCATTAAATGTGATGTTCTTCTTCACAACAGATGTTTTTACACCTTTCTCTTTTTTGCAATGACCCTCGCCGTCCACTTGGCAACTATACATCTTGGCGCGTAGGCCAACAAATTTTGTTAAAATCCGTCCTCAAAGCTCATCCTTTATGAGGCTGGGAATTTTTTTTATTCAGAAGCTCTATATTATATCGATTAACTGGTGGGTACTCTAAGGTGTCGAAGAATCTGATATCACGTTTCATTATCGCATAGATATCTGGACATTTTATCTGATAGACGAGTGAATCTGTGTCGGTATAAAGCAATTTACAATTATTTCCGAATGTAGGGCTCATGTAATCGTAGTGAAAATCGTAAACGCATGTCTTAGAAATATCAAGAATCACCTGACCCACATATATCGGTTTATTCATTATAACTTCAGTCTTGCGTAACTCAACAGCGATAAGATTTCCAGCAAATATTGTATGGCTATGAAAATTTGGTCTCGCAAGCATAGTTTCAGCACCATAACGACCATACTATTTGGCTAACAGTTTGACGATTGAATGTTTGTGTACATTTTCCATCGTTTTACCGAAAACTGCGTTGTTCAAGAGCTTGTATAGATTTTTTTCGAATCCATTAGTTGCCTTCTTGCTTAACTCCGTATTCAAATCAATATATGATTTCAACCATGGCTTTTGCTCGAACTGTAGTACCCGATGAATTTTCGTCAATTTCATGTCGTGTTGCAAACATTGTTTTAAATTGCGATTGTGAATTATATATTTTTGTTTATTGTATAGCGTAGCTAACAACATTTCTTGTTTGCTACCCGGTGGAGAATTTCTCTCCGGACACAGCGGCAAATCATTATGTTTATCGTGGAGTTCACGTGGATATTTCAAATCCACTTCCAGCAAATAACCGATAGGCGAATAATCAGGCACATGGCTAACATCGATGTTGAGATTATCGAGCCATTTAAATTCTCCCGTTGGTAGATACTGAGACATTGCCCAAGCATACAAATTATTAACATCATAATACATGAGATATTTTGTCTCGTCATTTGGATCATACGTTTCCATGTATTTGTTATTTGCTTCCGCATATCGATTACTGCATTGGGATAAACCACCACGTATGCCTCGTTCAACGAAAAGTAGCTGATCAATATCCGTTATCAACTCCAATTCAACTTTCGTATGCTTCAACGCTGCATCCCAAGTCAGACCGCGAGTCGTGTAGTAGTGGGCTGCATTCAACCCATGTGTTTTCATACAACTATTTCGAAAATTCTCGAAACAACGGCAAGTAACAATATATCAGTGTTCATATATAGACCTGAATATTCACCGAGTGTCTGAATGCCAAAGGTGTCCCATACTTTTTGTGCGTGCTTGTAATTATCTGCACTGATATTTATTATATTTATTTATTATAAAATTCGTTTAATTTATTATAAAATTCTTCCTGTGGTAGTAAACTTGTCTATTCCAGTCGGATATATAATCGTATGGTAAGACACCTTTACGCGTAAGCAATTGATAGTCGACGAGTCGATGAATCGAAACGAAATGTCGCTGCCGGTAACATATTTTGTGAACGCAATGTACCGTTCTTTGTTAAGTGGTAATAATTCGATGCGTCCTTCAAATGTTGTAGCAATATCTTTTATCACAAAATGAGCATCGTAGCCACTCAAATTATGAAACATGACCGGATTCGTGTGAAGATCTTTGTAATTTAAGTTACAGCTGTCGTGTGCAAGCCCATTATATTCATCAGTAAAGTGATTGTGATCACGAACAACTTTATCCTCCGGTTGAAACGATTTTTCACTTATATGACATGGTGTATTTCTTTTTTTCAATTTTAATCGTTCTGCGGCGGAAAGTTCTGGTTGTGGTATAATGTTTCCAAATATTGGCTCCAAAATATTTTCCCGTAATGATGCCAACTCCTCGGCAAACCATTTCTCACAATTCGGCCCGCGCTATGATCGTTAATAATTTAATTCGTTAATGAACAATGAAAATAGTAGTCGATACTGTATGTAAGGTGTGTTGATAGGTTGTCGTATTTTTGTTTGAATTATCCGTTACCGGTTGTAAAAATGCTTCTATATCAGCATAGATAATGAACGGCACTCGTTTCTTGAAACTATAATTTTTAAACGATACAATTTTATTTTTCCCTTCTGGCATAATTATTCGACACTCGTTCATTTTCTTACATTCCTCGGCGTGTTTTTGTAATTTCTCATACCGTCAGTTGAGGCGAATCTAAACGATTTATTCAGTTTTTTGACAATGAATTGTTTAGTTTATCTAAAAAATTCTAAAAAATAATTTAAAATCTTTAATATCATGAGCATATAGGGCAGTAATAAAAAAAAATTGGTACTACATTTTTTTTTTTTTTGGTTATATAGTTTTCAGATTCGCCCCTATGTGTGGGGCAAATCTGGACAGTGCTTTATTTGCAATATAAATCACATTCAGTCATGCATATAGGTGAAATCGGACATAAAAAGATAAAAATAGCTGCATTTCCAATCTGGAAATTCGCTAAGATAAATATTTGCATCAACGAATGACTTTTGATGGGTGGAATAAAACATTTTGGATTTAAATGAATTTTATTTCAATTTGCCCTTGAGTCTATCATGCGAAGTCGATTTGGGAACATGGAAATATTCAGCAGCTTGTCTGAACGATTTTCTTTTATTTTTAATATCGGAAAGCAGGGGCGCAACAACTATATATCTAGAGGGGGTCAAACAAAAATTTAAATAATCAAATTTTTTGAAAACGCAGTTCTCCTTCTTTGTAAATTGTATTCCTTCTAAATTCAGTATAGTTGAATAATGGGG
Source organism: Brachynemurus nebulosus (assembly GCA_035578155.1). Classification (NCBI taxonomy): domain Eukaryota; kingdom Metazoa; phylum Arthropoda; class Insecta; order Neuroptera; family Myrmeleontidae; genus Brachynemurus; species Brachynemurus nebulosus. The sequence continues at coordinate 66,842,142 of JAPWDM010000004.1, read as the reverse complement.
GTAGGCTGAAGTTCTTTTGGCGTAATCTGATTTTGTTAAATGTAGAACTGACACCATGACCCACGCAAAACAGGCATCATCGTTGAAATTTTGAACATTCACACACGTTTGTTTGGCTTTGATTTCGGCTGGCAAATCGATATAACTGGAACCCCTGAATGATGTATATTTATTGATGTTTACTGCCAGGTTCAGATTCGTTGATAATTCCGAGCCACTCCCACTTTCTTCGAAAGTTTGAAGCTTTCTTAATATCGGTTTTTGTACGTATTCGTTGAGCCAGTTGTTTAAATTTGTTGAGCCGTCAATAATTTTATTTGGTGTATTAAAATGTTTCAAGTCGTATATTTCTTCATCAGCATTTGTTTTCACAAACTCGCCGCTAAAAGTGGTGTTAACTTTCACCGTCAAATATAATTTTAGAATATTTCTTATGCGACGTATGAACATTGATACCAATCCTCTAAGAAAATTTTCGGATCCCTATGCATAAGATTTCTAATAACACTTGTTCGAATGCGACTGGCAAACGTTGACTCAGTATCTACCCAAAGCAACCTGCCACTTTGTTTTGGTCATTTTTTAAGTCCAGCACCTGTAGAATAATCAATATATAGGTAATATAAGTATATAAATCAATATTTAAATATTGTAAATGATTACCTTGTTTTTGCAACGCTTTCATTTGTATGCGGAAACCACGCATTTTACCACCACATGATTCAAGATGTTGTTTTGAAGCAAAATCTTTCGCGGTTCGGAGAGCTCTATTGATGAGCCGTAGGGTTGACCGGGGTAATTGTGAATTGGGGCAATTGTGAACGGCGCCTATAATTTCTAAAGTAACATAAATATTGTTAAAATCAAATCTTAGTATGTTTTTCTGTCGTTTCTTAATATGCTATTAAAATTTGATAACAATTCTCCAAATGCAAAATTTTATGTATCTTACTTCAACCAGTCCTTAAAAAAAATTTTTTTAAATACATTTTCTTTTTTTAAATGATAAGAAATGGTTAAAAGTACTTCTAAAGAAGTGGTCTAAACCCTGAGAGAGTTCCTTATTAACTCCTAAAGAAATTGGACAATTTATTACCAATTTACAATTACCCCATGATTTTAAAATTGTGGGGTAATTGGGAACGTCATTCACAAGTGCCTCCATTCGATCAAAAATTTCAGTAGTGTTCTTTTCAGAGTTGAAAATGTTGATGAAGATGTTGATGATATTGTACAAGTTTCCGTTGTACAAACAATACAAAAAAAAAAAATTGTGTAAAGAGCGATGTTTTATGTATCAATCTACGAAATCATTGCTGTGCTCCCTTATCCAATTACAACTTACAAAAACAGAAAAATTACTTGTTTTCAATGTCTCTGTGAGTGTCCAAGGGCAGTAGGATTAATAGAGAACCATTTTTTTTTTCATTTACAGTATTAGACCTAATAGATTGTTGCTTTTATTCATGTTAACTAAATGTATTCCTAAATAATAAATAAATATTTTACTTCGCAAAAATACCGCTTTTATTTTGAAACTGTGACAATATTTTTTCGAACCGTCAGTTCATTTTCAAACAGAAATTGAACTGACGATTTCTCAAACAGAAAACGAATTGAAATTTCAAACAGAAATTCATTCTGTTTGAAAATGAACTGACAGTTCGAAAAAATATTGTCACAGTTTCAAAATAAAAGTGGTATTTTTGCGAAGCAAAATATTTGTTTATTATTTACAAATATGGAATACCATAAAGTAACGCTCAAATTTATTAATATTAAATGTATTCCCTTGAAAAAGTCTCATTTTCCTTGTTATTGTGTGAAAATCTTGTAATTTTAATCCGATCAATTTAGCCCTAAAAATAGTAGTAAAAACACAAAAATTAGGGGAGAGCTGAAAATTGGTACGAATGCTCGGAACACCATTATAAATAAGTGTTGAAAAGTCCTCATCGATCCTGTACGTGGAAAAAATTTTATTCAAGATCAAAGGTGTCAAAAATGAGTTTTTCGCGTTTTTCAGCAAAACGGTAAGTTTTATCATAAAATTAGGTCAGACAAAAATTGTAGATCATATAATTATCTACAAAAAATGTCTCAATACCTTTTTTTTCTAAGAGCAACCGTTTCTGAGATATAACTATTATAAAATATCTCCCACCTGCGCCGGAAGAACTCCTCAACACAATTTTTTGTAATTGTAAAAAGGGATGTAGTGCAAAATGCGACTGCAAAAAAGTTGGATTGTTTTGTCCTCTTGCATGTACTAGTTGTCAAGGCCAGTCGTGCTCTAATGTTGAATCAACAACAGAAGAGGATTTGTATGATACCAACGAGGAGACATGTGACGCATCGTTATTGAGGCAATTTACTTGCACCCAACAAGAAGAACAAGAACAAGAAGAACAAGAAAAAGAGCAAGCTGAAATATTAGACGATTATGAATCTGACGAATAATTTCCCTCACTTTTTTTTAAATCTATACCGCTTTCATCATTCCCAATACTAATATTTTTTTTATTATTCAAGTTTTCAATTAAACAGGATTACAATAGACCGTGGAATAGGCCTACCTTTAAAAAAACCCGCTAAGTACACTACCTCACAGGTGGCGTGGAAACGTGTGCATATTATGAAGATTATAACTTTTGTAATAGTTATATCGCAGAAACGGTGCCTCTTAGGAAAAAAAATATTCAGATATTTTTTATAGATAACTATACGATCTACAATTTTTGTCAGACCTAATTCTATGATAAAACTTACCGTTTTGCTGAAAAACGAAAAAACCCATTTTTGACACCTTTGACCTTGAATAAAATATTTTCCACGTACAGGATCGATGAGGACTTTTCTACACTTATTTATAATGATGTTCCGAACATTCATACCAATTTTCAGCTCTCCCCTAATTTTTGTACCCTTGCACGTTTAAATTGACCGGTGTAATTTCTTGATTCTTTATTTGATAAAATGACAAAATATCATCAAAATATCATTTTTTGTTTGTAATAAATTTGTTCCTACAATTTTTGTTATTTTTATTTAACCTTGATTTTTGGTACAAGTTTGAGGTATGGATAACTTTCATTAAACAAAGAGAAATTGTTACCGCTAAAGTATGATGAAAAATTTGAAAGTGGGGTAAATATGAAGAATTTAAGTTGGGCTTTACTTTGATGTACCTCACTTCTCTTGTAATCCATTCTGAATAATTTTTCTGATGGCATTCACTTTTACCCTAAAATTTATAAGATTTGCAAAACCGTACCGGAGAAATGTGAATGGCTTAAAAAATTTTTGTTTTTCATACGAATTTGGTTAAAATTTGTGTGGTGCATCCTGAATAATCTAGAATTAAAAATAGATCAACCATAATGTGATATATAAAATAAAAAATACTTAAAACAACGCTTTTACCTCAATTTATGAAAATCTATTCACATTTACCCCGGTCAACCCTATATTCGTATTACAATGTTTGACCCATCGCTCCAATTCATCAGTGTTCTCCGTTTGGTTCAAACTGATTAATGCTTGACGGATATTTTCAAGCCTTTTAGTTGTAATATCATTTATTTCAGTCATAATTACACTAATAGCAATGTAATAACAGTAATGTAACAATAGCAAAGTAACAATACTTAGCGAATATGCTCGCGAACTGTATAAGCATCTAAAATAACTACCTAATTAACTTTAACGAGAGCAAAGTCTAAAATAATTATCCAATTAATTTTAATGAGATCAAAGTTCATTTAATTTTAATGAGCATAAAACACTCACGCACAGACCAATTAACTAATAAGAGTCAACAAACAGGAAAGGCTTATCACACACAGATGTCTAAAAATAGCTACAGGCCAATTAGTCGCCGGAAGTCTGATAAGCCAAGTACAATGCGGCACAAAATTAATCGGCCGCCTATTATGGGGCTCCACACTCTTTTGAAGCGCAGTGTGCCGCCGTACCCGCATGCCGTCGTATCCGCTTTGGTTACCTACCCTTGGATGCTATTATAGGTACCAGTGAAGTAAAACAAGTCTATAAAGCTCATGAAGCTCGACTTATAATTTATTAAAAGTGAACTTACTCCTTTTTTCTGAAATGAAATATGTCAGTAGTTGCAGCATTAAAAGATACTAAATATTCTCCATTTTGAATAATATGTAACATTCCGTCAATTGATCCACAGACGAGACGTTCTGGTGATATCCAGCAACAACTTGTTAAATTCCATAAATCGCCTTTACTGAAACCCCATTGACGGAACACGGATTCATTGATTGTTAATAAACGTATTAGCTGATCCCCAATTAAACTTAACGTGGTTGGTTCGCCTGGATTACAAGCCATCTAAATTGATATAATAATTAATATTTTATAAACAAAAACTTGCAATCTCTGTTTAATATTGTATCAAACCTGCACAATAGTTCCCGTACCATTTGGATTCAACGCTTTTGTGTAGCATTCAATTTTACCTTTTTCCCAATTATAACAGTATAACATCCAGTCCGGCTCACCAGTTACAGCCATGATATATTTATTATCAATTGTGAATTGTGCGGTTATAAATTCTTTTGCCTGTGGGACTTCGTTGACGATTACAGGAATATTAAACACTTTTTTCTTTTTTAATGTTCCGGTATCATATAAGGTTATCGACGGTTTTTCCCCTTTTTCAAATAAAGCTATTAATTTTCTAAAATTTATAAGATTTAAACTAGATAATTTGAATAGAAATAGCTTTATTGATAATATTGGTATTCAGTAATTGGCTTTGAGTAGTATTAGAACTAAATTAATATTCACAAGTTACTTTCGGCTTTAGAAATACTTTACCATTAAATTTTACTTTGCACAGCTTTTGTCTACTGGTAAAGTACCTATGAAGAATAGGACTTTATATCATATTGCCTGTGGTTGTACAGCCTGTAACGTTTATATCGAGTACTTACACTAGAGTATTTTAGTGTTTAAGGTACGAGTTCCAAACAGATCCTAATTCCTTTTTGTTTGAACAGCGTTTTAAATACTTTTCTAGTGTTTACTTTTCTAGTTTCTAGCGTTTTAAATCATATTTCTCTTTGAGAATTTTTTTTTTTTTAAACAAAAAAAAAGTCAACAAAATGAGATTTTAAGGATTTATTCTACATTTATATTCAGATACACAAAAAACATCAAATGGTGGTTCAAACATGATTATCTCAAAACTACATTTTTTTAAACATAGCGAAACCTAAATTCGAGTTTTTTTGTCCAATAGGCTCCAAATTTGAGCTACAGCTTCTTAGAAATGAGGCGTTTACAGCCAGAGTGACTCAACCAATAATCAATAACATTGGAGTTATTCATTTTGTAGGCCAGTATTGCACTACTATTCTCTCACATTTATAGTACTGCAAAAATTAGAGTGCCTATAATAAATACAGTGGTGACATATGTCCTGAACGCTGATTGGTTCCGGCATTTTCTATCCAAAGTTTACGTAAAATACATTGGAAATAAATTAAATGTTAACAAAAACCATTTAGTTTAACTTAGAAAGAATAATTAAATTAAAAATTTTTAATTGTTCATTAATTCATAACTTATTAACAATAATTATGTACTCAAAAATATTTACTCAAACATGAGATAATTAGTTTTAAAGGTTCCCGCTCTGTTTTGGATAGAAAATGGATGACATGTCACGACTCTATTTATTATTCGCCATGGAAACTGATTCTAGTGTCGTCTGGTGGTTAAAAATAAAAGCTATCTATGACAAGTCGTATTTATACATGGCCTGTGACAATTGTTTATTGTGATTTGTAATGATGAGTGAAATAAATAAAAAGAATTTACTTAAATTATGTAATGTACCACAATGTAAAAAGACGGCATTCATAAATTTCCCAGTGATGAAAAGTTAAAGCAAAAATGGTTAAAAACCTTAAAAATGCAGTATGCTATCAAGAATCCGAATCTGTCATCGACACTTTTTAAAATCTGATTTGTTTCCTACTAGTCATTATTTTTATAGATTTAAATGTACTCGAAAAGAATATTTACCTTTCTATGTATACAGTATTTTATTCTATATTTGTATTAATTATAATAAAGGAAGTACCTTGGATTAACATTTTGGAGCAAAGTTTACGTTCATCGTCATCTAAATCTTTACAACTTTCATCATTATTGTCCTGAAAATGACACATTTCAGTAAGAAGGATACCAGCAACACACTAATCACATTTATTTTTTTATATTTCCCCCATTTTCTAACTCAGTCATATCATTGCTAGAAATAAATTTTAAAAGAAAGGATAGAAATGTAGGATTAAGTTCAGTTTAGAAAGAATTTCATAATAACAATTAAGAAATTTGTATCATTATGGAGAAAAATTTTATCATTATTTAGCAGAAAAAAAAGAAACGAAAAATTAGTTTATGTAAGTACATATAAACAGAAAACCAGAGAACCAACCGATAAAGAAAAACTAATGTTGCAAAAGTTTGCTTGCATTTGCTGTACCCGCAATACAAGAACATTTTGCACAAATATTTATCTCATTACTGATAAGTTCTAGCTTCATTTCAATTTGATGCCCTTGTTGCACCTGAGACGATGATTGACAAACAGCAGCTCTTTGTATGCATTCTGAGCTTCTTGTTTCTTTCAAACCACATGCAATAATGTGATTTGCTTTATAAACCTGTTCTCCTTCAACTAAAGGTCTTTTAGAATTACCCAAATACTTAATAATGTCATTGATATTTATTTCAAATTGTTTATTATCAATTATGTTAAAAAAAAAGTTGGTTACGTTTGTACTTTCATATTTCTTTTTAAAATTAACTTGTCATAGAGAGATTTTATTTTTAACCACCAGATGGCACTAGAATCAGTTCCCGTGGCGAATAGAGACTCTACAAAAATAACTTCACTTCTGCCATCTGCCGAGGTATTCATCAATTCAACATAGGTCCCTATTGCAATGAAATATGTATACAGTTATCGCATTCAAGAGACTTCGCGAAGTACAAAATTAATCACTTAGGCCACTCTGGCTGTAAACGTCTCACATATCTAGTGAAGTACATACGATTTTTATGACTGATTAAAAATTAGAGTTTTTATAAATAAACTACATAAATCCAATTTTTTAGCGAAGAAACGGAAAATTTTTTCAGAATCTCGCCATTTTGTAAAAAAAACGTATTTTTTCTACTCCTACTATTAAAAGTAACGTTTTGCGCACGGCTAACTATATGTAAAAATTAAAAACTGCTCACATTGTGCGGAAATAGCGTGGGAAATTATTTCGCGCGGGTTAATACCTATAATAAAAAAGTTAGCTATGTCCTTGATTTTATATATAATCTATATCTAAATTCTAAAAATATACATTATATAAGTTGATTATTTATTATTGTTTCCATAGTTTAAAAGTATGCTTTGGCAAAAATTTGAATATCTTACCACTGACATTATAAATTAAAAAAAAAATTTACTACTTATTTAAAATTTCTTTTAATTACACTAGTTTACACGATTTTTGTCCTTGAAATGAAAAGTATTTTTTCTTAACGAGTGAGGTGCTCTGAGTTTCAAAAAAATTATGAAAAAAATCCAGCACGTCACGTTTCGAAAATATTTATAGGCTAGTCAATTTATTTAAAAGAAAACTAATTAGCGGAAAGTTTAGCCACAGTCCTAATAATCTTCATTCTTTATGTTTTCTGGGTCGCTAAACACGAATTTGAGGTTTGCTGATAGATATTTTGCCCGGAACATTGATTATTTTGCGAAAATAATCAAATTTTTGTTAATTTTTTAGATTTTTGACCTTAATCTTGGTAAATATGCATTTTCTCGAAAAAGTTGTTCTTTACAAAATTAAAGTAGACAAAATTTCTTACAAATTTTGTACATAACAATTCTTTCTACGACCAACCACAATGCCGCCAGAGCGCACTAAAAAACGGGCAGAATTTTTAAAAATAAAAATTGCCATTTGTCACTGGCTTTTGTCAATAAAAAATTTTTTCCCGTCAGTTACCAGAAAACCACGCATAGGATCTGGTTGAAATTCTTGCTGGTTATATTGTTAAAATAATGAACAACAAAACACCATGCCAGCAGAAAATACACGGCTGGTCGATTTCCCGAAATTTGACTTCAAATCATCATTATTATAGACGCTTATTTACACAAAAAAATTTTTTCGCCGTCAATTTCCAGAAAACCACGCAGAAGATCTGGTTCAAATTTTCGCTGGTTATTACTAATATAATAAACAATAAAATGCCATGCCAGCAGAAAATACACGGCTAGCCGTTTTCCAAAAATTTGTTTTGGAATGAGGTATTATAGGCGCTTTTTTCAACAAAAAAATTTTTTTGCCGTCAATTGCCAGAAAACCACGCATAGGATCTCATTCAAATTTTCGCTGGTTATTATCAATATAATAAGCAGCAAAACGTCATACCAGCAGAAAATACATGGCTAGCCTTTTTCCCGAAATTTGACTTCGAATCGTGTTTCATAGGCGCTTTTTTCAACAACAAAAATTTTTTGCCGTCAATTCGCAGAAAACCACGCATAGGATCTGGTTCAAATTTTCGCTGGTTGTTACTATTAATCGAGACAACAAGACACCATGCCAGCAGAAAATACACGGCTAGCCGTTTTCCCAAAATTTGACTTGGAATGATTTATTATAGGCGCTTTTTTCAACAAAAAATTACTTTTGCCGTCAATTGCCAAAAAACCACACATAGGATCGAGTTCAAATTTTCCACCGAAGTTCGAGTTCACCATGCCAACAGAAAACACACGGCCAGTCGTTTTTTCGAAATTTTGGTTCTAATTTACGATAACTGATTTTTATAATTTATTATTTATTTCCCAATATTTAAAGTACGAAAAATTGTCTAAATTTTTCTTGTATATATTGGTTTATTAGTTCGATGAAGTATCGATGTGGATTTCAAAACGCTAAGTTTTAGCAGTTTTGTAATTTTTCCGTTTTATTTTGGAACAAAATTATTAGATGATTTTGGATCATTCAATATGTTGTGAGTACGTACATAGTATCACCAAAACGCGATATTGGTAGTTAGTCGATATGTGTCAACTGTTCGGCTGTTCAAATATCGTTTTATTATTCTTAAAGAATATTTTTAACCCATGCTCTTGATGTTGCGATTTTTTCCGCTAAAAACACCATCGTATTTTTTTTTCATTTTTAAGAATTTCTACCGATTTTCAGTGCGCTCTGGCCGCGTAACAGTTGGTCGTAGAAACAATTATTGTATACAAAACTTGTAGGAAATTTTGTCTACTTTAATTTTGTCAAGAATAACTTTTTCAGGAAAATGCATATTTACCAGGATTAAGGTCAAAAACCTAAAAAAATTAACAAAAATTTGACCTTTTTCGCAAAATAATCAATGTTCCGGGCAAAATATCTATCAGCAAACTTCAAATTTGTGTTCAGCGAACCAAGAAACATAAAGAATGAAGGTTATTAGGACTGTGACTAAACATTCCCTTAACATTCTTAATATGCTTAGACTATTATTACTTATTATTTACAAGAAATGTTAGTACAAAAATGTTAAAAAAAATTAAAACTGAACTACCTTAGCTTTCTTTTGTACTTGTTTGTGTCTGTGTCTCTTACATTAAACCAGTAATAGTTACTTAAGATAGTTTGGCCCCAGTATCCCTTATAATTTTACTCAAATGACACTCATCCGTTGAATATTATGTAACAAATCGGCAACTTAAGAATAAATTCAAAACAAGCTTGTAAGTAGTCGAAAATAAAATACGTTGATAATTTTAAACTGTGACGTGATAAAAATAGAAAATATGTATGTTTGCGCTTAATTGTTGTAGTTAAATAGAAAAATATAAAATTCACTGAAAGGACAAAAAATTGTTTTTATTTTGTAAACTAGTGTAATTAAATGCAAACAAGTACAATATACTTAAGTCTTCAATAAAAATGCATTTTCTCTACTAAACTATTTAATTTTCCCTACCATACAATGAATTGTAGGAACAAGTAAATTAGTAAATTTAGAAAAGAAACCAAGAATTGACAAAAAAATTTTGTATTGGTTTTATTTGGAATAAATTCAAAACAAGCTTGTAAGTAGTTAATTTTGCAAGATAATAATTTTAAACTGTAACGTGATAAAAATAAAAAACATGTATGTTTGCGCTTAATTGTTGCAATTAAACAGAAAAATATAAAATTCACTGAAAGGACAAAAAGTTTTTTTTATTTTGTAAACTAGTGTTATTTATGTTAAATTTTACGAAGAAAGATGTGCTCGTAGAAAAAGTATAGTGTAAAATACGTGGGAAAAGCTTATTTCTCACTTATTGTACAATATACTAATTTTCAATAATCTTGTGTATGCCGCTCCCGAATTTAATTGTCCCCAACTAGGGGGCAGTTTTGAACATTTAACCTTCATTACAAAAATGGGAATTCCAGGATTTTTAGCTTAATATTTAAACTGATGTGGCGAATCTGTTTCTAAATGATCAAGTTACCTATTCAGACAAAAAAAGGAGATAAGTAATTTTTTTAGTCATATGGTTATACCATAAAATTTAAAAAACGTTCAAATGAGCCCTCCTCAACCCTATAATGTATGTGAAAGTGGCTAATTCCCAAATTATGTGCCAACCTATAAATAAAGCTGTCAAGTTTTTTATATTTTCTGATTGATCTAGTATTAATACAAATAAAAAACGCCATGAGCAGCGGGGCCCCATCACGGAAGTCGAATTTTTCCTTTCATCTTCGGTATTGAATGTCTACAAGCGAAATGTGATTGAAAGTCTACAAGTGATTTGTCATTTTGGTGGTTTCAAAACTGATGATGAGTGTCCGGCTGATCGGGGCTTTAAAAACAGGTTTTAAGTTTTTAAGGGCTGAA